>CAXIVR010000001.1:154821980-155209480 GCA_964035755.1 Teleogryllus oceanicus
CCTGCAACAAAAATAATAAAGGTAGTTAGGTAATCGATAAAGAAAAACGGAAATGATTTATTATGAATGATGAAAAGGAAATTATGAATTATACGTTGGTGTCGAAAACAAACAAACCTCACAAAAAATGTTTAAAATGCCCTCCATTTTCTAACAAACAAGCATTAAGTCGCTTTGCTGCAACCCGACGTCAAGTTAATTTATCAATCACGCGAATCACTTCCTGAATGTTTCTTTAGAGCTCTTCGAGATTAGCAGGTTGGTTTGCATAAACTTTACTTTTGAGGCATCCCCAAAGATAAGAATCTGGTGGTGACCAATCAGGCGAACGAGGGGGCCACAAAGCTCGAGAAATTATTCTGTTCCCAAAAAACTCTTTCAGAAATTGCATTGTCGATTGGGCAGTATGTGATGTCACCCCAACCTGCTAAAACCAACAATTTCTCTCACCCTTTTCTAGAAGGGATACAAAATTTCTCAGTATAATCTTATATCAATCCGCCGTCACCGTTTCTTAGAAAAACAACGGACCAATTATTTTGCGACGAGAAATCGCACACCATACTCCAATTTTTTTAATGCAGTGGTCTCTCTACTGTTTCCTGTGGTTTCTCAGTACCCTAGAGTCTACTGTTTTGCTGGTTAACATATCCACCCAGATGAAACCAAGCCTCATCACTAAAAAATACGTTATCAAGTGCCTCAAGACCTTCCCTAACGAATCGACGTAGCCAATTACAATAATTCATGCGAGCAGCCCGATCAGGAATCTTAAGCTCATGAGATGTCCGCAGTTTGAGCATTGTGGTCACTGAGCCCCGTGTCATTAGTGGTGATTGTATATGTGTATTTTGTTTTGTCTAAAAGGATTTGGTCTATTGCTGTTTGGGAGTTCTTTGATTGCCTGGTTGGTGTGTCGATTACTGTCTGTTATTAGGAAGAACTTCATATCCGTCAAAGAATGTGTAAAGATAGGGTTAAGATATAGAACTAACAAGTTAACAACTAACAAGTTTCAGATACAGAGTTTCGAATACATGGAACTCTGAAGTAAATATTTATTTGAAAAAATAATGTAATAATTTTCAAGGAATTATACATTACATCAAAGTTGAATGTTCGAAAGGAGTTATGAAAGAAAATAGTACAATAGAATACATTATTGCAAAAGGAGTACACAAGAGCATACCTTCTAAAGGAGTACTTGTACCCTTAAGAGTACGTCTGCTGCAATACTGTACGTACTCTGTGCATAGATCTATGGAAATATATGACTATGCTTAGGTTATATACTGATCTACATTTACAGATCAACAGTGGTGGATTTAGCCATGGGCACCGTGGGCACTGGCCCTGGGAGGCAAATTTTCTTTAATCCAAATGTTGTCTTTATTCGAAAACTAATGTACTGAGAGGAATTACAATTGTCCATGTTTTTTCAACGAGGGCACTTGCACTCGGACAGCTGGCCCGCAAAGAACACTATCGTGGAATTTTTTAAACAAAATTTTGAAAATTAATTTTTTTATAACTATAACTTTCAGCATTACAAAGCGTATTTTTACTTTATTGTATACGCACGTATATACGGAGAAATATACGAAGCATATAAAAAGATAATGTAATGCTACGGAAAATTGATTTCGAGATTTCAACTAACATACACGTTTTGGGGTCCTTTGATACCGAAAAAATGTGTTTTAAAACGTCCGGTCGTCCTACTGTCCGTCCGTCTGCCTGTCTTGTGTATGTGGACAACACGAGCACCTAAACTACACGTAGGATTTTTACCAAACTAAATGAATCCCTGTCGATCTGGCCTCACTCGAAGCTCTGCTATTTTGAAAAACGTTCATTAATTTCGGGGGGTAGTTTACACGAAGCCAATGCGACATTTTCAAAATTTTCTCAAAAAATGCTCCAAATTCTATCTTTAAATTTCTTGTATGAATAGAGTGAAATGTACTTATAAAGGTGGAGTGGGTCTGATTTTCACTGTTAAATCTCAATTTTCGAAAGTTCCAGAAGTTTGAAATGTTTTCGGAGTCTTCCTACAACTACCAAATTGAATATAAAGATTTTTTTGAGAAGTTTGAAATGTTTTCGGAGTCTTCCTACAACTACCAAATTGAATATAAAGATTTTTCCTTGAAGTAAAAGTCTTCTCCATAATTAGTTTTTCATTAAGGTCATGTACATTTTTTTGACAATGTTAGTAATTTTCGTGCAATATTGCGTGCAATTCTGAACGTATAAAATAATGACCTTAATTTTGGTTTCATTTCATTTCAATGGATGTTCCATTTAAGGTTCGAGTGAATTGAGAGGCTCAAAACTTTTGTTACCTTAACACCTGTCAATTGAACATCGTTTATTTTCAATGGGGTATGCAATTGTTTATTTGAAACGGAAAACTGCATTGAAACAGTTTTTCCTTCGTTTACTATTGCTTTTTATTAGGGAACCAATATGAAAATCTGATATTGTACTATTTACGGTTTCTTTATTGCAAAGAATATTCGTATCATCCGCAAAGAGTACTGTTCTTCCGTTTCGAATCGTCGAGGACATATCATTTACGTACAGTAGGAACAGAATACGGCCCAAAATCGAACCCTGCGTGACCCCTTGTGCAATTGACAATGAATCGAAAAGGTGTGTATACAATGTCCCATCATTCCAGTACGGTATTTCAACTTTCTGAGATCGTTGTTTAAGATACGAAGATAAACAATCTAGATCGATACCATGAATTCCATATCAAAGTAACTTTGAAATAAAAGTTATGATCAATGACTTCAAAAGCTTTTGAAAGATCGAAAAATATTCAAATGGGCGCTTCATCTTGATCCATGGATGAAGCGACATCTTTAAGAATAGAAAATATGACTGTTTCCGTTGATTTTGATTTTCTAAGTTCATGCTGGCAATCTGAAAAATCCATGTTGGCAATCTGAAAACGCTTCGTGGTTACTGAGAAAGTTTTCCATTCGAAAGTGGGTTTATTCCATGTCAAATTAGACAGAATTTGTCGACCATCTTCCGATCGGACTGAAACTTTGTAAATCATTTTAAAAAGACGAAACAACACTGCAAATCGTCTTTATGGCTTTACATTTTCTTCTATTTACTTCACTTTGAAAATTATGATATTTCATGTTTTGTATGAGTATCAGAGGGTATTATGAAAAAAACTACTAATCCTTATTTAAATTTGATTTTACTTTGGAACCTAATTTATATCCCTTATGTTATCATCCACCCTGAAGGTTTAAAACGACAAACCTAATGATAAGGACATTAACAAGGCCATATTAAGGGCAAAGTAAAAAGTGTTTTTCTTTTCAAGAATTATTTTCTCAAATACTCCATCTCAGATTTTCGTTGTTTGATAAATGTCTGTAGATTCTACTGTCTACATTTTGCAGACTTCCTTAAAATTTCCAGGAGACTCAGATATTGTGAGCCCTTAGATTGGTCCTAGGTGGGCCCGGTTTACAAGCAGACTGTTTCTGAATATGAGAGTAAAATCTTTTAGCTCCGCTCTGCACAACTTGTCTCTTCGTATTCTTCTCTTTTTGTTCGTATGTCTGGTGTGAGTCTGTTTGAGTTTATTCTATTGTGTGCCAGGAAAGTCTCTCCGCAGTGGTGCCAGTGGCTGGTAAGAGTGCTGGCAACCGGTATTTCGTTGCTAGCACGACAAATGAAAGCTTGACTCTCCATGAACTTCAATTGCATACGCACCACAATCATAACAGATGCTTGAAGCGTTGTCCCAATTGTTTGTTTCCCAGATATATGGCTGCTACCGACATAAACGTAATTTTTAATAGGAACCCCTGATTCGGCTTGGTGCGGAGATATATTCTTTATAATGTACTTCTCTTCTAGCCTTCTATACTTGTACCATGCTCGGCGTTTGATTCTCAATCGCGTCTTCATTTTGTGGTTTATCCATGGTTTGTCAAACTTTTTCGTCTTATATTTTATTGCCTGATTTGACAGTAGTTTTTGAGACATCGCAGAATTTATTGTAGTTTTCTTCAACTTTATCTTTTTCATCTTCTCTCTTTTTTGAAGTTGTCAACTCTCGGTGTTCGTTAAGATAGTTTACTATTGTTGCGAAGCCTACTCCAAAGAAGTTTAATTTTTCATTGACGTTTTCAGGAGGGCCTCTCCTCCTCGATTACTACTAGTGACGTTGTGACAATTGCCAGATAATCACTCTGTTAAATGTTTTCTCTCAGAATGATGGGAGTGATAACATCTTCGTTCACCAGTACCAAATATCTAGAATTGTGGGTGTTTGGCTCGCTGTATGGCTTGTGAGTTTATTAACTTTTGTCTAAGATTAAAATCGATAAAATGTTGAAGAAATCCTCGCTCTACTTCAGTGTTGGAGGTTCATAGCTCCTAGTTTAGCCCGGGTAATGGAAGGGAAATTCAATTCCCCACAATTATAATTGGTTCACATCTTGCGCAACTGTCAATTTATTCAAAGAGATTGAGGTCCTCTTGTCTTGGTCTTGTATCAGTTCAAGGCGGTCTGTAAAATCCTCCAATGATAAATTTTGATCTACCGATCCTCACTCTCAGCCATGTTTCTATGCCCAGGTGTTCGAGTTCGTGGATTGTCGTCACTCTCACTGTGGTCGACCCAGATCTTTGTCTGACATAGAACTCCACCCCCTCGTCTATTTGTCCTGTCATTACCATAGATGAAAAATGAGGGGGTATATGCATCAGACTATCTGGAATGTTTGATTTCAGGGGACACAAGCATGAAAATGCACTTTCGAAATGAAAAAAAAATTTTTGACTACAATTTTTGTTTTTAAAACATAAAATTTTAAATTTAAGTGAAAAAAATTATGAATGAATTTTGGCAACAATTTTAATTTTTAAACAATTATTTTCAAATCTTAAAGAAAATGACAGCAGGAATTTCTTAATTCACTATTGCAGAGCATTCCTGCAAAATTTCATCAGTGTTCAGTCAGTAGTTTTCAAGAAAATGTTCCCTAAATAGATAAAAATGTAAATTATGGAAAATCGCCATCAAAGATTTTGATATGAAACTGGAAAAAATTAGAATCATTGCAGATTCTGTTATCATGGAACTTCTACAAACTCCTAATCTCCAAAATGCTGAAGACAAACTGAAAAATAAGCTGAATAACAATCCTGGCTGGAAGAAAGGGGCGTGAAAAGCGAGGAGTGTCGAGGCATTTAAATTTTTAAAGCCGCTTAGAGTGAAGTTATGACCGTAAAATTTCGCAGAGACGTTATTCGAAGTCTATATTATTTTTTAATGTGTTTTTTGAAAAGTGTGATTTTTCGCCATTTTCATGCACGTGTCTCCTTAAGCCAAGGTTCCGTGATTGTCATCGCATATAGTTATATAGCGTTAACTCCTTCCAAAAATGATCAAACTTTGGCATTAGAAACGTTAGTGCATAAAATTTTTGGGTTAATTATTGAGTTAATTGTTGCTGCTCCTTACCGTTTTTCTTTCCATGGACTATCGTTGGGTACTTCTGATGTACCTAATGATCAGATTTGGATTCGACTTCTGTTTGTCGATCAGTTGTTCCCTAAGGTCGTTCAGCAATTTCTCTGCAATGGAGTAAGGTCGTTATTGGTTTTAATCCCAGCAGGAAGCTTTTGGCTATTTCTGAGTATGACTTTGGCGTTATAGGCGTCTTTCATAATAACATTGTTTGGTCTGGGGTTGGTGGCGTTTTTGCCTAGATTACCTAGTATCGTTGTATCACAAGCCTTCAATATTGTAACGTATTGTACTGCTACACAGAACGACCGGCGGTGCACGCTTTCAAGATTGATGCCGAACGCCAGGAGCCCCAGCGACAAGAGGCGGCGGCTTCTTGTGAGTGTGATGCACTCGAAAATGCTCTATGCAGCTCCGACCTGAGCAGAATCCCTCCAAAACAATAATTTGAAAAGGAAAATGCAGACTATTCAGAGGCAGGAGCCCTACGCATATCGGCGTAAAGAACTGTATCCGGAAGTGCTGTTTCTGCTCTGGCGAACGCCCCTCCCATTGTCGTGCTTGCTCTAGAAAGGAAAGACGTTTACGACTACTCCCATGAGCAAGAAGGCAACGGATACCGAACGCACCAAGGTGGGGATCGCGCAAAAAGCAAAAGAAAACGTGACGCACCGCTTGCAGAAGCTCTGTGAAGAGAGGAGACCGGCAGATGGAATCATAGGCTCATCCCGAACATATCCAAATGGATAAGTCGCAAACATGGGTCCATGGCATACCATTTAACCCAGGCATTCACAGGGCATGGATGCTTTAAAGCACAGTGGCGTGTACTGCTTTCATGCCCTGGACTACCGCTGACCTTAGAAATACACTTTCACTATATAACTATATATCATCTTCGATTGTTTTGTCGACGAGTTTGTCTAGTTTGTACAATTATATATTCCATATAATTCGAAATATCTTTTCAAATATCTGACAATAGTTAACTTTGACACTATCACATACTAAATATATAGCAATTTTAACACTTAAAACCCGCTTAATATAGTCTATTATGTATTTGTACAATCACCACCAATCGTGAATGTCGTGCACAAAAGCGCATTTCTAATTTACGCTATCCGTTTACTGCCCACTGCCGTCGCCGAACTGCTGCGAGCGTGTCAAGAAACCGCTCGGGAAATCGGCAATGTGAGCCCTTGACTGTCCCTTTCTTACCAGTAGGAGGGGGAGTGAGTCATGCAAAGAACGCACGCTGTGTGGATACCGTTGAGTGCTAGCGGTTTCTTAGACGTTGCCGTCTCTTCAGAGGACTGATTCGCCGACTAGCGAGCGATTTAACACACATCTCAACAGAACAGATGATATGGAATTTTGAAAAATGTATGTCACTGAAAAAGTGGCATATAATTATTTTTAATATAATGTATCTTGTCAGACATTTATTCTCGTATTTTTCTTGGGCTACCGCCGGTAGCCTCGGTAGCCCACAGTATACGCCACTGTTAAAACATATCTGAAGAGTTTCAGAAAGACAGAAGACGCGGTATGCTCCTACTGTAGCCATGAACTAGATGAAGCCGAACATACGCTATTCGACTGCCCGAGATGTAACACGCTAAGGCATCGTATGATATGGAAGGTTAGGTGTAATATCACACGAGAAAACATGGTGACATTATTATTGATTAACTTGGCTATCCGGGAGATGCCGCGTTGGCACCGAAACGTTGGCACCTGTGCCCTGGACGCGGAGTCTCCCGGATAGCCAAGTTAATCATGACTCCGGCCGCGGAAGCCTACGCTCTCATGGTGACATTAACAAGAAGTGGACAGCAATAGAGAGATCACCGCCATCCTGTTAAAGAAGAAGAAGAAGAAGATGGAGAAAAAGGAAGAAGACGGAAGAAGACGAAAGAAACAGCAACCAAAGTCGAACCTGAATAGTACTACAGCTGACACTACTCTGAAGTAATGCATAATTGCGGTTCCAGGGCGGATAAGGCCAGGTACATAGGTTTATGGTTTTAGTGAATAAAAATCTCACACTGTTGAGGAGTGCGGACTCCTCACTGATTTGTTGAAGATTTCCACAGTTCCCCTCGTAAAAAAGATAGACAGACAGATAGACTGACAGATTAATAGAGAGGTATCCGAGGAGGAAACGTCAAAAATTCGAAAATAAGCTACAGCCTGGTATACACGGTACAGTTTTCGGGGAGATTCGCATACAGTTTCTATACAGAAACTTCAAGATCCCAAACTAGAAGTACAAAAGCCGGAAGTCGCGCATACAAGGTCTATAAATGTTTTGCACGAATCGCCACTGGCTGCCACAAGGGTGTCTAAAGAGAAACAACTGAATTGCGCCGTCCGAGTACTGTCAGTGGTGGTATTTCTGTGCGAACGTTCTGGTTATGATCTTTATTTGGTATGAATTAACCATGAGGAGTCAAGACTGGGAAAAATGAAGTTTATCACAATATATCACTTCACACAATCGCACTTTGATACACCTAACCACAAAATCGCAATGACCGATCACCATTAGTGAATCATTCTGCCGCTTGGGAGGCGAGGGAATCATTCTGCCGGAGGCGCTTGAGTCAAACTGTAGGCTTTCTGCTTGAAAAATTATGAACATGTTCATACGGAAAACGTGCAGTATGGGCTGCACGTTTTCTGTACGTCCAATCTGCACGAAAACTGCACCGTGTATACCAGACTTTAGACATTTTAAGCATGTATTGTCTAATACTTGGATATTCTGAATGGCTGAGCCACATTAACCCAAAGGTGGCCGTAATTAAAAAAGTGGTCGGTTTCTTGTAATATTTTAATATTGTGGTCATATTCTATTACTTTTTCATATCCAATCAATATTTTATTTTATTTTTTAAAATTTCGTGTTTTTTTCTTGGTATGTTATTTCATACCATGGCCAAATGGGGGAATAATGACTGAAAGTACATTTGGACCGAATGAATGTTTATTTCCGTTTCTTACAGACCTAATACGTACAAAAATAAGACATTTTTAGAAAAATACACACAATGCAGTGAATATAAAATTAACTCCTGAGGTAATATTTTGCAAAGCATCCTTTAGGATGCAGCCCAACAATGCACTTTATGCACTGGAAAGTTGTGCAAATCTTACACTCAGCACATTTTCTCTGTTTGCCACATGTATCTACCAAGTGTCCTATGTTGTCATAACGAATTTCGTCCTTTATCTGCTTATATGTTTTAGGACGCACTCCTCGAGTTTTTTGTATTCCTGGTGTTGAAAGAATGGCAATAACTATCCTTCTGGTAAATTCAAGAAGACGCATATCTTTATCAATTCGTCTGTATAAAAACCATGCGTTCACAACCGCGCCATTGAGGCAGAAGCGGAAGATAGGGTAGTACCATCTTTTGTTTCTGATTCGGATTCTGTATAGACTTCGGAGTCTATCGAACATGTCGACACCACCCATTGACTTATTATACTCCTTTATCAAACCAGGCATTGGAATAGTGATCCTCTCTTTCTTCGCTCGGCTCCATCTTCTGCAAACTGTTAGATTTCGTGTCCTGTGCGCCTCCAAATTTGTTGCAATAGTCACTTGACTATTGTCATGCCATCGGACAAGTGTTATGCCAGATTCTTGGTCCAGAAGAGTGTGGTGGGAACCTCTTTCCTTCTTCTTCAAATCATTCAGTGGTGCTTTTTCCACTCTGTCTGATCGGATGGTACCAACAACGTACAACTGTTTCTCTTTCAAAATTTCAAGTAAGGGAATGCTATTAAAAAAATTGTCTATGTAAATAATGCTATTTTCAGGGAGAAATCCGCAGCACAATCTCTCTACAACACTAGTTCCAAGGGTATGGCCAGGTTCTCTTATTTCCTTAGCCCCTACATAAGGTTCGAACCTAATAAGGTAACCTTCTGGAGTGTTCAAGCACCAGAACTTGAAGTCATACCTAATTGGCTTCCCACGTATAAACTGTTTCATATAGTGGTTACCATAGTATGGCTCCATGGCTTCGTCTACAGAAAATTTCTTTCCAAGGGGTTTTATCAGTGTCTGGAATTTTTCATTCAAATGGTTTATAACAGGGCGTACTTTATAAACTCTGTCAGTGCTGTCGAGTTCAGAATTATCGTTAAAGTGCAAATATCTGTGGATTTCTCGGAATGGACCTCTCTTCATAGCATTCACCACAAGAGAATTGAAAGAATCTGATCGCTGCTCCCAATACATGTCTCTGTGTGGAACGGGATGATATCCAGAAAGAATTAATATTGCCAAATACTTATAAATTTCTTCATGGCTTACCTGGATTTGCAACCCTTCTGCATAGCATATATAGCCGTTTCTCGGGCAATTTTATCGACTAATTCATCATCGAAAATTTCTCTAAAAATATCTATTGGTGAAGAACCTTTTTCCTTCAATTCTTGAATAATGGAGGGTTCGGATTCAACAAAATGATCGTTGCTGCTTGTGGATACATTCAGAGAAACTTCTTCCCATAATCTTATCTTTTTTCTAGCTTTATTACTTCCAATTCGACGTTCTGGAACATTATGACAAGGAATAGTATTCTGAACTTCAGGTGTTAGGACAGCAGACTCAACAACATCGGACAGGTGTTAGGACAGCAGACTCAACAACAACTCATTTTCAACAACATCGTTGTCTTCAACGAGTATCTGTCGAGAAGAACCCCCATCGGAATCCGTTAAAATCCTTCGAATCTCCACAGGCTGACGAAGTACGCCCCTCCCTAAGTTACAAATATCAGCCAAACAATCCTCCAAATCGCTGCCCGCATCATCTTCATCGCTCACAGCTGCATCGATGGCAGGTTGCAAAACGAACTCAAGCTCATTTAACTGATCAATGCTTTCAGCCAACGCGTCACCTTCTTCCAAATCATTTAATATTTTAATTATGGCTTCAGCGTCCGTAGCAATGTTCTCTCTGCAAAAGCGTCAGAAGTTTCCTTTATTGGCCATGGTATGAAATTTCATACCTCGAAAGTTAATCTTATATTCAAAGCTACTGAAGCTAATAACAGGTTTTATAATATTATTACTGTTTGAATTAGTTATTAAAGTAAATATTTCAACAATTACTACTTAACTTAAATACAACAATGAGCATTCATGCGGAAAATATCTTACTGGTGCGTCATCTTGCTGTACGTAAAAATCACCACCTCATTGTTGAACCTCCAGAATACAAACAACAAAATGCAACGACGTTATATTTGAACGATACATTCTACCAACCCTCTGTTAACGAAAAAGACTTACCAAAAGTAAGCACATTCAGAAACTCTGTTTTTAAAACAATATTTGTACCGGGGAGCAGTCGGTATGAAATTCCATACCATGGCCACCTTTGGGTTGAACACTCAACAGTTGGTTCGAAAAATGCTTATAGACAAAAAATTTCATTACATAAGTATAGAAACACTCCAGAAACATAAATTGTTTATTATTTACAAAAGAAATGAATTTATTAGAGAGTTTATGCATCCTCGAACGCTAAAACAGTCTTCTGCGCATGCGCAGTTCAAGTTTCGCGTCAGTTTTATGCATCTGCGCATGCCCAGAATATCGATAGTGCTAGTCGCTATGGCGTGCACAACAAACTATCCATTTATCCAGAAAGAAAAATAATCCAGAAATAAAAAGCAGTCAAATTGTGTAAATCGGGTGCTTTATTAGAAGAAGAAGAAGAAGAAGAAGAAGAAGAAGAAGAAGAAGAAGAAGAAGAAGAAGAAGAAGAAGAAGAAGAAGAAGAAGAAGAAGAAGAAGAAGAAGAAGAAGAAGAAGAAGAAGAAGAAGAAGAAGAAGAAGAAGAAGAAGAAGAAGAAGAAGAAGAAGAAGAAGAAGAAGAAGAAGAAGAAGAAGAAGAAGAAGAAGAAGAAGAAGAAGAAGAAGAAGAAGAAGAAGAAGAAGAAGAAGAAGAAGAAGAAGAAGAAGAAGAAGAAGAAGAAGAAGAAGAAGAAGAAGAAGAAGAAGAAGAAGAAGAAGAAGAAGAAGAAGAAGAAGAAGAAGAAGAAGAAGAAGAAGAAGAAGAAGAAGAAGAAGAAGAAGAAGAAGAAGAAGAAGAAGAAGAAGAAGAAGAAGAAGAAGAAGAAGAAGAAGAAGAAGAAGAAGAAGAAGAAGAAAGAAGAAGAAGAAGAAGAAGAAGAAGAAGAAGAAGAAGAAGAAGAAGAAGAAGAAGAAGAAGAAGAAGAAGAAGAAGAAGAAGAAGAAGAAGAAGAAGAAGAAGAAGAAGAAGAAGAAGAAGAAGAAGAAGAAGAAGAAGAAGAAGGCATTGACTGCTACTAAGAGTTAATAGCTTCGCAACTTTTACGCGTTACGTATGGTACTAAAATATTTCAAATGATTGAATTATGTTTACAAGATAATGAGAGACAGATTGTAAGACTTTCTCCATATGAGAGGGAAAGTTGAAATATTTCTTGAAATGTGTGTTATGATGACATATGATCTGTGGGCAGTACATGTGTGTTTCGGTTGTCGAATTCCGGCTTTCCTGGAGAAGCAGAGGCTAGTTGTAATAAACCTGTATCTTTGAATGAGTGGCGATAAATAAACACTTTTTGATTACATAACAATTGAAATGTGTCTTGTAGGATGAACCTTAGAGTTATGAGTGAACCTTAAAGTAAACCAAACGAATATGAACTCGCGAGGAAATGGCTACGATTGGAGTGGATGGATGACTACAGATCACTACAGATGGCGAAAGCCATCTTGGTCTATCACATGGGGAGCAGACTACTCTGTGGGTTTGCGATCATGAACTGCTGGGAAACTTTGTTTTCATGTTATTTTGTGTGAGTAAGAAGGGGATGGAAATATTGAGGACGTTACATGTTCTGTTGTGTTAGGTTTTAGAATTGTTTATGAATCGTAGTACGAATAGTGACATTTTGAAGAAGAATGAATTGCGATTTCGTCTCAGGAGTAAATTGTACTTGTAGGTTCAGAACTTATTTATTCTGGAAGTAGTTGTGTATGTATATGTGTATTGTTCATTTATTCGTCAGTTAAATCAGAATCATCTGCCGCCAGAAAATGTTTGTATGTGTGGTGGTATACGTGAGGTTGTGACCGCGGTCTGAGCGGACTTGACAGCTATTGAGATAATAGACATATACATCGCTAATATGAATGAAAAGTAGCTGTAGAATAACCATACATTATGGTAGTGATGCATTTTCATAAAATGCTTTGTGTTAAATGTGATTTCAGTGATCTTCAAGTATGATCTGAGTTCGTTTTGCTCTCTGTCAATGTGAAAGTTCCCAAATGTCCGGCCCATTTCATTCATCTGATGGCCCAGGTGCTGAAGGGGCACCAAGTGATGGAGCCCTTCAGCCCAGGAACCCTCTTTTGTGTTTTTTATGTGATGATTACTACTCTGAGCCTTGTTTACTCTCCTGTTATCACACATTTTGTTCACGATGCCTTCGAGGAAGAGATGTAGATGGAAAATTAACCTGTCCACTTTGTGGGTAAGTGTTTGATTGTTGAGGTTATCTGTTTATTATTTTAATTGCCATGCCTAAAGTCAAAAGTGCTTTTGATTATTACTGTTAGATTTGCATAAGCTGTTGAAATAATACCAGAATTACTATAGCTTTTGTAATAATTTATGAGTAGTCCCTTCAAGTAAATAGTACATCCTCAATTACTCAGAAAACATCAACATGATTTCAAATCTTGGGACTTTCCATGCACACTTAATACCGTTTACGTTTAATTACGTATTAAGTTGACTCTACTTCAACTAGGACGAATACTAGATCAAAGAAACGTGGAGTCCACAATGTTTTTCTTCATTCTTTTTTTTTTTTTTTTTTTGTTAATGGTATTAAAAACAGTGGAAAATAATGTCGAAGAAAAATTGTTTAATTTTGTAGTGTCTTTGCATGGACATACTTTTTCAAGTAGAATTTTATTTCCATATTTTGTTTTATTTACTAATGAAGGATTTTTCTTGCAATTTTAATTTGGTTTCAAATCAATATCCTGATTATTGGAATTATGATTATTGATTTCTAATTAAGATTTGGTAACTTCCTTTTTCTTTTAGAACGACAATATTGAGTTTTGGTTTTATTCATGAAATTTTGTAATTGGTTTCATTCATTTTGCAGTAATGAAATGAAATGAATAAACATGCAGGAAAAATAATTTTGTAATCAGTGTTGCATTTGCTGGAAAAGTGCTTTGCTTCAATGTGTGTTTTAAAATTGAAAATTGTTACTAATATAAAATTGTCTGGTCAGGTTGTACTGCTATTTTATTCAAATATTTTTGAATGTTTAAGAGACGTTATGAAATTTGAGAATGTGTTAAGTAGTGGAGGTAATAAGGTATTATGTTTAAATACTTTGTTCATTAATACTTAAATTTTCTGCTGTGTTATATTATGCACAAATATGTTTTACTTGCTACTGAACAGAACGTTTCATTTTTCTTCTATTTAATGTAGCTGGAAGCATTGATTCTCAATTTCTAAAACTGCTTGATGTCTGTTTTATAGAAAATGAAAATCCTATGCCAGGAAACTACTGATAAAAATCTTCCAAATTTTTTAAAATTTCAGCCCCAAAAATTATGAGTATTTATGGTATGAATGAATTTTTTAACTGCTGGGTCACATAACAACAAGTATAAAATTGTAATTTCTTATGATGAATGTTTTTCATGATAAACGTTTAGTAATTTAAAATGCCTAATTGCGTGGGAACCTCATGAGTTTCAGAATGCTTGATGGATGTTATTCTGAGTAACTGATTGGGAGTTAGGAATAAATCTACATTATCTCCAACATACCCAAATTTATTATTATTATTATTATTATTATTATTATTATTATTATTATTACCATTATTATTTTTATTTATTTATTTATTTGTTTTCTTTTTTCTTTTTCTCTCGGTATCTGCTTGATGTGATTTTCAATTCCTGGCTTCAGTGTTGAAGAGTCATTAGAAGACCACATGAGTTAAGAATTGTTATGTGTTGGAAATTAAAAAACTGCAAGTAATTAATTTAAAGTTTCTGAGCATTAACAACATTTTTTTTACATTATGGATTATTGCGGAATTTTGTATTCTGCATTGTTTTAAACATTGGTAAAATGAACCTCCCTATAATATAAACTATAAATGAGAGCTTAATCAGTTGTGTTGCAAGCTGATGTTTTGAAGAGTAGATGGCTTGTTGTAAGTTGTAATGTTGGGATTATTATTAAATATTTATTAAGTAAATACTTTTGTAAAAATTTTAGGCAGACAACACAGTTGAAAGAAGGAGCACCCCTACCTCCAGCTGATATGTTGATGCGTCAGTTAATAGAACTGTCCAATGCTGAGAACCCTCCCTGTGCAAACTGCGACAAAAGAGATAAAGCTTCAATGTATTTTTGTTCAACATGTGGTAAGTCGAGATACCATTGACATGTTATATAACATTTGTTATTACTTCTGCATTTTTTAGTTTTTAAAATAAGAAAATATATTTTTGGGCAGAATTCTCTATATTGGCTTTGTTATAATTTATGGCAGATGTAGCTCTGAGCGCTGCATGCAGTTCTTTGTGTTGGGGTCTATGTTCAGAGGGCATTCATTAAATATTTATTTCATGTTATAATTATTAAAATTGTCAAATAATTATTTTGTATTTTCTTTGTTTATTTTATTAAATATCTATTCTTTAAATAAAACTTAAGATTGTGTCAAATATGTAGACATATTATTATAATAATATTAAGTTTGAATTTGTGAACTACTTAAAGTAACATGATGTTGCTCATAATGTACGAAGCATTAAAATGCGGTGCTCATTGACAATGTGTGCCCATCCCAAATCTGTCGTCAACATTTGTAGAGTTTCGGTGTTTTATTTTGATCAATAAAAGACCTAATTAGAAATAAAATATTACAAGATTGTTTTCTTGAGAAAATTACTTTATTATTATTATTTTACAATTTTGTTACTATTTTTATTAATAGAGGTGGATTTTGATGACCTAAAGTGTCGCCAAACATTATCAATAAAATGCTCTTAAATGTTTTAAAAATGCCCTAAAAACAAAGAAAAATTATGTTAAAAATTTGTATCAAAACAATTTCAGATGAACAACTCAAGGTTGAATGTTGGTAAGGTTATTGAATTATATTAATGATGAAATCAAGGCTTCTCCCTTTCGTTCAAGTGAATTCAGCTTCCAGATGTTTGGTTTGGACCAAGAAATCTCTGCCTTTAGTTTTCCCAAAATTGGCCAAATCTACAATGGCACTGATAGTCATCACAGGAACCTTAGATTACAGACTCACAATGGCTAATATTACAAATTTGGAGTGAAGAAATCAAATAGGCTACTCAGGAATTCTTTGGAAAATGATTGTTGCAACTTGTAAATATTATTTGAAGCGAGTACCATTAAAATGATATTAAATTTTATGAAATCAGCAAAAAATGCTTTAAAATGATAAAAATGGGTAAAAAATGACTTATTAGTCAAAATTGAGGAAAAATGCAAAAAAAGTCATAAAAATGGCCGATTTCCTTTTCTTATAACATAAAATTAATGTCTTTACTAAAAATCTTTGTGTAAAATGAAAAGAAAAAAGGACATTTCATTACAATCCTCGCACTAGTTGTTAATATTAATTATAATTACAATCAAAGCTATATTTGTTTTCTGTAAGTCAATTTAATTTTCCTTCTTTTTTTGTTGTGGCACTCGAATTTTTGCGGGGAAAAGAACTTAACATCTCAGCTATGTTTTTATTTCATATTTCAATTGGCAATCATTCTTTCTGTCAACTCTTCTTCAGACTAGACATTTGTTTCTGTGAGCTTGTAAATTATTTAGATTTTAATGCAATTGTTTCTAATTAAATAATTTTTTCAAAATGAGTTTCTTACAAAATTTTGAGGAAATATGAATGTCTTAACTGCAGTGTTTTGTGATAAAACTACTGAATTAGTCAAGAAGAGGGTGACAAAGTTGATGCTGCCATCAATGACATTCTCACTCCTTTTCAAACCTTTCTCTGTCCTTATGTCACAATCTTTTTCTTTCCATTTTCTGACAAATAACTCACGTAAATGCTATGTCTAGTCTTCATTTTCTTTGGAAGAGGTTTCAGATAAAATGTGGCCTCATTGAAGGAAATGTGTTCCTTCAACTTCACTGTAGGGTTCCAAGGTTAAATTGATTGAATGACAGTTTCAATTACGAGTTACTCTGAACTTTATAGATCATGAGTAGAAGGAACCTGCCAAATACAATGGAGTCAAATCTTAAAAATGAATTGTCACATTTCAATGGAATTTTTTCATTTATTATAAAGAGCATGTGACTTTCTAAAAGAAAAAGCAATTAAAGAAATGTTTTTTTCTTATTTGCCATGATTGTTTCTTCAAGCTACAGTGTAGATAAAACTCAAATTATATTAATGAAGTCTTCCATCATTAACAGTGACTGGTGTGTACACCATTAGCTTTGGACATCATTTATTGTTTTAGAATGTTGTATTTGTTGTATCCTCTGTAATATTAATTCAGAAACACTTCATTTTTTGGCTCTTGTTACAGGGCAAGCATTATGTAGTCATTGCCGTGAAAATACACATAGGGCTAAAATGTTTTCAACTCATGAGGTAGTGCACATGTCCAAGTGTTCTAAGGAGGGACATCGCCGTGTAAGTTTGCGCACTTGATTTACTTTTTCATAATGTTTGGTTAAGCTGTTACGTAGATAATGAGAGTTACTCTGGCTTCTCTCTGTGACTATGGGCATGAGCATGGATCTGGGCATTGATTTACATGAGGGTACACAAAATTTAAGTGACATCTCTGTATGCATGTATTCATATGCTTATATAATATACATTGTGCCCAGAAATCAGCAGTGCACTTCTTAATGATCAGACACTCTTGTCACCAAAAGAAATCAAACCTGAATGTCTTTTTGTGCAACAGCAGCAGTGAAATTAAAATTAAACTCGGTTGACTGTCGAGAAAATGTTACATTTTTTGAACACTTGTTTTTCTTAATGCACCCTATATAATCTGAATAATCTTTTGTCAAAAATGAAAAGGAATCACATTTGAAAATTGGCATGAAATATTTGATATCCTAATTTCAAATATTTTATTAATATGAGTTACTTTTTAGACATTTGCTATAATTGCTAATCAATGTGCTGTGTGATATTCAAACACAATGTGTTTCAGTTTCAAAAAATTGCACTTCTTTTGGGAATTGTCCTGATTGTATATTCCTGTGTGTTCTGAAAGATATTGTTCCAGTTGCAGCCAAATGGATATGTTTTTGCATGTTTCGTGCACATAAATTTTATACAAATTTATATTTTGAGACCTTTGTTTGAATATTTGTTTGGATACTCATGTGTATACATTCTATGTTACCAAGCTGTATATGAATATATGTGTATGTAGTAATGTGTATATAATATTGGTCGACCTGGATGGCCGATGTGGCTAAGAGCGTGTACCGACTCTGTGCTTCGGTCTGAAGGGTCGCGGGTTTGAGTCTTGCTTTTGGCATGGTTGTTTGTCCCTCGTCTCTCATGTATGTGTTGTTGCGGGGCGTCTCGCTTTTTGCTGACACCAGATCAGAGGAGCCCCCAAGTGTGTTGGTGTCCAGTGTATGATCAAATATGGAAAGCATATCTGGTGATATTTGTTTAAGGTGATAAATTCAGTAGCTAATTTAAGTTTTTGTGATGTCAAACTACCATTTCAAGCAAACTGTTTTCGATTGAAATTGGCCAGAAAATTCCAGGGAAATGGTTTATCATATGAAAAAAAAAAATTCTGATGTTTAACTGTACTCAGAAGATAGGAAGGAATAATGTGCGTGTTCATGTGATACAAGTGTATTTAGCAAGTAGTAGTCAGAGTGCTTTTACTTCTTAAATGCCATGTGTACTATTGTGTATAATAATATAGACAATGCAGAGATGCCATCTATTGTAGATAACCCTTAGTGGTTATGATATTCTCTTCACTGGTGTGATAATGTGGTGGAAGATAATACTACTACAGGGAAAATGTTTTCAGGTAATTGGTGGGCAACCTATTTTCACAAACAATTCAGAAATACAGGTACTTATAAGAAAACATATTTCTCAACTTTTTTCATGTCAAAAACTTCCTAATAAATTTCCTGCTCTTCAGACTTGTCACACATCCTGGTAACATTCTAGACGTTATAAATTTTATAGCTAAATTATAAACAATTTCCTACAGTTTAAATTTAATGTCATGTGAAACCTTTGGTTCCTTGAAAAAACAAAATGTTACTTAAATCTGAAGTCGCATAGTTTCTGTAAGAGACAATGCTCTCCCATAAAACAATATCACGCATCATGTTAGTACAATAATCAGACTGTTGCACGTTTACTGAGGATAGAATGCACAGCTACTGTAGAGTAGGTAGACTTTGGAATTTCTCTCAAATATTTTGGAGATTGTTAAATTTTTCCTTTTGTTACTTATGTGTTACTTCATCTTTTTCTCATTAAGAAAATAAATCGCTAGGTCTTTCGGAGGAGAGGGCATGGTCCCCATGCCACCGCCTCTCCTGGACCACCACTAACTGGTTGTCCTTTCAGAGCATGCCACTGTTTTCTAGCATACAACATTGCTGTTTTGGAGAAGGAATGGGGTTGTCGAGGCAAGGTGTTTAAAACAGCGTAAGCTAGCTTCTTTCATCACATACTGATCATTATCAGAGCTATCTAGCAGTGTTTTGGTGGGAAAGGAAGTTATTAACAAAGTTCATGAGTTTGAATCTGAGCATGGCCAAAACTTTGAAATTTGGAAACACTTTTGCAGGTTCAAATTGTATTACATTACTTAACCATTACAAATAATGTACATGTTGTAGCACCAGTTGTTTCGGTATTAGGAACTCACAATACAAGTTTTTCATTGAATATTTGCCACTTTCCACTGTAAACATTACAATACTATCTCTTTACCTCATGAATATGTAGGTGAGAAAGTAGAATGTAGTAAATCTTACAAAACATTGTGTAATCGGGTGCAATGTGCCTGAGAGATCACTGTGTCACCACATTCACTCCCGAAGATGTGAAGCAATGTGACTGATGTACATTAAAAGATCATTAGATGAAAAACAGCTACTGCACCCAACAAACTGTTCTGCCATTTAGAAAGGGAAATAGGAGATAGGAAGCAGCTGTGCATATTAGATCAATTGCACCCAACCAAAGGTTAACAAATAAGCTACAATAATTCAGTACTATGAATGTGATTAATTTCTTTTGATATGCTTATGTGTATATACTAATTTCTTTCTTTATTCCTTTTCAATTCCTTCATTTCATCATCTTTATCTTATTTTTTGTCTCCTTTCTCCTTTTGAGATGTGTATGGATCAACATACGATGTGTGCTATTGAAATGTGATTGCAAATAATTGGAAGAGAAGGTTCTTGTTCGAATATGACCTCTGAGTGCCTAGTATAATTTTATTATAACATGAAGTCTTGAATTGTGAGTGTATGCAGGACACACATTAATGTAAATTTTGCACAAGCGATGTCTTTAAATTTTTTGTTATATAGTTCAAATCCTGAAATACGTTTATCACTAACAATAGGACATTTGTAGAGTTTGGTGTAGTGTCCAGCCAATATAAAGAATTTTGTAAAATTAATTAGAATGGTTGTAATATTGGGATATACTTTTGACATGCCACAATGGGGCAATAGTGTGTCTAATGTTAGCTCTTAGGATTCAATTAATGGATTGTAAATTACACGAAACATTTCCAAGTCATAGCTAGATTGTTGGAAATTGCAATAATTGGTTGTGAACAAATTATTGTGCTATATTATTGTCACTGGCTTTCACTTAGATTTTTTAAGGGACCACTAAAACATAGAAAAGAAATGAACAAAAATACTTCAAATCTGACAAATTTGTGAAAAGAGTGTTTCTAAATTTTCTTATCATTTTGGCAATTGATAAATTCAATAAATTTGTCAATACAAGGTACTAATACTAACATTCAACAGCTGTCAGAAGTTTTAGTATTTACTAGAAAATTGCTATTATAGAATGAGAAATGGTTCAAAGATATGAAATCTGCTTTCTCCCATTACTCACAATGTTATGCAAGAAAATTAATTAAGCATGAATATGGAATTGAAATGTGTTTTTGTTGACTAATGCCAAGGAATAGTCATGTAAATATGTTTCTATAAAAAATATTATGAGTGCAGGTGGATTAATATTATCCCTTCAACTCACTGACAGACTGTGATGGTCCCAGTGGCAGCAATGCCCTAGCCTCTGGAGCATCATTGACTGGAAGGTCTTAGATTCGAGTTTTGATAGTGGTGAATTTGTGACTCTAGCTACATGGCTAGCTGTTTGGAGGAGAATTCTAGTGACTGGTTGCTCTGATCAGGAGCCTTCCGTGGTTTCTCCAATCAATGCCAGGTGATGCAGGAGTAGTTCCCCTACAAACGGGTCAAAGACCGTATGTGATATGACCTCCCTCAACCTTGCCCCCTCCTCTCATGCATACACGTGCATGCACATACACACATGCACCCACGCAAATGCACAACACAAGTACATGCACACAACCAAACACAACAAAAACACAACACTCGCAGCCACATACAAAACACAACACACTTTTAAAACTTATCCCGGCTGAGGCAAAACCTTGCCTTGGGAGATATGTAGAGGAGGAAAACCCACCAGCTGACATATTGATCGGAGCTGGATCTTTCGCTCCCGTAGGGGAAGAATACTGCCACCTCCTCAGATATAATATGGTTTACTCTTCCGAGACTAATTGCTATAGGTGACATGCCTTGAAATACAAAATAATCTATTCAATCAGCAGATCACCCACACTCTGTTCTGTAGAGCTAGAGGAACCAGGACAGTTCATCAGATTCCACATTGTAATCAAATTCTGGTTCCTAGACACTGTAAGTTTGTTAGAAAAAATTATCCCCAAATAAGTACTATGGCTCTTCAAACACTAGTTGCATTTGGAGCTTATTTTTGCAAGTTCGGATTTTCAGCATTTGTAGATATTTAAACCAAAATCAGATCAATACTATACATAACCAGTGCACCTGTGGGAAAATATCACGTATTGAAACACTACCCCAGTTTCCCTGAACATTCATATGAAGGGCAAAAGTTCATATTATGCCCTATCCTTACCGTGGAATGGCTTACACAGAAGAGCCAGATCCCCAAAAGCTATTCAAAAAACTCATTTTGTAGATAACATTTGAGGAAGAACAACTCTGAAGCCTTGGCCACAAAAAACAGGTTTTAAGGCCCTAGAACTCTTCATTTTTAGAATTATACACCACTGATGTCGAAAAACAGACTGTTAAGCTGGCTGTGCATTGTGGAATTGCATTTGCCCTGTCTTAAAATTACCCTTTTTTCCAAGATATATTAATATTTAAAGAGGGAAAACCACAAAAAATTGTGTATACTACAGAAATAATAAGTGTGTGTTTAAATTATTTCAATTTTAATTCTCTTTTGGGGGTATTGTTCCTTGTTTTCACAACTTTGGAGCCACTGAAATTTCTGTATTCAGGAGATTCATAGGTCAAAAATTTGAGAATAATTGCATTTATTTATTGTTATTTAAAGCATGTTTAAGTGGATTAGTGAATGATTTTTATTATTGAAAATGTTTTGTGTTGATTATATGTAGGTATGCACAATGGAGGGTTTTCTTCACTCCCTTGACAATTTGATAAGAGGTCCCACAGACTGCCATAAATAAACATATTATTTCACTGGATGTTAAATTCCTGATAAAATGACTAGTAGAACATACAGATACATTTTAAAATTTGCACTGATGACAAATGAATGAACATACAAACCTATATTTTGTTACCATATCCGTATATTCAAGTATTATTTCGTAGGGAAATTGTTGTTCCTGCAATTACAATTTGAAAATTTTTAGCTGTGAACTTAGTTGTGAAAGTAAACATTTGTTGTGCTGTAGTCAACTCATAGACTCTGTCTCAGTAATTAAAATTAATTTGTATGTTAATGACTATTTTAATTGTTTGAAAAAATAGCATACCCCCAAAATGGCAAATATGCCGAAAATTTGCTATATAATTGGACATTGTGAATATTACTTTTGAAACAGTGTTACCGGATATTTTATCTGGACATCTGTGATTTGCAAGTGTAGAGTCAAAGAGTCAGTTCCTAAAAGTAACATATTTGTTACTTTGGTAGCGTTCTGACTTCACCATGAAATCATACGAAATGTATTACATAAAAAATGTGGAATGAAATATGTGAAATATTCTTAAAATTTCCAAAGACTGAAAAAATCGGCAATTTTACGTTGTGAGCCATTAGGGTAATGGATGCATTTGGGGTGAAACGTGAAGAAACTTTCAAATCTATCCTTATAAGGTGTTTAATTTAGACTCAATAATCACCCCTTGAGAAACCCCCATAGAAAAGTGTCCAAGTCAGTTGTTGATCATACTTACTATTGTACAAAATCACACAAAAAAATTGAAAATTGTTATGAAATGAAACATCATATGTAAATAAAGTTTAATAAATGGGTCCAGAAACATTGTTGATCCCCTTCTTGCTGTAGGCTACGCATGTCTATGAATGAATAATAAAAACTAGAAGTGAATTTGTGTTGTTGGGTTCAGCTGGCAGGGGAGGGGGGCTGAATCCTCATTAACCTCCCCCTCTCCCACTTTGCAAGTGGTGCCACAGTCTGGCACTATGTGCAAGATATCTACCATGTTGGGATAAAACTACTTATTCTTTCTTCCTGCATTATATTGGATGGCAATGCTGTAAACAGTTCATTAATGTAACATTGAAATGCATTTGGCTCTTGGAAAGGTTTTGCTGGTCTGTGAGGAAATATTTGGTATAATTTCTTTTGATTGAATAATTATTGATAATAAGTAATATTTTAATTTTAAAAATAGACATGATTGAATAATATTAATTTTATTCTGTGATGGTAAAAGATGAAAAATACCATGTGTCAAGAACTGTAACAACAAGAACATATGATTGCAGTGTATATGATCAAAGGAAGTAAAATTGGAAGAAACCTGAGAGAACAGACTAATAATAGAAATTGTAGTGTTATGCTATTTTGACAATATGATTTAGTTAAAATAGTAATGTAAAAAACTTTTAATGTTTTTGTATGACAGAGAATGAAGTGAATCCATATTGAATCGTTCAAAATTTGTATGAAATTTTGTTTACTAGAAAGAAATAAACTTCCATGAAACAAAACTGATAATGAAATTCCTTTGCAAACGTTTTTATTTAAGGTGAATAGGTAATTGTTTTGTTACAGTGTGCTGTCCATGGTGAGCAGTACATCATGTTTTCCAATTCTCAGAAGAACATGTTGTGTGTTAATTGTTTCCGAGATACCCCAGCAGAAGCAAGACTGCATTGTGTAGATATTGATACTGCTTACACACAGGGTTGTAAGAAACTGGACAGAGCAGTATTGGTAGGTACTGTTTAAAATTAATCTGTTTAGATGGAGGATTTCTTGGTGTACTGAACACGTTATGGAGAGAGAGAGGATGACTTTTGCCAGATTTCATTGCTCAGTTTTTAACTTCTGTCTATTGTTCATTGATTGAGCCAGAGTAGTTGTATGTAGTTAAGTTCTTGTTTGCTATAGTGATAGTTCATCATTAGTACAGAATATGTTTTGTGTTAAGGTCTTCTAAATATTTAATGTTACATCTGAAATAAGTGTTTCTTGTAATAATGCACACATGTATTAAAGTTTCATACATCTGCTGTGATCATCTGTCCCTAACAAGATGCATAGTAAATATACTCTTTGAGATGTTTCTGCGAACGCGGACTTACAATGTTTAGATCATCTTATTCTAATTGACATGAATAAAACCACATCAAAACAATTAATTGATGAAATTAAGGCTTACTAGTAAGCCATTGATATAAAGAAAGAAAAATCCTTCTTTGAATAATGTCCTCCTCTTAGATTTTTTAATTTGTTTTCTGTAAGAATTACTAATTTCAGGATTCATCGATCTGCTTAATTAAGTACTTTTCTTTCTATGATGTATAGTTCTAAAAAGGTTTCCTTTTCCATGTACTTTCCACCCAATCTTTATTCTTTGCAGAGTGATTATTTTGTTTATTTCCTTATATTTATAAGTTTTTATTCAGGAGTATGCCCCATCACTTGATTTGCATGCGGACACTTAAATTTCAAGGTATCGGTAAAAATAATGATTAAAAGAAAATCTCTAAATTTATGATGAGACCTATTCCACTTCATGGTAAGCATGTTCAGTGGTATAGTACGAGGGGGACAAGTTAGGTTCTCTACTTGTCGAAGCAAAATCCTAAGAAAAGATTTAAAAGTATCTGGTGGATATACATCATCAGAACATATTTTTCTTCAATCCTAAGTATCTTTCCTAAGTGGAAAGAGGAAGTCTCACTGCGACAGCATTGTGCTTCTAGTAGAATCCTAAGTGAGGATTCAGGGGATATGCAACCTGATTTGTTTCTTGGCTTGAAGGGGACAGTGGAGTAGGATAGTAAATATGGCCGGAGGGGGGTCTATGGATTACAGGACTGATAACCTATTCAAAACAATTTAAAAAAAATTATGTTTATATGGTTTTCAGTACCATTTTACCACTACTTTTGACCTCTAGAACAAAAAAAATTTTTTTTTTGCTCTTTGATTTTTAAAAATTTAGTTATTTATTTTTTGGACAGGAAAATATTATTGAAACGGCTCCATTATACTTTAAACACTGCAGAGAGTCTCTCTGAATTTTTTACAGAAGTTTTTCAAGCTTAGCCTCTTGAACTCCATTAGGATGATATAAAAGTCAAAAAATAAAAAAAGGGGTAAAAACATATTTAACAATGGCTCAAAATTTCTTGCTTAAAATTTGTCCTCAGATAGCGAAAATAATTCCTTAAAAAATGGCATGGTTCTCATTTTTGTTGAAATCCTTGATTTTTTTTTAAATTCACCATTTTTTCGACATTGTCCTGAAGAACGATATTGAAGATAGAGATTTGATTCCTTAATAAAATTCGTTGTTCAAAGGTAGATCTTGGTTTTTTTAAATTTTTTCCATCAAAGGACTAACAAAATGGGCACTAGTCTCATTCTCTGCGAACTCAAAAATTCATTTGGTGCTCGTCTCATTTTCATCTTTTTGAAAATTGCAAAAAATTAACACTGCAAAAGTTTGATATTAAAGATAGTTTTTTCTTAAAAGAAATGTGTTAAAAAAAATTAGGTCTTTAAAAAAGTCATGTACAATTTGGGGATAAAATGAGAAGTTTTCAAGTTTCAATTTCTGCTTGAAGTCAATGAAATTTTTTTTTTTTTTTTGTTTCAAAAATGTCCCCACATTTTTACCAAGAATAGAGCAAAGGATGCTTAAAAAAATGGTGCAGGTCTCATTTTTGTTGAACACTCTGAATTTTTGAAAATTCCAAAAGTTAGAAATAATGCAAGAGAGCACCACTAGTTTAAAGCTTTCTAATGGAGTCTTGAGGATAAGGTAACTTAGAAAAAATATTAAAAATTCATTGATTATCTGAAGGGTTTAAAATGTAAAAAAGATCTACCTTGTTCAGTTGTGATGCAACATCGGCAACAAAACATTCGTGTTCAAAATTAAAACTGACATAGTAAAAAAACCATTGATGTTTTAAAATAGGTTTAGTAACCTATAACATTAAATTCAAGCGCAACAAAATTTAATTTGAGAATGGCCCTGAATATTAATTTATAATTAAAATTTAATTGAAAATAAAGGGGAAAAAACATGTGCCAAATACAGAGAAAGATGAAGGAAATACCGGGGCACCAGAATTATCTTGGGCAAGGGATAGATTGCCCAAATTTAGTACAAAACACATTCATTTGGTTTGTACACGTAGGCCGTGGTACCATCAATTATTTCATAATATTACTTTTTACAACACTATTATGATCCTAGGAATTTTCATCTATGAACAAAACATCAAAACTTTAGAACACCGAACACAAAATAAAATGATAAAAAGACATTGGCTTCAAAACATCAATGTTTTTGAACATATCAGCATCAGTGTCACATCCCTATTGTCCCTATTGCACAGGTTGAATGTTGCAGTAAAATTAAAGTGAAAGCCATATGAACTTAATTTTTCTTATTGTTTTGAAAAAGTTTTTCACCCCTGAAATTTATGCACCCCCTGGAGCAATTTTAACCACCTTACCCTACTTTCCTCTTTCCCTAAGGACAGTTGCATCACAGTGAAGCTGATGCTGGAAGACTGAAACCTAAGTGTGGGCTTAAGCTTCGCCACTTGAATTGCAGGGCTCATATCTTTGTCTTTGTCATCTGTGAGTGGTTCAGTATCGTGTGATTGTTACACTATAACTTTTTTTAAAATAAACCATGTTTTGAGTTACAGAAGAAACTCATCATATATTACCCATGAAACCAGGTTATGGTCATGGCCTTAGGCACAATTTTTTCGTAGGCCTCAGAAAAAAATATAGGACCTATTAAACTGTAATTATTAGACTTTTGGAATTCAAAAAATCGTAATTTAGAGGAATGTTCACCAACATTAAAAAATTTTTTATTTAAAATTCGTGTTATATGACTAACATTTTTTTGATTTTTAATTTTTTTCATACACTTTTACAAATCTACATTTAAATTGTAATTTAAAAACAGTCCATTTATTTTAGACAATGCGAGTTCAAAATAGAACAGTATAATTTTGAAACAAAAACAAATTTATGGGAAAATATATTTTAACGAAGCAATGAAAACTATGAAAATAAGGGACTAATTAAATTTGGAAGAACGTTTCAAAAATAATTTAAATAAGCCAAAATAAACCTTGCCAGAATTGCGCTTCATTCCCTGGTCATCTCAGAAGTCATCAGTGTAGCTAGATGACCAGTACTGACAATTTATTTATTTTTAGTCCTGAAATACACTTTAAAAAACTTTATGAGGAAGCTCTCTTAAAGGCTCTATCAAGAGGGGGGGGGGGACAAATTCAGGTTATCCCATGGATGTGAGAGGTTCCATTGTATTCAAAGGATTCATTTTTGTAGTATATAAGGTCTTAAATATTCAAAACCGTATTGGAAATTACCATTTCAAAAACCGATGATTTTGTTATGCTATACCGCTTGAGCATTTTATTGTGATATTTAGAGCTTGGCATTTGCAGCCTGGGGTGAAGTGAAAAGGGACCACTGCCTCCTGCTACCATCCACCCTCGTACATGCTGATACAAAATGGTTTTGTTATTTTGAAATCTCAAATGTGGAGCTAGTTGTTGGTAAAAATAGTAATTTATGTGTCTACAAGATAATATATACTTGTATTGAAAGAGGAAATTTATGCTTATTCCATCATCTTCATCATTAGTGCAACATAGAATTTGAAGGCAATTTCTGTAGGGCTGAGGATTTTAAATGACGGTCAAGAAAAGTTGAGAGAGAATATCCAGTAAAATTGCTTCCTAGTCACGTTTAATTAAGTATTATTTTCCCAAAATTGTTTGTTTATTGGGCATTGGAGCCACTTGCCTTAGCTTTTCAATAACAGAACCCTTATTGTGATGCCTCTCTGTCTGAAAAGTAAAGTATAACCGTCGTATACAAATGGAGGCAATATGAATAATATGCTATTCCAGCAAATTTGATAGTTCCAACCAAAGGCCACGTATGATCCACTGCTTGTTGTCATGTCTTTGCATAATTATGAGGTTAATGTAGTAAATGACTCACAGTGTTGCATTTCTTTTGTTTGCTATGTTGCTTTTGTCCTGATGCAACTTCCTGTTTTATAATAATGATAATAAATAAGATAATTAAATTACATGGAAGTTACATTCTTGTATCACTTAATTAGAAAAGACCTTGCTGAAGTTTTTTAATGCACTTATTCAGTGGCTCATATTCTCCATGATCTAGTACCTTTGGAGCAATAGCAACAGTGACAATTTTCCACAAACTGCCAACTTGCATTCTACTAGCTTGGAATTTCCCTGTGGAGGCAATACCAACTGCAAGTACTATCTAGTATTACCAACATTGTCTTGTTTTTTGCATTTAGACCATGGATAATGAATAAACAAATCAATTTAGTAGAGTTTCCAACTGTTGTTTTATGAGAATAAAGAAATGAAATATTAAACTTGAAATATCTTGAGCCAAAAATGACACTCCAAAGCATTTTCTGCAATCCCTCCAATTATTAGCATGGTCTCCTGTATTAAAATCATCATAATCCGTGATGGTATTAATTTCGTTCCCTACACACAAACTAACTCCTGTGCATGACAAATTTTCTCTATATTTTTCTAGATATTGCATGTCATTCATTTTAATAATGTTTTGCTTTTCAGCACCATTGTGTTTGTTATTATTTTGTCTTGTTAAAATTTATATGTGATCAAATACATTTTTGAAATAATTTGTGTACTTTATTTTGATTGTTCCCACCATTTGCCCTTCATCCTTTTTTGTATTCCTTATTAATTCCTTTTTAATGATCAAAAGAGATCAAGCAATTTTATTTAGTAGCTTTAGCGATGAGGATATTTTAATTGTTTTACCCTTCATTATTATGTTAAAAATTTCACTTGCACTAAGAGTATGTTGTGTGTTGTTGGGGGGATTTCTGTTGAGTGTAACAATTTTATAGGATGGTTGAAGTTTCAACATTAGTCATTGTCTAAACATTGACTAAAGGATAGGAAAATAATTTCTTATTGTTTTCATAGTGAACTGTTCATTTTATTTCAGACAGTTTGGATATGGGAATTCAAATGTGTTTCCAGTGATATAATGATGTATGTTTTTGTTCGTTTGGGTATACAAATAATACTCACGTTTCTTTTCACACATAGAATGTATTGATCAACTTTACTGAGCTCATATCATTGACAGGTCTTTTCACTAACACAGCGCATGAGATCTAGAGCTGCAATGGTTTTTAACACTGATGCCAACACGCATGGTGACAAATTCCCAACAATTTCCCTACAATCCCCCTCTTGAAATGTATGTTAAAATGGCGGATGATCATTTTGTAATTTTATCCAAAAGTTGACTGATGGAATTCGTGGAGTCTGACATAATGGCTTCGTGAGAATGTCTGCATGGTTCTGTTCACTGTTGATGAATTTGAGTTCCACCATTCCATCCAACACTTTTTCCCTGACAAAAAGATGCATAATGGCTGTGCTTGGTCCTTGATATGTCAAGTAATTCTTAGCATGAGCAATAGCCGCTTGACTATACAATGGATTGATGTCGGTTTGGCATCCAAGTCCTGAAACATAAAGGACTTAAAAATTCTTTTACCCAGAATACTTCTCTTGTGTAGTGAGCAAGAGCCACATATTCCGCCTCCATGGTACTGAGTGCTCCCACACTCTGTTTTGTACTCCAAATGACGATCTCCTGCCTGCATGAGAACGTAACCATTAATGCTCTTTTGATCAGTTGTACAGCTCGCCCAAGCTGCATCGCAGTATGCCATAAGGTTCTGTTTCGTCAGGTAATATGTGATGCCGTTGTCTTTGATCGCTTTTAGGTAACAGAGTATTCATTTTGCTGCATTCCAATGGTTGTAACTAAATATTAAATAATAATGCGCCAGTCCCCCCCCCCCCCGAAAAAGAGATGTGTGGTGGAGTTCTCTGGGGTAAGTACAAGAGTCCTCCAATGAATTCTCGATAAGGAATGTTCGTGCAATTACTCTCGTCGCTGCCATCAAGAAATCTAGGCTTCATTTTCACTGGTATTTTCACTTCTCTTGCGTTCTTGTGTCTGATGTTCCTCAATAGTCGATCCCCATAGTCCTCTTGCGAAATGATGATGCATCTTTGTGTTCAGTAAATTTTACTCCAGACATATTTGAAATTTTTCCCAAGTGTTTAACTTCAAAACTTTTGTCCCAAATTGTCTTGACAATTTGTCTATTAGATTCATTTTCCGTCAGTACAAGTATATCATCAACGTATACTGCAAGCAATCCTTCGCCTTAGTTTGTATTGATATGATATACACATGGGTCGCCTTCATTCCGAATAAATCCGGCTTTCTTCAACGTGTTGAATTGTTCGTTCCAGCACCGTCCGCTTTGTTTCAAACCGTAAATTGATTTGTTTAGTTTACAAACCAACTGTCCATCTTGCACGAAACCCTGTGGGTGTTCCATGTATAAGATTTCCCTCAGGTTACTGTGGAGGTGTGATTTTACACCATACTGTTCCATGAGCCACTTTCAACTCCGACAGCTATCAGCCGAAACCGGATGCATAAATAAAACATTTTTTATGCATAAAAAATAAACACTTATGCATAAATTTCATCGTAGTCGAATTATTTTCTTTGGGTGAACCCTTTTGCAACTAGACGCGCTTTGAAGTGTTGTACTCCGCGTAATGATTTCTGTTTAAACACCCACTTGCATTTCGTCGCATCTGGGGGTGGCTCAACCAGTGTCCCAACATTGTGTCTGCGCAATGGCTTATTTGTTCATTCATTGCCTCAAACCATTGCATTGACTCTTCGGAGTCCAGTGCTTCTTGAAACGATGTGGGTTCCGCAGTGTCTGTCTCAAGTTTATGTGTATGCACTTCAAAATTGTCAGATGACCCAGAGTTTACTGTCGGTCTATTCGTTAGTTGCACCATAGACTAGAGAGGTATAGACGGCTCACTGCGGGGAGCCGAGAGGGTACCCAGAAATGGTGTCCCATCCAGAGATGGCGCCACCGTCGAATTTTCAGTTCCTCAGAAAGTGGTGTCCGAGTAGAGCGCGCACAGATCGCCCATTTGCCTGCACTACCGATTTCTCCCCTCCAGTACCCTATGGCGGCATTTTCAAATCATTGAAACTGTTACTGTCGCAAGATCTTTCTACGGCATTCACAGCTAGGGAGCACATGACGGGGTGTTGCCCTACGCATAAGCAAGCGGGACCTACCCCTTCACTGAACCAATTAACTGCATTACAAAATGACGTGATCCTGTGACCATATTTATCATAATCATGCGAGCACTTCTCTAATTCATTCATTGCAAGTTTGTAAATACAAAATTATTTATCATATAGTGGTGAAGAGTTCAGCGTTGCTCAAGCATTTATTAAGCAGATTCATCTATTAGATAGGAGAAAGAATGAATTCGACAGTAACTTATAATTCTAGACATACAAAGTGAGGCGTCGTTTTTCCGAAGCTCTTTGTTTTAGCAGAAAGCTTTTTCGGTCGCATTGTGACCATCTTCAGTGCTACAAAAATAATAACAATATATTTAAATTGAAAAATAAAAGTTTATCTACTATAGAATATTATTTTGCATTCAATAAATTAGAATTTAAGCAAGATAGAAAAATTGGAAAATAAAAAAAAACAAATGTCAATTTGTTAAAGAAGTATAAAGTGCGATAACTGTTAAAAGAAGAAAGTTTTTTGGAATGACATCAATATTATTCTAAAGTAAAGTGAAAATGAAACAATGTAGAAAATAAATAAATTCAGATGAGCAAACTGACATGGATTCTGATGCGGCTAGGAGCCTCGGATCAGGCTCAAGGCATCGAAGGTCAAGGGCATTGCACGCTATTTAAAATAAAGCTCTCAATGGAGAGGGGAGAACGAGTGATTTTTCTAAGAAACGGCCATTAAGGAAGGCTCGGCCGGGTGATGGAAAAGAGGCGGGCGGAGGGGTTAATGTGCCTGGAATGCCAGCTTCCGGAGGGGTGAGAGAAGGAATTTGTTCATTCAAAATAGTGGGCTGATTGTGTGCTTTTGATTTTCTAAATCCATGTTGGCAATCTGAAAGCGCGTCATGTTTACTGAGAATGGTTTCTATTCGTACGTAAAAAAGTCTCTCTAATATTTTTGAAAAAACTGATAGAAGAGAAATGGGCCGATAATTTTGAATTTCATTTTTGTTACTTTTTTGAAAATCGGTTTAATTTTAGTTGTTTTGAAAATATCTGGAAACGTTCCGGTGCATAACGATGAATTAAATATGGGAGTTAACGGGTGTATAATGGCATACGCACAGGTCTTTAACAAAGAATCCGGGAATTCATCTAAACCGGACGAATATTTATTTTTTAGTTTACCGATTATTTTGAGAATTTCATAGTTTCGGAAACGAACATCGTGTCTAAAATTTTGGGTGAACTGTCTGTTTTTGAATTTTGTTTTTGAATTCTCGAAAAGTATTGGTTAAAGAAAATTCTCTACAGGGTTACTAGTTGATTTGGTCGTATTTTTCATTATATTCCACATTCCTTTCGTTTTGTTATTTGAGTTCCAAATATCCTGATCGTTTTTCATGATTTAGCCTTCCTTATGACTTTTCGTAACAATGATTTGTATTTTTTAAAGTAGATAAGGAAATCTTGATATACGTTATGACGTTTAGAAATGAAAGAAAGAATTCGGTTGTTTTTACAAGATGTACTAATCCCTTGTGTTATCCAAGAATTGCTTTTCCGTGAAATATTTAATTTTCTTTTTTGAAAAGGAAAGCAAGCGTTAAAATGAAATGAAAGAGTTGAAAAAAAAAAGAATTATATTTGTCGTTTGTATCAACAGTATTATAAACCGCTTCTCATGACTCCTGCATCAAGTAATCAATGAATAATTTTATTTTACTTTTGGAAACAATCTAGTCATACGTGTATTATTTATTGCGTTAGTGATCGCATTTCTTATAATGGTAAGAATTTGTGCATCGTGGTCACTGTATCCTAAATCTTTTGTTTCAACTTCATATCGAGTAGTAGTTTTGTTAATTATAATTTGATCAATTGCCTTCATCGAATTTTGTGTGATCCGTGTAGGTACATTAATTGTAATGTCTAAATTGAAGGAATTAATTAAATTGAGAAACTTTTCTTTCTCGCAAGATTCGACCAGAAAATCAATGTTAAAATCTCCGCATACAATAATGGATTCAAAAGAGCGATTGCTGACTTAGTTAAGTGTTATCTCCAGGTTTGAGTCTTAGATGCAAAGTATTATCACTTTTAGTGAAGTAAGATGTACAACAGAAATTTCGAAAACATTTTCAATGGAATACACATTTAATTCCGCCAAGGAGATAGAATCAATATTATTTCTAACGTAAATACAGGAACCCCCATACGTAGGACCTTTATGCGATTCTCTCTCTGCAATAAAAGCCTGCGAGGTAAAAGTTTGGAATTTGGAAAATGCTAAGTTCATTAGGAGATAACCAATGTTCTGTAAAGCAAATTTCCGTTTCCGCAAATTTCCCCAAATTTCTTAAAGCAAAGTTCATTATTCCGTACTTGGCCTACACCGAGATTTCGTAATCACTTATTGGTTGGGAGAAACAAAGTTATCGGTAAATGTTTCACTTATGGCAGCAATCGGGTGAAGAAACTTTGTCGTTCTTCTGTTTCAAAAAGGAGCCATTTTGCATGCTGGCAGAGATCTAACCATATTACCAAGCACAAAACTGTGTTCATTATCGGAGTGTCCGCGTCTTCCTTCGCTTGTTTGCAAGCCATTTCTGCTGATAAAATTTTTGTAATCAACATTGCTATTAACCGACTTTCATTATTCGTGGTAGCTAGAAAATTTTCTTTCTACGTCATATGAATCATTGTGTTGTCTAACACTATGTACGCACATTTTTTTAGACATTTTAAGTCGCTTAGCACTTCAAAATAACCATAAAAACATCTAAGGAGATATTCTTGTGATAGATATTTTGACACATAATCAACATAATTGTCACGGATAGACTCGTGTTTCTTGTAAAAACCCGTCATTGATGACGTATTGAACTTGGACACTGAATTGCTTCTATGTTAGTAGTTAGAATGCTATAACGAGTGTTCAGGTTTGTCATCAATAACTTTGCATGGAAACAAGTTTTTAAAGCCAAAATATGAACAAAACAGTACTTTTATTTAAGATTTTTCAAAATAACTTAAAAGTTATCCGGTAAAAAAACGCGAATGCCATTTATATATATATATATATATATATATATATATATATATATATATATATATAATAATGTCTTTAAAAACTAGGGCCTTCAGAACCTACGCATCGCTGAAGGCACGTTCGACTTCCAAAATATTAATTTTCTCTTGCGCTTTATTAATTACCTACTTTCCTTTTTCAATTAAAATGTAAACAGATTCACACGGCGCTGTATTTATTTGCATACAACTTTATTGGATATAAATGTAGTGAAAGAGGTTAAGTGAAGTTCTATTTTCACAGTAACATTCTGGGATATTTTGCACACTAACGGCAATACCATTGATCCTAGAAGAAAACTGTATATACACATTGTAGGCAATTTTAACCTCCTTCATTTCATATCCGGTCAATACTTACGAAAACTTTATGGTTTTTAAGTTATATTGAGACAAAATAGGATAATTCCCGTTTTTCATGTTTCGCTTACATCACCAAATTTCGTGGTGTTCTCGTGGCTAAATCGTTTATCGGAGAAACAGTTCTTACGGACATTAAATGTAGGTAATTTTATCTCCTTTCATTTTGTATAGGTTTTTTTTTTTAAAAAACCTTTAAAGAAAATAACAATTATTTTTTTTTACTTGCTGGCTAGAGGACCTGATATTTGTGTTCAGCGACTCTAAAAAATATAGGAACCAAATATCAAAACTACACCAAAACTTTCTCTTATTTTCTACCATTCGACTGGACTAGAGGCAAATGCTGGTCTTCGTTCGTCAGGAAGACCCGGCAGTCGCCTGGGAAGCTCGGAGGCTGGAGGGTGGGGGGCAGGTAGCGGAACCAGCTGGGTCGGCCGACCCACCCGAGAGCCTCCCGTCGGCATGGATACAACATCCCCTTTTCGTGTCCCTCTGCACCGCGCGATATTTCCTACAAATACCCCCCACCAACAGCCAGTCCTGTTCTTCCCTTCACACTTCGCGACTTTGGCGCTTTCAATCGGCGGACGGGAAACTTTTCAAAGGACGTAGCTCGAAACAAGCCTCATGAGCCCTCTATACACATCTTTACTCTATGGTTGCACTGCAGGTCCTTCGTTATCCGCTTAGTACTCGTTTTTATGCGGTGCTTCCTCTCCAGACCCTCTATTTATGTCGTCTGGAAATCACTTGATTCCGATGAATTATCATCAATTTCAATCGGTAGGTCCCTATTCGAGGGAATCGGAGGTTCCCTATTCGCTCCATCTCGAAATCCTTTGAATCCATATTCACTCGAGTCCGATGAGCTGTCAATTTCTATTCTTCTACAGGTCTCCGTTCGCCGAATTTGTTTCAACGTCGCAGTCGATCGTAATTTGTTCATATTTCTTCCCTGGTGTGCTTTGTCGGTTTTCAATCGAGCTTTCTGCATCCAGACTCTATATCCGTGTCCATAAACCGCATATCCAAAGAGTGTACCCTTTTGCGCTCTGGCAGTAAGCTTTGAGGAGCGCTTTTGTTTTGGGACGTGCACGAAGACTTCGCTCCCTATGGACCGAAGTGAACATTAGGTTTCCTACCGTCCCATAATTCGTATGGTGTTTTAATAGCATTGTGGCTATTGGTATTCCTAATGTATGCTGCAGTATACATCAGCTCTGCCCATGAAGATTTGGGTAGACCGCTTCCATCAAATTGGGCTCTCACAAGTTCCATCAGTGTGCGGTTTAACCTTTCCGCTCCACCGTTTTGTTGCGGAGTATGACCTATAGGTCATCGTTTTTTCGTGTACAATTCCATTACTCTCACAGATGATGTCCCTGTCCCGTGAGCAAAAATTCAAGGCTTTTGTCTATTCGTACACGTTTCAAACTTTTGCCTGTTTGTTTTTCGATTTGTACCTTCCATTATTTGAATTCCGCCAAAACTTCCCCTTTCGTTTTGAGACGTTTGATAGACACATACTGACTTGCATCGTCCACAGTAGTGAAGCCGTATCTTTTGCCTCCAATACTTTCGACGTCAATTGGAACCATCAAATCCGAATGTACAAGATTCAAAATTTTGCCACCATTCTTCATATCATCGGACAGGTGTGTCCGGAACAGCTGTCATGTAGCTTTTCCAGCGAGGCAATTATCACATGGCGTTGGAGTCGTTAACTCGCAATGTAAACCGATTACAGATTCACCATTTTTATAATTTGGTGTTTACTTACGTGCATCAATATGCCACAATCATGCCACAATCCAGCGATTCTAAATTCTGTTTACTTTGTAATGAATTCAGTGTTCTTCGTCAGTTCGGGTTCTGTTCTCAAAACACATAAACGACCTTCATTCCCAGCTTGAATCATTGTTGTCATTGTTACAAGTGCGATATCCATCTTCGTCAAAAATGACCCTTTTTATCATTTCCCACAAGCTGCTTGACTGATAAGATCCGGTGACTAATGCCGGATCCTAGGAGTGTGTTCTTAGCCTTTATTCTGTCGTCAGTAGGACTCCCAATCACTCTGGCGTTTACAGTTCCTTTGCCCGTCGAAGAAGTAGTACCATCCGTCTTGTAACTATCAATAACTGCATTTTTGTTGACCTGAAAAATACTGCTCATTTGGGCTCATGTGATGAGTCGCACCAGAATCTATAATCCAAATTAGCACTTCGCGTTTTCTTTGTGTCGTTTGTTTGGTCCACGTTCTGTTGATTTCGCATTTGTCTTTTCCGGTAGATGCTTCGTTCTTCAGAAACATCACTGATTGCTGCGCTTCATTATTTTCGCGTCTTCTAGCGTCCTTTGAAAGAAGTAGTCTTTATTAAAGAACTATTGAACTCGCCTTCCGGTAAATTACACAATGCAGAAGCTACGTTGTGCCACTCTTTAACAATCCACCTAATATCATTTGCCAAGTCGCCACAATCAATTACGTCACCAACATTAACAAGTTCGGCTACAGTTTTGTTTATTTGTCTCAAATATGATTCTCTCGATGTGCAGTCATTTAATTTTTGCGAGTATAACTTTCGTCGAAGTGGCAGAACACGAAACTTGCACTCACGTGGGGAATATAAACGTTCCAATTCATCCCATGCTCCCTTTGCGGATGTTAGATGTCGAATGTGTGACTATTGTTCGTCGCAAACAGCAAGAGCGATTTTTGCATAAGCTTTTCCTTGTGATATGTCCCGTCGAGGTGGGTCGGTCCACGTCCTGGTGGGGGGATGTAGGGAGGGCTCTCAAGTATTCCATTCTTTCACCAGTCATTTTTCTTCCCATTGTTCATTATCGTTCTTTTATAACATCTGTTTCTTTTCTTCTTCCTCTTCTATTTTACTGCCCCTTCTGTATGCTGAACGCCCACCCATGTGTTTGCCATGCATGGCGACCCGTGTCGGAGGGAATGTGTGTCCTGGCGATTCAAGAGTCTGTGTTTCCCAATTACTCACCTTGTGCTACGTTCTGGATTGCACTTAAATACACGTGGCTTCAATACACGTGCTTTGGCCTCGGACTCTTCTAGACGAGCGGTCGGGAGCTAACTCACTCTCGTACAATCGGCTTGAACTAGGTCTTGTACTGACCTCCAGGGTGAGTGGGGGGATCCACGGTGGTCCAGCGCTGTGTTATTCCCCCACTATATCCCCGTGGCAACCCTGGCTCCGATGGAGTGTCCCCTTCTTGGGGCTCCGTGGTGGGTGGGGACCACGGGGATGAATCTGATATCCATCTCATGGATACTAAATCTTCTCCCCCGCCCTCTTCCGCAAGGAAGAGATGTCCGGAACGACCTATTGAGTTGAGTAGTTTCTTTTCGAAAGAAGAAAATAGGCCAAAGAAGCCTAGATTCCTCATGGCATGTGCTGAGGAAGAAAAATGTTTTAAAATGGGAAGTGCTGTCCGTTTGGCGCGCGCAATTGACGAAACGTATGAAAAACTACAAGCTGTGGTGCGACAAAGGAATGGTACCATTCTCTTTGAAGCACGTTCAGATGACCAAATAGGATTATAAAAACAAAGCAGATTGCCGGCCTCCAGGTGAAAGTGACCACTCACCCAACACAACCTTTGTAAGGGAGTGGTCAACCATGAGGATTTCTCTGCGGAGAGTGAGGAAGATTTAGTCACATTTTTTAAGATCCAGGATGTGACGGAAGTCTAGGATCAAAAGGGAGCATGGGCGAGAAATCGCCACTTCCACTTTTATTCCGACGTTCAATCTTCCAACTCCCTCAAAAGATCTCGTGCGGTTTCTATAACATTCACGTACGGCTATATGTTTCCAACCCTTTGCGGTGTTTTAAGTGCCAGAGGTTCGGCCATACACAGCAGCGGTGTATGGCAGATAACCCGGTGTGCGGTAAGTGCGGGAGAACGATGCACGAACTTAAACCCTGCGCCACTACACCGCATTGTAGTAATTGCGAAGGTAATTGCGAACCCGGCCAACTATAAGCAATGCCCTACTTTTCTGAGGAAACGAGCATTCCACAAGATTAAAGCAGTTGACAAAGTGTCTTTTCCTGAGGACAAATGTCGGTTCCAAGCGAGGACATCTATTGACCTCTCTCGCTCCTCCAATGCCATGAAAGTTAAGACACAGAGGGTAGCGGCGGGCTGCCAAACGGAACGAGCTACTCCCCAAGGGGTGAGCTTCGCATGTCTGGTGTCTCCAGCGAACCTCCCTGTGGATGCCTCTCCCCTGCAAGGTGGGAGAGTGATCATCCCTACTAAATATAAGATAGACAGAAAAGCTGAGCTGTCGCAGTCGACCAAACAGTTATCCAATCCTCTTTCAATGGAAGCTGATATCAGACGCACATCTGCCTCTGACGCGGTCACAAAAATCTCGTCAAAGCCACGTATCCTTCCGAAACTCACACTGAGCGAGCATCCAGCCCCCTGGCAATGCCCGGGAGGTCTCGGCTTCAGAGGAAACTCCCGTTGGGGAGGAGTCTCGCGCATCCGGTTCCCAACGTCGGAGGGAAAAATAAAACGCTTGATTACACTGTGGCTCTCATGTCATGGAACATTAATGGTTTCTTCTCGCGACGGGACGACCTTAAACTGTTGTCACGTCACAATCCTTTGATAATCTGTTTCCATGAGGCTCACCCCACCCCGTCCCTTGTCTCTTCGTGGTTTCTCCCCTTCAGGTTCGATGTGGATGATGGTCTCCGTGCTCATGGCGGAGTTTCTTCACTGGTACATGATTCGCTCTTCAGACCGACTTTCAAGCAGTGTATATGCGAGTGCACCTCCCATCCCTCACACTCACTGTATGCAACATTTACATCCGTCCAGGACTGAGTGTATCTGCTCATGAACTTCTGGACTTGATAAACCAACTGCCCTCTCCGCTCGTGGTAATCGGGGATGTAAAAGCCCACAGTCCTCTCTGGCGCTCTTCCCGCACTTGTCCGAGAGGCAGTGTGTTAGAATCGGTAATAGACACAATGAACTTGGTTATTCTGAATTCCAGTGAACCAACTCATTTTGCCATCGCCACAAATTCGAGCACGTGTATCGATCTAGCGGTCTGCAGCCCTTCTCTTGCAACCGTCCTGCCATGGTCCATCCTAGATGACCTGTGCGGAAGCGACCATTACCCCCATTATCGTCCACGTTGATGAATGTGCTCGTGGGTTGGCGCTCCCACCTCAATGGTGTGTTCGACGAGCTGACTGATGACATTCATTATACTGATAATTATAATTCATATTGATATGCACCTTTATAGCGTATGTATGTCCGTGTGTTCTGAATTTCTGTTACTGCTTCACAGAAGCATATCACAACTTACCACCAATTCTCACTCCACGCCCTGGTGGAACCATTAATTATGACGAATGTGAGATGTATTATTGTACGCTAGGAAGACTTATTTTTATTAACTTTTTTTATGGAGAAATTTTTAGTGGCTGTATTGTACTAGATTCTTTTACATTTGAAGGCAGTTAATAAGTTGAAACTTGAAATAGTCACTGTGAGATTTTTCTTAGGAAGTTTGTGTTTCTAAATCTAAGAAACTGACTCGAGTCTAAATGAATGGGGTGATTTAACACACACATTTAAAAATATATTTTAACTCTATTGTTATAAGTGACTTTTGTTTTTAGATAACTTAAGATTTCCTTGGTAATGGATGCTTTTATTTTAAGCATTGCTAAAGCATTCACCCTGGCTATTTGTCAAATCCAAATGCGCATATATATTATTGCATGATATTAGTAATTGAATTCCTTTTAAAACAAACAAGAAAATGATACACTCATCACGGGCTACTTGATCCCACGCGAAACAAAATGTTTTCAGCGGTTGTAGTCACCTGTACATTGCATTGAGCGATGGGAACAGTGTAGCATGAAACGCGCTTAGCATATACTTGGGTTTTCATAACGTGGCGCGTGAGGGACTTTACCATGGAATATGGCACGGCTTTTTTCGTCTTTATCGGTCGTGCCGCCAGATACCGCATGATTGCGACCTTATCAAGTAGTGCTGCAGATGAAGTGCCATCTAGCGGCACGACCGAGGAAGACACGAAAAGCTGTGCCATATTCCATCGTGAAGCGCTCTCGCGCCACGTTACAAAACCGAACTATAATTCAGTGGTACACCTGTAAGTTACAGCACTCTATTATACTTGTTTTATGAACGTGGCATCTGAGGGTATTATCTTCAAGATGGAATTAGGCCCAATTTTTTGCGTCGTTCTTGGTCCTGCCGCAGGATATCGCATGATCGCGACCGTATCAAACAGTGCTAGAAATCAGGCGACTCTAGCGGCAGGACTTGCGCACGAGTAACCCTTTATGAAGCCATGCTGTCCCCCAAATAGCCAATTTTCTTTACCCCAAACGTTACTAATGTACTCAGCGATTAGATGCTCCATCTGCTTACAGACAACTGATGCTAGGCTAACAGGCCGATAATTTTTAACTTCTGATCGAGACTTACCCTTATAAATGGGAACTGCAAGTGCTTCATTCCAATCCTGAGGAATACTTGAATTATTTAATGTAATATCAAAAAGTCGCAACACCTTTATGAAGGATTCTGAAATGTACATTTTTTTGTACACACAGCAAGTACTTAAATAAGCTGTCATATGAATCTCTATGTGTTATCTAAACTGTTAAATACGTGTCTTATGAATTCCTAATTCTAAATTTGAGAATATGTGCCCACTTCCTGTTTATCATTCCTCAGATTCGTATGAGGAGAATTGCATGAAAAGTGCGACAATGAATGCTATTAATAAAGATAATTAATCCTTGCATATTGAAGAAAGTTTGGAGATATTATGAATGATTACTTCAGTTTCCCAAACCAGGAACGTTCCACCCCAGGTGTTTTGGCATAAAGTTTTGTACGTTATATTTCAGCACGTCATACTTTGAAATTCTCTCGTATTTGGCATATTTGTAAAGAAATTATATTTCTCACATTTTAAGGCATTTTGTACAATCTATTTTTCAAATTAAAAATAACTGAATATGATGACAATATTGCCTGGATTCATAAAAATCGAATTCAATTTGACTCGATGATTTGTTCCCCGGAAACAGTCACATATTGGCTGGCATATACACGTATTACATATACACAGTCATATACACGTATTACATATATATGTATATGTTATATATTTACATGTAATACTAATACTAGATTGGCAATGACCGACTTTTCGAGGTCGGATCACTGTTCCCGCCGACATATTTTGTCACTGCAGTTTCGCTAAAAGGCATATAAGCCATTCCACGTCAAATCACACCAAAAAGAGCAGAATTTCACCTTCATATTTTTAATTATTTCCTAATTTTATCTATTTTTAATAGGATCAAATAAGTGAACACGTGTATTTTTATTATTTCTATCTATTATTTTCGGAAATATTGCATCATGAAATTTGCTAAAACTGAAGCGCATCACTAACTTAAAAAATTCACATATTTGGATACACTAATTATAGACAGTCTATTAAAATTTCATTAGAAACTTAAAAACATGTTTAATTTTTGAGACTTTGCAAGATATTTAAATTCCTGAATTTTCAATTAAAAAATTGAAATTTGAATATTTTTGTAAACTCGATGAGATAAAATTAAAAAAATATACGCCGGATATCTTAATTTTAAAGGGATTTAATTTAAAAACAAATTTTTAGACCCCAGTAGGTGTAACAGACGCGTTTCTTGACTCACGTTTTGACACATTTTGAAATTTTCTGGTCCCTCACACCTCACTTCAATTATATTCTCGCTTACCTTAGAATTCCTGAACTTGCGTCACAATGCACAGTTACAACCCTGCCGAATTTACTTTCTGGTCTGGACAAAATTCCATTTTCTTCAGCCAACATTTTAGCAACTTTTATCATGTGTTCAATTGCTGCGAAGTGTCGTTTAATTTTATTGTAACTCCAATTTTCAAAAATTGTCAAAATTTGAATTTTTAAATGTGTCGTGATCGTTTGAGTGAAAGGAATCGATGTTTCTCGATATTTTTGATTTTTTTTAATTGACGTCGAAGGATCTTCAGAGTGAAAAAATCTGTGATAGCACTTAGTACTGTGTGAAATTTCTCATAGGGATACCATTTTTCTTGTACTTGACGGGGGTTTCTCCTATTGCAATTAAATTCTTGTTTGTCTTCTTTACATTGATTTCGCAGAATCTTTACGAACTATCTGAAGAGCTTAAATTATCACTTCCTTGATTTTCACTGTTTTCACTATATTCACTAGACTTTCCGCTACTTTAGTTCATGACACGGAGTCACTGATCTCGATGCTCTCTTCACTAACAAAAAGCATTTTTGAAAGCTGACTCCCTTTTTCCGACATGAATCACAAATTCGCCAATCTAATGGCTCCTCTCAATCAAGTTTCACTGGTATGTCGTAGTTTCCGCTACTTGGAGATTTTCTTTTCTTAAAATCGTGATCAGAAGGATTAAATTGAAACATCTGTCGTATCTCATACGGTGATCGCCACTCATGTTGCACAGTGTAAACACGAATCACAGAACAAAGGAGCTCTCTTCTCTTTATCAGAAGCGCATTGCGACTGATGTTCAGAAAATTTTACTCAAGTCCCTTGACCAGTGGTCTGTTGTATTTCACGAGCAAGGTCAGGAGGGCACCCCATCTCTAGGACGCAAAGGGACTCAGCTGTAAAATTCGTTTCGCTGTCACCCATCCCTTCTGAGGATAGAGTGTTCATACGAGTTCCTAATGTGTCTAGAAAACCCTAATCCGGAAGACGTCATTAATTTTATTGTTCTTCGACACTTGTACCAAAGACTGATCGAATTCAATTCGTTAGAGCAGGGATGAAAAGCCCACACCCGCCAAACATCTATTGTATGTATTTACAATAGATGTTTTAGATCTGTACATGTTCAGTGCCCACTTTTTTCCTGTTGTGTTTTTGGAAAATTAAATAAGAAATACGCCTATATTTTTTTTCAAATTTTTATCTGAGCGAGTTCACATAAAAATTTTAATTTTTTTCAAATTTTTAATGAAATATTTTTTGAGAAAGTGATTTACACAGTACTAAAATACACATATCAAAGTATTAAATGAAACAAACCGGGAATTTTTCGGTTAAGTACATTCGGTGCATTAATCAATCATATTTTGCAAAGTACGCGCAAATTCCAAAATTTAATGTAGTCATAATTACACAAATAATCAATTTTCATTTATGTCCAGATTTAATTTAAAAAACATACATTAAAAACGCCGTGTCAGTTTTGTGCGATTTGACGTGGAATGGCTCGTATTTGAATTCGTTTCGCTGTTACCCATCCATTCTGGGGGCAGAGTGTCCATCTGAAATACTAATAACTCTTGAAACCCTACTCAGGCAGACGGTCATGCTTTCAGCTCTTGGATCAAAGGCTGACCGAACACAATTCTTTAGTGCATGGGAAGGCAGAGCGCGCCCTCATACAGAACATTGATTTTTTTAGTACTGTGTATGTGGAGTGCTCACCTTTTTCTTGGTGTATTACATAGCAAATTGAACAAGGAATACGCCTATATTTTTTTTCAAATTTATATGTTATCGAGTTTATATAGAAATTTTCATTTTTCGAAAAAAATATTTAAATGAAATATTTTTTAAAAAATGTATTGATAGAGGAGTAAAATACACATTTGAAAGTATTAAATGAAACAAATCAGAAATTTTTATATTGAGTACGTTCGGACAACAATTGATCATATTTCGTAAAGTACGCTAAATCCCAAAATTCAATATAGGCATAACTACACAAATAATCAATTTTCAGGAAAATAAAAAACACGTCTCTTTTTTTGATGCCCAGAAAAAATTATCGTACATTTAAAAAACGTTGTCAACTCTTGTGCGATTTGACGTGGAATAGCTCATATAATGCTAAACGTCAATGGTCTTCGAGAAAATCTATAAACTTATTTTTTTTTAAATTTGTTGTGTCTACAACTTGACGCAACGCGTCTCCAAGCCCCTTAAGGGGCGTTGAGCGCTTTGCACTGGGGAGTAATTCTCCATTAATGTGCAATTATTACACTGAATAATTACTATATTTGTTAAGTCTCGTCACGTCGCAGTCAGTCAGTGCCTTTTATCCCTTCGGCCAAGAGCTCGACGCCGTTAGATCCCGGGGTTCCTGGCCGGTCACCCAACCAGGAACCCGCGAATCTCGAATTCGCTTAACCTTCGTGACTTCATGGAGCTTAGTAAACGAATTCGGCTAGCGTCGCCGGCTTATGCTTTCAATGCATTGCTGTTGTGAAAACTAAAGTATTAAATGAAAAAAAAATACTAAGGATATGAGACACTTGATATCAAGTTTATTAACGCTTTTACTTTTTATTTAATAACAAAAATAACACTATCATTCTGCATCTGATGTTCATGACGACGATAAAAAGTTCAGAAGCAAAGGTAAGGGATCTCGGCATTTGCTCTGTGGGTCAAGTGAAACGATGAGAACTTGATTGAGATGAAAGCCAGTTGCCTCAAAAGTTTATTACAATATTTTTTTTACAGATACATTAAATTTGAAGGTGTATTATATAGCATTGAAATAAACACCACTTGGTTCCTTTGTCCCGTTTCTTGACAATAAAAGTTTAAGGTAATATATTTGAATTATAGAGTGTTCGATTAATTTGATAAAGTGTTTAATTAATTTGATCTTCCTAATACCACACTTGCGGGCAACAAGGAGCACTCAACAAGAACCTGATTGGTCTCACGAAATTGCAGATGACCATGATTTCTAAAATACAATTGCATGGTTTTTGTGGCGTCTTCCAATGTTTGCAAATGTGATAGATGGGCTGAAAAATGTAAGGGACAGCTGTTTTTTTCTAGCCTGTTAAATCCATATCTTATGGACAAAAATGTGAGCAAATAGACGAAGCAGTTATTGGTGGCCAGTTCTCCCTTGTAATAACGTTTACGAAATGCTTTTACGAAATCTCGTATTGGAAAGTAATGAAAAGTCAGATCGAAAAAGGAATTCATTAGAGTTTATGTTCAATGACAAAACACACTACAAGAATAGTTGATACAAGTTTACTTCGTTTCCCACCCGATTTGAATTAGTTTAATCAATTTTCATATTAATAATTAACTGACAGTGAACATTAAGAACTAAATTATCATTGTACTTCAGCTTCCGGGTGAATGACCCCCCATCTAGATCGGGTTTTTGTCCAGTTTCTCTGATCCATTGAGCAAATGCTGAGATGGCCCCTTGATTTGCTTCTGGACGTAAATGTAACTTCACTATGCACACGTTTTGTTGAGCTTTCCTTTTGCTTGTAGTGGTAGTAGAGCTTAGGGCGAGTTTCTATTTGTTAGCAATAGAGAAAAATCAAATCCATTTGTTTACCGTTACAAATAAGTTTTCTATAATTCGGCAACGAAAATATCTAGTTTTTGAAATATTAACTTAGCGCTTTTTAAAATTTATTATTATTATTATTATTATTATTATTATTATTATTATTATTATTATTATTATTATTATTATTTTATTATTATCATTATTATTTTTTCATCTTTCGACTATTAATAGTTAAATAGTTGGGAAGGGTCTGAAACTCAAGACAGCGTGCGCAGATTATTTTTCCCCCATACGTCACATACAGTTTTTGACTAAATAAATAGATAAAAAAAAGTCGAGCACAAACCACGAAAAGGTAATAACTAACCAAGCAAAAAAAGGGGATTTTATGACACGACTCCTTCAAACTTGAAAATATTTTGGAATATTGTTGTCTATGATGCCTACATCGTCGAGATACAATATTAAAATTTTCCAACTCATTGTCCGGCGACAATACACCCTTAAAATCTAAGACTTCTTGTAAACACCGCAATATTCTTTAATTGTTTTGCTCTCATATGAACGTTTCTACAAACTCTAAATATTTGTGAGTATATATAAGATACGTGGTACAATTATTCATTAAATATACATTTTATATCATGTTATTCTTGGCATACAACAATAAAAAACTTATTTAAAACACAATTATTCGCAAGTCAACCTTTTTAAATTTATGAAAATCTGCTATAATATTGTATTCAGGACGTTGTAGAAGCTATTAAATTTTCATGATATCTTAAAAGGAACAAAAGTTAACATTATAATTTCTCACCTGAGCTGAAATGGGTTGTATGTAACCCGCCACAACCTTTCATTGTTGCAGCGGCTCTGCTCGTGTGGTGGCTGATCAACAACTCGTAGGTGCGTTTTGGAAAACACCTTCCCTAGGCACTTCAATTGAATTTGATACAGGTTTTACTGAAAGTTTGTTCTCGCTGATTGGAATGACACAGATTTTATAAAAATTGAAAAGGGAGACATTTTTGTGGCGTCTTCCTACAACTATTGATATTGATGAGAGAGATTTTTTCCATAATGAAATGTTTCTTAAAGACGGATCTTCAGTCAAGATATGATTACGTGGGCTTCCGCGGCCGGAGTATGTCTCTTGGCTGTCCGGGACAAGCCGCGTCGATCTGCTCGTAGCTGACGTTTCAGCCAACATATTGTGGCCTTCCTCAGAGCGTACTGCTGTCAAATGGCTCGCGTGACCGCCTTATAACGAGAACAAGGGAACGGGCTTCCACGACCCGCCAATCCGGTACCTCTCCAAGGGACCCCCCCCCTCCACGGTCGACCAATGACGGTCGCCGATTGGCTGTTTTGTCCTTTGCCTCTCAGACGGCTCTACACAACCAATTTTCGGCTCTTTTTATGTTAATCCGCTTCAAAATGTCTCCCTTATTCTGTTGCCACCCTCCCCACGCATCCACCTGCTCCCTGTATCCTAAGTCCACCTGCCCCCTGTATCCTAAGATCCTGAACAAATTCCCGCCTCTCCAGGGTAACTGGAGGGGGGGGATAAAAAATAAAAAAAATTGACAGCAGTACGCTCTGAGGAAGGCCACAATATGTTGGCCGAAACGTCAGCTACGAGCAGATCGACGCGGCTTGTCCCGGAGAGCCAAGAGACAAGTGCATTCAAGTTCAACTTTTCGAAAATGTGAGTAGTTTTTGTGTAATTTTGCGCGAAATATAAGCAATTTATTTCTCAAAAACCGCTCGTGATAATCTTCAGTAGTTGCCAAAAGTCGTCAGAAATTGGTTAAAATGAAAGAAGTTCATAAATAACCTCGACAGCGAACGAATCTGTAGTGTCTTTAGCTGGCGACGAACGCAAAATTTAGGCTTCAGTACAGCGCGTCCGAGGTTAAGAATGAAATACAAGGTCTTACGGGCGTTTTCGGTAAAGAAACGTCCCCCGTTTCAAGATTTCAATACTGTTTTAAATCCTCATTAATATGATTTTCATAACAAATTAGTAAAATTATACCTCTACTACGTTATATATTTACAACAAATCATTGTGAATTTAATTAGAATTTATTAATTTGGTAGGAAGGGATACGTTCGGCTGATGGATCAGCTACGGTGCCACGTGCTTTGGTTGCAGTGTCATACTGGGCTCAGAAAGTACGTGTTCGGGTTGTTTACCTGTGTTTGGTTTTGAGATTTGGGTTTTAATTACTCAAAGTTAAGTGTAATTTCGTTTAGTTTTCGTCATTTAGATTTTAAAGTTGTGGTAAATTTATTAATTTACAATTTTTTAAATTTAAATTCTTTTTTGTTGCAAAATTAATTTAGAATATATGATGTACCAACCGTTAAGCGCAAGAGTGGTAAAGTGCTCCAAAGTGAGGGGAAAACAAACGGTTGTTTGTTAACATTAGTTATAAACAAATGTTTATAACTAATGTTATGTGGTGAATATTTTCGAACGGGATTCGTACTCAATGCCTACCAGAAGATGACTGTCCGTCCTCCCGGTGCAAGGCAGCTGGGTTTCTCGTGAATGAAATCAATTTGTTCTCGTGGGCCCATGGACATATAGTACTACATGTCTATTCGTGGGCCCGACGTTTTTGTCGTCAAAGGAATTTTAAATATTTTTTTATAATAATTGTTAAATAATTTATTTATTAAGTGAAAAGGTGTCTTGGCGTTTTTACAACTGTACGTAGCTGACTTCAATTTTAGATATATTGAAATAGGATCGCAATTTAAAATTAATATTTCTTTATGATTTCTTATGACATTTCGAACCACTAAGAACGTGAGAAGCTTCACAGAAATATTACCTGTGTACCTAAGAGATATATGAATAGTTTTAAATTTGAGGAAAGGGAAGAAAATACGCAAAATTGGAAAGGTTCTGGACAAACCAATTTAGCACTAAAGTAGTGCCCCGCCCCATTGCGAAATTTGTGGACACCATCCAAGTGTGTAACTTTTGGTTCATACAGTACAGCAGAAAAACGCCACGTTTGGCATCACTAACGCCATTAGAGAAAGTTTACTTTATTCTTAACCTCGGACGTGCTGTACACTGCGGTTTTTATAGAGCTGCGTTTGAAGGATATCAGCTGTTTCGGTGTCATCCAATTGGAAGACTGTAAGCCACCTTTATTACGGCACTGTAATGACGTGTAAGGTCCCGATTGGACAAAACACAAAACTGTTGATGTCTTTCAAATGCGGATCTGTGAAATCCGCAGGATAGCGCGAACGCTACGAGATAGGACGTTGCCAGGGAGGCAGTGCGCATGCGCAGTAGAGCTATCTGCGCGTACTATTGCTGTTCACAAAATAACGGGTGCCGCAATGTCAGCTAGGGATTGTAATAGCTAAATTGACTACCAGGCATTTGTTGTGAATGCGTTAAAATTTCTTTCATTTTGTGCTTTCTTATAAAAAATAATACATTTTTTGTGGCGAAGCAGTCCGTCGAAGAGCCAAAAAGTTTTTGTTTTTGAGACAGCACTGAACGCAGCCGCCTACCTCCTCTGCGACGTCAGCCGTGTGCACAGATTCCGTGCGCCAACTCCAAATATAGACAAAGCACGTTCAGTTGCGGTGTAACCAGCTAAGGCAACTCGGGTACTTTTAAGAGAGGAAAAACAAAGAAGCCAATTAAATAAACTACTCCAAGTGAAACACAACTAATTAGACTTCTATGGAATGATACTAGAACTCCTATTTCTTGACAAGGATAAACTGGAACACTTGCGTGATGCTCTGTAGTTTGAGAAATTAATGGCAATAAGCCGTACAACTCCTTGAAGAAACCAATTAATATTGACGTGTTGGCTAGAGGATGAGACTCCTTCATCAGTTTCACCCACCGACATCAGGACCAATGCGTTCCCAACAGCTTTTGACTTTACAGTTTTTTAAGGAACTTTGTTACGAAGATACAGGCAATTATTTTTTGGTATCGTGCTCCAGTATCGTTTTAACTAACTGTTCTCCAGACTTTATTTCTAAATACTTTTAACAACTTTGAACGAGGCTCTGCCGCAAGTTCGCGGGAGGTACTTTTTCAGAGGTACTATACTTGGGTTTCTCTAACGTGGCACCTAAGGGTAGTACCTCCAACATGGAATACGGATTTTTTGCGTCTTACTCGGTCCTGCCGTAAGATGTTGCATGGTCGCGAACATAGCAAGCAGTGCTGCAGAACATGCGACTCTAGCGCCACGACTGAGAAAGACGCGAAAAGTCGTGTCGTATTCCATCTTGGCGATATTACGCTCAGATGCCACGTTAAAAAAACCCAAGTACAGGCTACCTGTCTCTGGCAACGAAAAAGTGGATAAATCTTATTCATATTGTCCGATTTATATTAGTGACTTGTGACATCATCAGCTGGACGCGGTTGTCCAATAGGGAGTTTCGTTGCGACTTTAATTTTAGGTAACGAAGCTCTCGATTGGATAATCGCGTCACAGCTGATGATCTGTCACTGTTTTTCCTGTAAGCTCTTATGGCTAGTATGGTCATCCAAAATGAGAAGCACCTCTTCTTGCGCAGTTGGTCTTACTGCAAAAATGAAATATTGTAGTCATTTCACATTTAGTTTTCCACTCATGTTGTCATTTGGTCATTTTCATTGCAAAAATGCAAAGTTGCCTGCGGTGCCTCGTTACAAAGTGTTTTATTGCAGCTCTATTGAATGTCAGGAATCGAATTTCCAAAATTCAGAACTCTAATGAATTTAATTTTTTAAATTTTATTTAATATGTTTAAGAGGTGCTGAATAGTTTGGCTGGCTGTTCACATCTCTGAAATGTTTATTTGGGGGGCATGCCCCCAAGATCTCTTGGACCGCAAAATAATTTGTTTTTTTTTTGGGGTTATAAATTTTGTTCTTTAAATTTATTTGTATGTTTTATTGAAAGTGTATTTAAAATTGAACCATTAATTGGGTTGCGATAAATAAAGTAAATAAATAAATAAAGTAAAAGACGTAAGCAATTCAAGTCAATTAAGTTCAATAAAAATCTATATTCAAACATTACTTACATAAGTTTATACGTAGAGTCTACGTTTGGACACGTTTTACACAAGTTCATTCCATGATTTTTGTTATTATTGCTGCTACAGTTGGTGATGATAATGAAACAAAATAGTATTATTTCGAACATTTCGCTAACCTAGTATCGGTTGCAATAATGTATAATCTGTAACTTTTTAGGAATGTATGCTCTCTTAGTCTGAAATTTTTATCATAGTCATAACTTTTCTTTTTAAAGCGATGTACGATAATTATTATTTCAAAATGTAAAAACTACGTTATCATCATGATTTGTCGAACCTAGTACACGAAGAGCAGCAGCCGGAGGAAACGGCAATCACAAACGGCGGTTAACGACGATCAAAAACAACAAAAATCACAAACAAAAATTGTCGCACGAGCTCTCGGATCTATGGGACATCATCGGATCTCGGATCTATGGCATCACAAAGATCCAAAATGACTTCACGGAAAATTACTGCACGCACTGAGGCCGATAAGAAGGAAGTCGAACTATTTTCCTGAGCCGCAGTGGCGGCTTGTAGGGTAATGCCCGTCTGCCATGGCACCACCAACAAAAAGAAAATTTATTATTTTTGTGTATTTTTAGTTATTATTTGTGGAACAAATTTATTAATTTTTACCACAAATGTGTACATAAAATATCTTTCTTCATAGTAATTCATTTGAATGAGCGCTTAGTCATTAGATGCTCTATCAATACTCTCTTCAAACGCCCAGGGCGTGGTCCTATCTGTCGGCCTCCTATTAAATCTCTGAGTCAACTACGGATTGACATCGTCCTGGCTCATTTAATGCTGTACGAAGAACGCTGTGAATGCTTGGTTTGTATGCTTCTCTCTGTATGGATGAGACGGTGGCAAAATTGATGGCACTATCTTCACTATCTAATGGCACTATCTTCATCGAGCACTATCCCTCTCTCAGGATGACCCTGATGTGGTGGTATGTCGTACTTTCTTTGTGTTTCGCACATGGAGAGGGCCTTGGCCTCCCCTCTTCTTCCCGTACCCTCCTTCAGCAAACTCAGGAAGCTGTGACCTCTTGAGATTACTGTGGGCGCTCAGGCTTTTAGGCTGAGTATTTTTATTTGTTCTTATTGTTTTTAGTTCTTTTTTAGTTTAATCTTCATTATAACTTAATAAACACGGTCACTGTAAAATAAAATGTTGTTGCCCACGAATTTTATTTTAGAGATTACTAAACGAGTTTTAAAACATCGCATCGATGTTTAAAAGACAGATGGTTGTTTATTGATGTTTATTAACAGCACTTATTTATTTATTTATTTATTTATTTTACGTCAAAAAACAGTTAAAAAACTGCGTATGACGTGCTATGGGGAAAAGTGAATTGTGTGCACATTTTCAAAATTCTGTGATCCCTACACTAAGTCATATACTCCTTAAATTTTTAAATAAAATAAATATAAACCATAAATAAAAATTTTGAAATTTTAAAGGGAGAAAAAAAACAAAAAACTCCCATGTAATAAAATCTATTTTCAAGGATAAATAAGCAGTAAATTTTGGCTCTTATTACTTCCTGCCGCGACAACATGGAAACGATAATTTGAATAATTGTATTTCCCACTGAATTCTAGAAGACGTGCCCAGAAAATGAAGTTACATTTATGTCTAGAAGCAAAACAAGGGGCCATCTCAGCATTTGCTCAATGGATCAGGAAACTGGACGAAAAACCTGATCGAGATGGGGGTCATTGACCCGGAAGCTGTATTACAATACTTGTTACAGGTTGTTTATACTCATTTATACAGTCCAAATGGTAAATAATGCATTATGTATCATTGTTAAAATTAATGTTACTTTTCTTGTGATGCTCAGTATAGTCTCTAATTGTATAGAAACAGTTATGCAGCAGAAACGATTTCACTTGGGATTTACACTTTTCTAATGAATTTAATCGTTTAATGTCATCTGGCAAAGTGTTGTAAAATAATGTACATGGATTGTATGTGAATTGTTTGTAATGAGCTGTTGATACTGTCACCTGATGAATATGATTTCTACGTCGAGTGTTATAGTAATAGGCTTCGACATTTTCTGAAAATATATTCCCGCCCTTAAGCAAGTCATTTTTTACAAAAACCACTGATTCGCAAATAAAAAGACACGGTAATGGTAGAATTCCTAGATTAATGAAAAGAGGCTTACATGAATCACGTGGGTGGGATTTGGTTATTATTCGTACAATTCTTTTTTGTAATCTAAAAGTCTGGGAGCTATAAGATGTATTTCCCCAGAATATTATGCCATATCTCAGGCGGGAATGAATATTCGCGAAGTATACACAACGAGCAGTATGAAGGCGGACTGAATTTGCAAGAATTCTGAACGCGTAGCATAATGAACTTAATTTTGTGTTCAATTCATTTAAATGGACGTTCCATTTAAGGTTTGACTGAATTGAGAGACCTAAAAATTTTGTTGCCTTAACATCAGTCAATGGTACACTGTTCATTTTCAATGAAGCACAGAATTGTTTATTTGAAATGGAAAACTGCATTAAAACCGTTTTCTTTTCGTTTACTATTAATTTGTTATTTCGGAACCAATTTGAAACATCTGATATTGTACTATTTACGGTTTCTTTATTGCAAAGGATGTTCGTATCATCTGCAAAGAGAGCCGTTCTTCCGTTTCGAATCGTCGAGGGCATATCGTTTACGTAAAGTAGGAACAGAATAGGGCCTAAAATCGATCCTTGAGGAACTCCACATGCAACGGGCAAAGAGTCGGAAAGGTACGTACATAATGTTCCATCATTCTAGTAAGGTATTTCCACTCTCTGAGATCGTTGTTTAAGGTACGAACATAACCAATCTAGAGCAATACCACGGATTGCATATGAAGGTAATTTTGAAAGTAAAATGTCATGATCAATGACGTCAAAAGCTTTTGAGAGATTTAAAAATAATCCAATAGGTGCCTCGTTTTGATCCAATGATGAGGCGACATCTTTAAGAAAAGAAAATATAGCTGTTTCCGTTGATTTTGATTTTCTAAATCCATGTTGGCAATCTGAAAGCGCGTCGTGTTTAGTGAGAAAGGTTTCCATTCGTAGCTAAAAAGTCTCTGTAATATTTTTGAAAAAACTTATAGAAGAGAAATGGGCCGATAATGTTGAATTTCATTTTTGTTTCCTTTTTTGAAGAGCGGCTTAATTTTAGCTGTTTTGAAAATATCTGGAAACGTTCCCGTGCATAAAGATGCATTAAATATGTGAGTTAACGGGTGTATAATGGCATACGCACAAATCTTTTACAAAGAATCCGGGAATTCATCTAATCCGGACGAATATTTATTTTTTAGTTTACCGATTATTTTGAGAATTTCATAGGAAGACGTTTCGGAAACGAACATTGTGTCTAAAATTTTGGGTTGACAGGTTTTGACAGGTTGACAGTTTTGACAGGTTTTGACAGTATTGACAGGACTTGACAGGTTTTCCAAATATTTCGTACTTCGATATATTATTGTTGCAATATTTCGATTATTGCATTAAATTAAATGAAAAATATGTGTTCCTAATATATAAGAAGTAGTTTGCGATTATCTGGAGGTTGTGCTACCGGGCAACCTTAGTGCGTTCCGCCAATGCTTCAATTCAGCAGTCAACTATGTATAGTAAAAGGGTGGAGTAAGGATTCTGATGCTAAAAGAAACATGCGCAGATTATTCACGTCTCTCCCATACTACACAGTTTTGTTACTTTTTTTTGACGAAAATAAAACAAATTTAATTACAGAGTGATGTGAATGAAATAGAGGATGTTTGTGTAATAGAACATTGGCTATTTCATATTGAACTAAGCATTCTCCAAATTCCTGTATTTTAGTTTGCGGACTCCTATTAAAAAGCGAGGGAGTCAAATAAAGGCTCTGCCTATGGGAGTCGTGTATTTTCGTTACAAATGTTATTGATAATATCTTCTTGTACGAATTAAATCTACATTCAGTTGAAAATGTTTTTGAAATAATAGTCGTACTTCTTATTACCACATAAATCTTACTACATCAAAATATTTCACAGATCTTCAAGAAAGCGAGCAATAGATCACTTCAGATTCTTAGAAAATCTTTATTTTTCAATTGTTTGTTTATTAATTAATTAATTCATTCATTCATTCATTTATCTTTATTTATTTGTACGTCAAAAGAGTTAAAAACTATGTGTGACGTGCTTATGGGGAGAAGTAAAATAAAATCTCCAGATAACATTGAAATTAGTTAGTAATATTTTAAAATTCATTGTATGTGAAGATTTTAACGTTGATTTTCTGGACGAATCTCACGAATAAAAAGAGAATCTATTCTTTCAGTTTAGATGTTACACTAAATATACACATACAGAATACACTGAACTGAAAGACAATGGATTAAATCATAACACATACCATCCAACCAATAAAATAAGAACCATACCACCCAACCAATAAAAACTAAACGATATCCCCACCCTAAATAAAAAACAATTTCCATTCCCCCAATAGCATCCTCTTCCAGTCTCCGGTAAATCCGGAGAAAAGGAAGGATTGTTTTTATTTTTGAAAATATCATAGTTTTAAAAACAAAAGTAACAGAAAAAGTCAATTCAGCAACTATATGATATGAAATAATGAATGATTCAGGTCACTGTGATTACGATACACGAATTCTTACACTCACATGTAACGTGAACATTGATACGTATTTTAAGATAACTTTTTAAAAGTAAGATAATTTTTATGTCTACTTGCTACAGGAATCACGGGACGTGGTTTACAATGCTGATACGAACATTTCATATATTTCTTTTTTGAAAGCTTTCATTTCTGTTTAATACGTGCTTATTTATTAAAACGATAAAATCTAATATTTCATGGAGAAGCATGATTTTGATAACTCAAGGGATTAGAATATCATGTAAAAACAAACGTGCTTTCTATTTCATTTCTAAACATAACGTATCATGAAATTTTTTAGTGTCTTAATTAAAAAAACTCCAAAGCATTGGTTAATACAAGGGATTAGAATATCACTAAAAACAAAAGAACTATTTCATAACGTGTGCGTGAGCCAGTTGTCTTCACGATTGAATATGGCATGGCTTTTTGCGTCTTTCTCGACGTGCCGCCAGATGTCGCATAATCGAGCCCATATCAAGCAGTGCTGCAGATCAAGCGACATCTAGCGTCACGACCGAGAAAGATGCGAAAAGCTGTGCCACATTCCATCGTGAAGACAAGTCCCTCACGCGCCAGGATACGAAAACCCAAGTCGCCTATATGCGGTTGCCGATGTACATGTGTCTCACACATTTGTTATTTACAATGATATTTGCTTTCTTTCGGTTTATCTGGATTCTGACTGCGAATTTCGTCGACAAATTGGATTTAAAAAAAGCACTTTTTTGTAAACACACGTCAAGTTTCTACCTTTTGTTTTTGAAAACGGTTCGAAGTAAATATCATCATGACCTTAGCGATGATGAAAATGTGTTGCTTTAAATGAGAATAAAATGAAGAAATTGCTTAATAAAATGAAATTAAATGTATGAAACATTTGTTTCCACGTGCCTTTTCATTGGTTATGAAAAGTGCTAACGAATTTCGAGCCTCTTGGTTATAGCTTAAAGTGACTCATTCCGCATATTTTTATAAACTATCAGATTTTTAAATATTTATTTCAAAAATTTGTTTTAATTATCTTCATCGAGAGAAATATTATTTACATTAAACTTTAATAATCATTTGGAAAGGAATGTAGAATGATCATAACAGCCCCAGAAATGTTCGTAGTTTTTCACGGAGTGGAGGAACTTTCAACACTAAATTGTCCAGAATTTAATATAATTTAACTATTAGTTTTTCAATGTATTAATTGTAATAAATATATAGTTATTTAAAAATATACCCTCTTACACTTTTTTATCGTATTTTTAAAAAAATGTTTGGAGTTTCGTATGCTGAATTCAAATTTTGCTGGTAGATTTTTAATATTCAAGTCACTCACTTAAAATATTGTAATATTAAATAACATATTGAAACCCTGTTGGTTTGGACATTTTACTGTTAAGCGGATCTGTTTGTTATTGATAACCTGCGGGGCAGATTTGAACAATTAATGTCGGAGCACATTTGAACAATATTCAAAATGGTTTTCTTTTGCTTTTTAGTGATACATTTTTGAGTAGTTGATTTGAAATCCTTACTGAGTTTTGAACAGTAGGACCAAAATTCAATAAAACATTTCGATTTTGAGTTTAGTGAGTGCAAAGGTGTGCTATTTTAAATACTCAATCATTAGATTGTGTAAAAAATGTTATTTTTAGCCACAGCTTCTAAAAATTACATTCTTCAAAGGTATCCAGTATAACCTTTGAACAATTATAATAGAACTTATTTTTTAAGTGTTCGTTGTTTCAAATTTGTTATTTTATTAGAAAAAATTAGCATTATGTCCGCCAGGATTTTGTTTACATGTACGAGTTGTACATGTACGAGTACAAGGAAATTGTATTTTGGCTGTAAAAACATAACGTCTGTTTTAACATTTTTTACACGAACATAATATTTTTTACACGTTTTTATGTTTTTACATGAATATAATGTTCAAAGCTGCCCACAGTTTCCCTACATTAATATTGGGAATACTGTTGCTGATGTGATGATATCTGTATATGATAATTAATCTGAAAAAAAGAGTAAAATTACATTAATATCGGCTCATTTAAAGTGTTTTACACGATTTATCGGACACTACAAGAACATAGAATTGGAAATGTATATATACTCTCATACACTTACACGCACGCACACACACACACACACACACACACACACACACACGTACATAATACAGTGAGGTATTGTACTTCTTTGTGTAGGTGCCAAGAATATCTAAAAATTGCTGTTCTATAAAGCAACTCGTAAATAGTAAATATTTAAATAGCGGGCGGTCTCTTTATAGCCTTACTGTCGCATGGCATCAGCTAGATAGTAAGTATTTATTGTGTAGGGTTATTTGCGAGGGAAAACCCATTGGCCCTGGTTCTGCAGCATTATTTTCAAGCCAGGCTTCCTTTGAAGCATAGTTCGGCGTGGATCTAGAAGACATGTTTTGATCAGGCGCGCCTTGTGAACCTGGGTGTTACTTACTTTCTGCGCAAGCCGTCTCTGTTAATTTTATCCGAACTCTCAGGTTAGAACAAGAAACTTGTTAGGAAATTGCGGGAGGGATTTAATTCTGCTGGACACCTGCTAGGATTAATTTACTTGCCACAATCATACCATGGCCGCATTGGAATGTTTTGCCCCTGTAAATCCACACATCTCACCCGGCATCGAACCCACGTACTGGGAGTTCAAAGGTCAGTAAGCCATTCACTGAGGTGCTGGTAAGCAGTGACGCCCTGAGTATGACAATTCAGTCGGTATGCGCAGTGTGAGAATAGAAGGAATAACACAATCAAAGATTTGCATTTTTCATTCAAAATCGAATCTAATTGTTGTTTTTTTTTGAGTTCCGGGTTATCTAATGAAAACAACAGGCATCTTCCACATGTTCGGAAGCTGTAATGTTTGCTTCCAATTTTTGTGCGCAGAGAAAATATTAAAAATTATGAGTAGGGTAGTAATATTAATAGTCAATTAGAGTGAGTTAGTAATACTGTATTATAAATCAGTAATATAGATTAATAATAATAACAATAACAACAACAACAATAATAATAATGATGATGATGATGATGATGATAAAGCGGTTCTCAAAATGTCCCAAGATGATAAATGGCAGAATGATATTTGCCAGGAACAAGTAGAAACCATTAATCATATCGTGTCATCTTGTCCAATTCTAGCAAAGACCGAATGCTTGAAAAGACACGATAGGGTATGTAGTTACCTCCACAGGGAGATTTTTAACGCTCTCGAAGCTCCAAACACATGCTCCAAGTGGTACGAACACTCACCAAAATTAGTGACGTCAATTGGACTGTGTAAAATATTGTACGACCGAAAAATTCAAACTGATCATTCAAAATAACTGAAGTTATTTTTTATACGTTTACTGTATACATGTAAATGTTTATAAATATAAAAAATTAAATTATATTCAGTAAATTGTGCAATTTATTATTCAAAAATTGTTTTTAAATATTATGAGATCATAAATTGTTAATTAAATCGCCTGCAATACATAAAATATGTCTTGTGTACATTTTGATAATATATGACAAGTTTCGTTTTTAACTTTGCGTTTTAGCTTAATACGAGCAATTCAGACGAAGACAATGGTAAGGGAGTTCGGGAGCTATCCCACTCTCGATCAATCGGCTCGAACTAGGTCCTGTACCGAACTTCAGGGTGAGCGGGGGGATCCACAGCGGTGCAGCTCTGTGGTAACCCCTACTATATCCCCGTGGCAACCCTGGCTCTCCGATGGAGTGTCCCCATGTTGGGCTCCGTGGTGGCTGACGTCCACGAGGATGAATCTGATATCCTCTTCGTGGATGAAAAACCTTCCCTCCGCCCTCTTCCGTAAAGAAGAGGAGATTTGTTGGTGAAACTGTTAATCTTGAGAGTTTCTTTTTCAATGATTCTGATAGACCCACTAAACCCCATTTTCTCGTCATGTCATGTAAAAATGACGGCGAAACAATGAAGAATGTCAGTACCATCAAACTCGCGAGAGAAATCGAAAAAATTAGCAAATTTGAGGCGGTGGTTCGTCAAAGAAACGGCACAATCCTTTTTGAATGCCGCTCTGACGAACAGATCAACAAAATCACCTAATGACAAAATGACCTAAAGGAAATAGACGGCCTTCAGGTGCATGTCCGCCCACTCGATCTTAAACCTCTGCAAGGGTGTGGTGAACCATGAAGAGTTTGCTTCGGAATTGGAAAACAATATGAAAACCTTCTTCCAACCCTATGGTGTATCCGACATCTACAGGATCCAGCGGAGAGTAAATGGGGTACTCACCCCTACCTCAACGCTAATACTGACATTTCACTGTCCACCTCTGCCAGAAAAAAATAATATGCAGTTTCTACAATCTCCGTGTCAGGCAGTATGTTTCAAATCCTCTGCGCTGTTTTAAATGCCGGAGGTTTGGACATACGCAACCTCGTTGAAATAGCACCGCAGTCTGTGTGCACTGTCATGTAACGATTCCGCAGCTGCACGGTGCATAAACTGTTCTGGGAAGCACCCATCGAATTCGAACCATTGCCCCATCTTAAAAGAAAGGGAGATTCAGAAGATCTGGGTCTCAGAGAAAGTTTCCTTTTCGGAGGCACGACGTTGGTACCAGACGCGAAACCCTGTGGACATGGCCCGAAGTTTCCCTGACACCGTGGGTCAACAGAAGAAAGCAGATTCTGAAACCCAGACACCTAAAGCACCTTTGTGCGCGATGCTTCCTGCCTATAGTGCCATTTGAAGACATCGGCGGGGATGCAGATTCCAAATATCTGGACCCATCTGAAACTAAAAAGGAAACTAAAAGCGTAAATAGTTCAAAAAACGCACAAACGCATCAAGAGAAACCGAGACCGACAGACCCTATTGCTAGATCTAGGTCGCCTGTCTCAAGGGACCATGGTCTCCCAGCAAATGCGACTCTCTCTAACAGTAGTCAAGACGACTCTGCAGGGAGCGAGGAACTTTGCACGAACCAGTGTATCACTCTCCAACAGAGAAGAAAAAAGAAGAAAAGAACCGATACATAACTCCCCTATGAGCTAAGAAACCTAACTTCTAGAAACTATGGCTCTCCTTTCGTGGAATCTAAATGGCTTTCGTACCCCTTTGGACGAATTAAGGCTAATAATGTGTCTGCATAGACACATGGTTATCTGCCTGCAGGAAAAACATCTCCGTTCTGAACACCCCCTCTCTATGCGGCTTTTGTTGCTACAGGCAAGACGTTGATGATGGCTTCCGCACCCATGGCGGAGTCGCCACTTTTGTCACAGACACCCTGGTCTCTAAAGAAATAGACATACGAACCACTCTCCAGATATCTTGCGTTCGTGTGAACTTCCGCACTATTTCTATTACTATTGGCAAGTCTATATCCCGCCTGGACAAGTCGTGTCACAGAAAGAACTTGAAGACGTTTTCTCAGTTGCCCGCACATTTTCTTATTGTGGGAGACTTCAACGCCCACAATCCTGCCTGGGGTGGCACAAGGCCGTGCCCGAGAGGCAATATACTCGAAAATATCATTGATAACCAAAACGTAATCCTTCTAAATACTGGCGAAAGTAAAAAAAATTTCGTATCCTCAAAAACATTCTCGTAGATCTAGCTCTCTATCGTCCCTCTCTTTCTATAATCTTCGACTGGATTGTCCTTGGCGACCTGCATGGCAGTGACCACTTCTACATTATGGTCAACCTCGATATCCCCGACCTGAACGTTACCCGCCCTCCTGGCTGGCTAATCCACCGAGCTGAGAGGGAAAATTCAAGAAGGAAATACAGATATCGGAAAACTGCTCAAATGAAATCGATGCTATGGTTACCCATTTTACTGACGCTGTTCTTCATGCGGCCACATTTGCCATCCCGAAGTCGTCGGGTCACCCTCGACATCTTCCTGTGCCATGGTGGAATGCCGACGGTGCGACTGCGGGCGTAATCGGAAGCGGGCATTGACAAAACTTAGTAGGTTCCCAACCATGGAAAACCGAATAAATTATAAAAGATCCCGAACCGGAGCTAGATTGACGATACGGGAAAGTAAGAATGCGTCCTGGAGAGCTTACATCTCATCACCCTCTTGCTGTACATCCCCTAAAGTAGTGTGGCGAAAGGTCCGACAGATCGGTGGAAGACTCTCTTCGGCGTCTATCTCAGGGCTTTTGGTAAATGGCAATCCCCTTACCTCTCCAGAAGATATCGCTGAAGAAATGGCTTATCACTACGAGCACATCTCCAGCTCCGTACACTATCTTCCTGGCTTTCAAAAAACGAAAAGAAAAATGGAAAACTGTAAATTAGACTTCTCGAGTCGCGTGGAGTAAGATTACAATGCTTTCTTCTCCATGGACGAATTCTCCAGTGCCCTCGCTTGTGCGAAAGATTCTGCTCCAGGGCCAGACCAGATACATAAACAAATTTGAAACACCTACCTGAAAACGCTCGTTCCTTTCTCATCGGCATTTTCAACAAGATTTGAGCTGAACATGCCATACGAAGGATTTGGCGTGAAGCCATTGTTTTTCCAATCCCTAAAGAAGAAAAGGACAGAACACCCCCTAAAGTTACCGCCCCATCTCGCTCACAAGCTGTGTGTGCAAGCTTTTAGAGTAAATGGTAAATACATGTCTGGTGTGGCTCCTGGAACAAAAGAACCTATTTTCACCTCTCCAATCCTTCAGGAACCACATCCGCCACAAACGCCTATGGAACAGGTCAACCATGGACGAATTACCCTTGCCGCACAGATTTTCACTTCTTTCGTGCTACGTCAGCACCTGGTAGCAATTTTCTTCGATATAGAGAAAGCGTATGACACCACCTGAAGTTACGGTATTTTTCGCACCTTGCATACTTGGGGCCTTAGGAGACCGCTCCTTTTGTTTCTAGTAGGTTTTATTTCGTCAAGATCTTTCCACATCCGTCTTGGTGACGCGTTATCCTCTAGTCACCAGATAGAAAACGGTGTTCCCCAGAGATCGATTCTGAGCGTCACTCTGTTTGCCATTGCTATCAATAGTATTGCATCAGTAATCCGGGAGCCTGTGAAGGCATCACTGTTCGTTGATGACTTTGCCATTTTTTTGCTCGTCCAAGGGCGTGCAAGTTATTGAGAGGCAGCTACAACTTGTGCTCAACAAGCTGCAGGAATGGAACGATGAAACATGATTCATGTTCTCTACCTCAAAAACGAACTGCATGCATTTCTGAAGAATTCATCACCTCCGTAATCACTCCGACCGTTTTCTTGGAGGACAGCAGTTTCTATTCGTTGAATCCGCAACCTTCCTTGGACTCACATTCGACAAAAGTCTCAACTGGCGAAAACATCCGTAAACTACAGGGCCGATGTGTATCACCTATAAACCTCCTTCGCACCCTTACTGGTAGCTCTTGGGGCGCAGACCGTGTTTGTCTTTTGCGTTTGTATAGAACTCTCTTCCACCCTATCTTGGATTACGGATACATAGTGTATGGGTCAGTGTCTCCATCAACCCTCCGGCCATTAAATACCATACACAATGCCGGTATAAGGATTAGTACAGACGCCTATCGCACGAGTTGCATCGAATGCTTCTTGGCTGAGGCTGGAGAACCATCTCTGAGTCGAAGGCGGGTTATTCTGATTGTCTCATATGACGCGAAATTATCCAATATTGATACTCCATCACGCCAAGCAGTCCTCCATCCAACCCACTTGACTTCATCATCTGGAAGTCCTTCTCCTATGCTTTTACAGAAGTTTAATATAAAACTGCCCAACCCTGTGAAGCCTCCCCTCCCCCGAAACCTTGTTTCCCCTTGGAAACTACACCGGCTCATAATAGATCGTAGACTGTCTAACCTTCGTAAATCCTTAATTCCCTCCAGTACATTCTTATCGGAATTTGAGGCGATAAAATCTACGTATCCTGGCCATTACTTCATTTACACCGATGGCTGCTCTCAAAACGGTGAAGTCGGATGTGCCTTCTACTGCAGTAGAGCAACGCGAGGTTTTCGACTAGACTCTTCGTGTAGCGTCTATACTGCAAAGACGTATGCGCTCTTGGAGGCACTTAAGTTTGCTGTATCGATGTCATTAAGGAAAGTAGTGATCTGCAGTAATTCCAAAAGCTCTCTTGAATCCATCTCCTCCTCCTCGTCTTGTGACCCGCTGACAATGACCATCCAACATCAAATCCGTCATCTATTAGTCCGCCACTATGTTTTAGTATTTTGTTGGGTCCCTGGATACGTGGGAATAAGAGGAAATGAAATAGCTGACCAGGTCACAAAGTCTGCCTCGAAGAAAAGAGAGTTAGACATCATTACAGTCCCCACGGAAGACACTTGGCTTTTTATCAAACGCTCATTCCTTAGTAAATGGTAAACAGAGTGGCAGAACTCAGATTTTAAGCTCACAAGTATCAAGGATTTCATAAATCTTTGTTTTTCCTCATTTCGTGATGCTCGGCGTGAGGAGATCATTTTAACACGCCTTGGGTCCCAGCCATTTCTCGCACGGATATCCCCTCCACGGGGACCCATCCCCTATATGAGAATACTGCAAAATAGATCTTACCGTGGAGCATGTTGTCTTGGACTGTGATAAGATAAGAGATACGCCGAAGGCATCATCTTGCTAGCACCCTAACGGAGATTCTTAGAAATGACGAATTTTCTCTCTGCAAGCTTTTTAGCTTTTTACGAGAGACTAACTTATAGACTTTTCTGAGAGAAGATGATAATGCCAAATATTGGCTTTTAGCCCGAGATTTTGAAGTAACCATCTGGCACTTTTCTGACAAACCCTTTTATTAGGATACGTTCCGTTTCATTTTAACTTTGCTTTCCATTTTAAAAAAATGCAATTTTCCTTTTTCAGCTTTGCTGCAATATTGTGTAGTGGTCTTAAAATAATTTGAGACGGGTGCTAATGACCTTAGCTGTTGAAGCGCCCTTAAACTCAATCAATCAATCAATTTTACAACCATTTCTATAAAGTTGGTTCTTAATGATCTAAAAACCAGTGTACCTTTTTTCTATTGCTACTGATGCATCCAGTAATGGTAATCGAAAACCTACCTGAATATATATACAAAATAAATTGAGAAGTGATGAGAAATAATCTTCAATTATGGAAATTGCTATAGAGACTTCATCAATCTCGATATGAATACAGGAAGAAAATGACAAAAATGTTCCGAAATATTATTACAAGCAGCTCCATTTTGATATTTTGGATAATGTTTCGACACAACTGCAATTACGATTTTCAAATGTTGAGAAACTTATGTTTCTAAAATTAGGTTACTCAGCCCATTTTTTGAATTATAATCAAATTTTTTCTGTAGATGCTTTTGAATCTTTAATGGAAAACTATGGAAGTCACTTTGATGAAAACCAGAACTGCAAACGCTGTTTCGTAAAAATTTAATTTTTTAAGCAAGTTGTTAAAGAAGATGCTTGAAAGTGAGACACATGAAATTATCTTTGATGCCTTTAAACTCTTTTGCTTAATAGCAACAATCCCTGCCACAAGAGCGTCTGTTGAAAGATGTTTCTCATGACTGAATCGTGTGAAATCGTTCTTAAGAAATTCAATGACTCAAGAATGTACAGAGGCACTGGCTTGTGTTTCGATAGACAAACGAATCCATGCCAAATTAAGGAGTCAACCCATGTGGAGTGATCAACTTCTTGATCGGTTTGCTAAGAAGAAAGACAGTCGAGTGAATTTGTTCTACAAATAATAACAAAAGCATGTTTTTTGTTAGTATATGATTCTTCATTTGTTGTAAAATTAAAAATCAGCAAGGTTAGGGGTTTGGAAAGGTGTTTATGAAGTTACAATAAACTAAATTAATTGAAATAAAATAAAAGAATAAGAGGGTTGTATTGGCCAACATATTATTTCTTGTAAGAGCAGGTTTCGATGCATCATTAGTTACTCATATCAATCAGTTACCGTTATATTGTGTTGTGTATACTTGCATATACGCTATAGACACTATATACAGTTATACTTATAAGCCATCGAAAGTCGTTCTTACAATAAATAATGATGTTGGCCAAGACAACCCCCTTATTCTTTCATTTCAAATGCAGACATCAGCACTTTACCAGTAAACCAACGGGTATTAACTTTCAATTTCACAGCACGATTCCGTGTCTGAATTTGTCTGGGCCTCCCCTAGTTTTGAACCCATCGTTCGCCACTGCTGTGCTGTCGTTTGCGGGTGTGCATTGTTGTTAGTTTTCTCGAGTTAGCATGTTGATTCCTCCGCGCTGGGTGCGATAACGATTGATTGATTGATTGGCGATTCCGAAAGCGTCAACTGTTAAGGTCATTAGTCCCGTAAATGTAGTGTATTTGTTTCCTCGGGAGGTGGCGATGAGCTTTCTGGATGCTGGATGGTGAGATCAGGCGCCGACGTACCAAACGGCTTTCGGAGCCATCTAAAGTTAGCAGAAACGAATCTCTACCAAACTATATCCAAAATTAACGGCTAATTAAATGCTAATTAAGTCTCTATTCCCGAATTTTCCGCTCCTATAGTTTTCCCAAAATCGTGGGCGCTGCTAGCTTTAGACTAAAGTTAGCAGCGCCCAGAAACGAATCTCTTCCAAACTATATCCATAATTAACGGCTAATTAAATGCTAATTAAGTGCTCTATTCCCGAATTTTCCGCTTCTATAGATTTCACAAAATCGTGGGCGCAAGAAAAACAATAACATAGGTTCATATGGGCGAAAAAACTTTTTAAAAAAATTAAAACCTACCCAAACATTAACATAATTAACGGCTCTAGGAAAAATATTACTCCCGCATTTATATTTCAAAATTCAGGGCTGTACAAAGAGACAAAATTAACATTGGTTCTTACGGGAGGAAAAACATAAACTTAAAACACCTCAGAAAAAATACGAAACCCTACCCAAACATTAACATGAATTAAAGGCTTTAGGAAAAAAATTACTTTCCAAAATTCAGGGCTCTACAAAGAGAAACAGTTAACATTGGTACTCGTAAGAACGGGTGAAAACATAAAACTTAAAAAACCGCAGAAAAAAATTGAAACTTCACCCAACCATTAACATGAATTAACGGCTCTAGGGAAAAAATTACTCCTGCATTTGTATTCAAAAATTCAGGGCTGTACAAAGAAAAGCAATTAACATACGTTCTTCATCTTTAAATTCTTAAATATAACTTCTAATTTTACACTGGCTTAATGGAGAGATTAATAGAACTGAACCAACACATAGTATTCTGACTAGACTGTAACTGACCTTGAGGAGCTGTATAAGTTGAATTTTGTTGTCCCAGTCGTTGTGTTGTCATGCGATTTCCGGGTGGCAGCGTCATAGGTCATAGCCTTATTTGGAAGGAGCGTCTCTCTTCCTTGCGCACAGCGTTCGGCCGAGGGACATTTTTGGGATTCGAACCCATGTTATTCACACTAACCGGGCGGCAAATTTTTTTTATTATAGATTACGTTTAGTATTCGGTTAGGGCACATTTTGGGGTGGAGTATGAATTAATAATTGCGCTAGCTTGGAAGGAGCGTCTCTCTTCCTTGGACACAGCGTTCTGCCGAGGGGCATTTTTGGGATTCGAACCCATGTTATTCAAACTAACTGGTCCGTGGCAAATTCTTGTATTAACTGATTACCTTTATCACTGGCTTAGGGCAAATTTTGGCTTAGAGTAAGAATTGTTACGTCTGATAGCTTACAGGGAACTTTTCGTTTCTTCTCTGACGACGCTCGCGGGAGGATCGTAGGTGTAATGTTTGTTTCTTTGTAAATATGTTTTGAAAGACTGTATATATATATATATATATATATATATATATATATATATATATATATATATATATATATATGATTTCTTCTGTAATCGTTTGTAGATAAAAAGTGGCAAATTTGGAGAACTGTTTGGCGGGTATACTTGGTTTATTAGCAGATTTAGATGTGTTGTCCTGCTAACTTCTAATGGAAGTTAGCATGGACACCAATTTCTTTGAGAAAAAGACCCGCGGCTAATTGTTTGTGTTTACATCTTAAAACCGGCAAATTCTGAGCTATGCAGTTTTGTGATTGGGTGAAATGGTCCTGCTAACTTCCAAGACGTGAATATAAATGCGGGAGTAATTTTCTTCCTAGAGCTGTTAATTCATGTTAGTGTTTGTGTAGGGTCTCAGAAATATAAATGGGGAGTAATTTTTCTAGAGCGTTAATTCATGTTATGTTTGGTAGGGTTCAAATTTTTTTTAATTTTAGTTTTTTCCATAAGAACCAAGTTAATGTTTCTCTTTGTACAGCCATAATTTTGGAATATAAATGCGGGAGTACTTTTTTTCCCCTAGAGCCGTTGGGGGTTTTAATTTTTTGTACAGCCATAATTAAAAAAAAAATTTTTTTCCTTTTTAATTTTCCAAAATTTTAATTGAGATGAATTTTTTGGGAATTTAGTAAATTTAGCCAGGTTTTGGGAAAAGTATAGGAGCGGAAAACTCGGGAATAGAGCACTTAATTAGCATTTAATTAGCCGTTAATTTTGGATATAGTTTGGTGGAGATTCGTTTTTGGGCGCTGCGAAATTTAGATGGCTGCTTGCGGGGTTATACTCAACCCGGTAACTCCCACCAGCGCGGGTCACCGCTCCAGCCGGGACAAGCTCTAAGCGCCCGACCGGTCTTCTGGCATGTGTGGTAGTGTGGTGCTTGTAATTTTAAGTGTAAGTGTGTGTAAGTGGTGAGGATAGGACAAGGAAGAGGATGGAGAGATCGCGCACGGTCCGTGGTCCCAATTTTAGTGTACCGCTCCGGGATTCGCCTGAAATTGATCGGATAAACCATTAAAACTATCGATCAGAGCAGCCGGCCGCTAGAATTCTCCTCCAGACAGCGCTGAATTCGACCTAGCTATGTAGCTAATGTCGAAAATCCTGCCACCGTCGGGACTTGAACCTAGGACCTCCCGGTCAGAGGCACTACAGTGACATTAGTTGATGACCTGAGCCACCTTTCCTGGTGGTACGATAAGAACTAAGATGCCAAAAATTTTCTCGAGCTTCTCAATGATTGGTATCTATTTGAGAGATTATAAGAAAATTAAAGGATGACAAAATTTAATTTTGTTTTAAAATGATGGGTAGGTACTGTAACCAATAAATCATTTATAGATATTCTTTACTCAGGTTTGACATTGATGCAATTGCCAGTAACTGCTATTCCCATTGCCAGTCATGGGAACGGTCTCATGAATTTCGGCTGCAGAAAAATAAAGGATTCACATTTATGATATGCTTTACAAACACAAAAAATATAACTTTTTAACTACGCCGAGAAATAAAGAAATAAAGAAAAATATAGTTACATAACACAGAAAAGGCCCTTCAAATCAATATATACTAGTCACAACCACAATAATATAATATCACCTTCATCATATAGCATCTCAGTTACATTTAGATCCAACTAATGAAGTTAAATTGATTTGAAATTATTTATCTTTTAATCTTAAGTATGTTTAATAACTAAGAGACTTTATGAAAGGCAGAGGAGCAAGACTTAGAGCAAACGTTTTCATATCACGCAAAAATGTTCGAAGCGCACTTCTGTGATTATTGGCCAACACAGGTAGGTTTATCAACAATAGGCTTGTAAGCGTCTATTGGTTGAATACCGATTCACCCGAAAACGATCGAATGTCTAATTTTTGCAGCTTTTCGCGGGTGTAATTATTTTTTCATCTGTTTGCAGTTGTGTTTTTTTAAACCGGCTAGACAAAATTACTCTTCGTTTACAAGTGGTACGCAATTTTCCGGCGCAAACGCATTGCTAATTCTATTCGTGGAATTTGTTCCAAGATTTAATAGACAGCCATCAATTAATTAAATAGGCCGCAATAATCATTAGTACATAATAGGATCAGATGGAATTATTTATTTCCCTAACAAAGGCAATAATAGGTTGGAAATGTTTCTAATATAGTACGAAGAAAATACTGTATTGGGTGTCTTCAGTTTTAAATGAAGAATAATGTTTATACTTTCTTCTGAGAATTCGTCATATTTCGAGGCTCAACCCACCGCATTAAGCTGCTGTAAATTAAATTTTTTGATGTTATTGAGTACCTTAAGACACACTATGATTTTGTCGTAAGCCCCCCAATCTTCAAAAGCTGCTATTCTTTCCATACAGCTTTAAAACTACTGAGAGTCAACAATGTGTAATGTGAACTTTCAGCTTCGTCCGCCATCTCTACTCTACCAGATCACACTGTGGCGCTCTACCTCCGCTCAGACCACTTGACTGCGGTCTCGATGAGATTCGCTCTAACCAGGCGCTAACCCCCGGACGACTCCCCTCCCCCTTCCTAATGCGGCAACGTCGTCTACTCCTATAAAAATAGCATGGCAGCAACTGCACTGGATCTGAAAGAAGGCCACTGGATAAATCGACTGTAATTTGCGGACGGTCCAGAATATACTTTTTCATTTAATTTAAAAACATTCTAGAACCAAGTGTTAGCGTAGTAGTTACGTGCTTGCAGATTCACGTATGATAATACGAAGAAATGTTTCGACAATATCCGTTGTATAAAACATTTAATGTGTGAATTCAAATTCTTTAATCAGTGTTGTTCAAAATTGCATTTTATCCCACACGTATTTTGTGTCTTAAATTAAATGGTCGTGTTTCAGCAAATCACCTTCTTGATTCGTCAGTCACCCCTTTGATTTGTCAGTAACCCATACGATGTCTCAAAACCTACACTACTAACCTTTCATGTTTTAAACATTTTTGACCCCTGTGCTTTAAACGATATGTGTTTGTGCTGACTTTATAATTATTTTTCAGATTTTCAAATTGGTATGCTATTTTTTCTGGAAGTGGACTTATTAAACCTTCATCTATTTGTTTTTAATGCATACTATTTCTTTGTTTAGTCTGTGTGCGATCTCCAGAATTCTGTGCGTGAAGGGCTTCTAATGTTTAAAAACTTGCTGGAAGAATTACGACATAATATGGAAATGGAAAAGCATACCATCAACAGTTTTTGTCAAGGAATGCAAGAAGCCATTGCTAAAACACATGCAAATATGATTATGGAAGTACAAAGGTATTCAATTTTCTTCTTTGATATGAGTACATACTATATTGTTACACATGTCTTTTCCCTGTGATTTTTAGGTAATTTTTTATTCACAAATGTTTGGCAGGACATGTTCTCACGCCATAAAAGAGATTTAATGAACCTGTAGAACATCTGTGCATAACGGTTTGCCTAATAATCGGGGGAAAACATGTATAATGCATATAAATCCTTGGACGCCACATTCCATGTTTATCGGAAAACGTGGTAATTTTTTATCTCTATACGTGCTCTAGAAGTTTGTAACATGTATTCTGAGACTAATATATGCAATATTGTATCGAGAAAACAAAATGAGTTCAATGGTTTAGCGAAACTATTAGTTTTCAATGTAAAAAACGTCATCGGCACCAAGAAACGGTATTTAAAATGAGTTTAGGGTGCTACAAACCACATTAACATAATGTGTTTTCGCCCTTTTGACCTTATTTTTAGAAACTAAGGAGTAAATTATTTTTAATATAATTTTTTCAAGAAATCTTAGGCTGAGGTGGTACTCATTATATCACTTAACATTGTCCTCATTGCTACCTGACGTTGCCTATTTGACTAAAAAATTCGAATCACTATAGTCAAAATAGGACTACTTTTACGTGAAAACTAAAATACTATAAGTATTTTGAATGAAAGTTCACGAATCTATGGCCATTTGAAAAATGTCTATTTTTATAACTTCACGTACAATTATCCATATTTTGACAGATGTGGCCCTCCGCTTGACTCAATTAAGTAATGTTTTGAGGTCAGGATACAGTCATAGATTGTAAAGAGCATCACATTAGCTTATTACTTGACAAAAATTAATATAATATTTTCTCATTACTGTCTGAAAAGTAGCTCAAAAGACGAAAAACATTGTGTTTATAGGGTTTATGGTTTCTTTATTATGTTTTTTTGACACTGAAAACCAAACTTTTTGCTGAACCATTGAAATCTATTTTTTCGATAGAGACTAATATATCAATTTTATGCACATTTACAAGACTCGCAGCGCTCGTGCAGGCCGAGAAGATCATTTGTGTCAAAGCGTCATTTGTGAACACCGAATTCTTTGCAATACTGACGCTCAGCTGGCGACCTAAGGTTCTGACAACTTACAATCGAGCTCGATTTCAGGGACCCATCTTACAATGCTGTCGTAATTTGCTCCCCTATACAGTAAATTCAAAAATATCCGGTTTTCTTCTATTGTATTCGAAAATATTAGATTTTACTTTCACGACCTACTACGTACTTATGAAGTGAAGAGCCTATGGTAATGCTGCGCCTAAAATTGGAGGTGGGTCGGACGAAGAACTCGTATTATGGGACCCTGATATCGAAAAACATGGATAAATCTTGTTCCTATAAATGTAGTAAATTGCTTTCTCTAATAGGCTATGTAGACAGAATCCATGTGGTCGATGTAATAGGTTTCGCTCGTCGTGACGCTGCAAATGAAATTCGCTCGGCCTTGAAAGCCAAGCGAATGATGCTCATTACGACCGACTCCACCAGTTGAGCCACGATGTCGAGTAAAAAATTGATTCTGAACGAGATAATGATATTCTTCTGGTATATATTCGTCTTCTAAACCTTATCCCAATTATAGAGGGTCGGCTTTTCGGATCGCTACTCTCCATCTGTTTCTATTTTGCGCCATATCCACTGTGACACCATTCCGCCACTCATATCTTCCCTCACACAGTCTCTCCACTTCTTCTTTAGGCGGCTCCGTTCTCGTTTCCCTGTCATCACTCGGTGGGACCCGTACTCATAACTAACTTGTCATAACATGCCTAAACCACTGAATCGCCTTTTTTACAGTTTCTCTACTATCGACATCACCTTCATTGTTCCTCAGACCACCTCCTTACTAATTTTTGTCCTTCCGCGTCACTCGACAAATCCACCTCAGCATTTTCTTTTCCGCTAAGTGCAACTTCTGTTCTTCTCTCTTCTTCGTTGTCCAACATTCTGCAATGTACAATACGGCAGGGTGCATTACAGTTTGGTAGACCTGTCCTTTACGGCGTATTGATATGCGGCGGTCACACAATACTCCTGCTGCTTCTCTCCATTTTGCCCCAATTTTGCTTATCCTGTTATTTACGTCTTCTATTCCTGCAATTTCCTTCAGTACTGACTGGTTCAGTACTTCCGGTATGTATTGTAGTTTTGAAAAGAAAAATTCATTACTAATTATGTAATTATATTTCTCTTTACATTGTTTGGTGTGTACATAATTGTTGTAGGCAGGGCTTGATTTCTGGCGGAACGCGACGGAACGGCATTCCGGTACATCAGAAATAATTATTAAATTATGTTATAAATATATAACTATTTCTATTAAATTAATAATTAACTTTGGGACGCGTTCGAGGACCTAATATTTTATAAATCAAGCATTGGTTTTGTAAGTACTAGAGGTTTGATTATCCTGAAATATTCATGTGTTTAGCTTAGTTACTAGATAAATTCATTCTGCAACTCTGGTTATGCACATCTTTTTTCGTGGGCGTCATCTTCCTTTCGTGGGCGAAGCGAAGTAGGAATGGGATATTGATGTCGATGTTTTCAAAACATCTGTTTCTTTGAAAATATCGATGTTTTAAACATCTAATGATCGAAACCGATTTTCTTACATCGATGTTTTTTGCCCGATGTTTTAATATTTCAAATGTTTTTGTGGTCAATGAACAAGTTTCATAATCACAATTTTTTAAAGTTAAAATATGGAATAATCGTATTTCTCTCGCATCTTTCTACGGCGAGCTAAGAAAATTCTGACTCTTTCAGATGACCCTGAGCGTTCAGAATTTCAGGCTCAGTTTGTTTCTTTTCTTTATTATTTAGATGGTTTTGGCAATTAAATCTTCATAATAAATTAATAAAAACTGCCTCTGTCAAATTTAAACTGATGCGTGGCATCAGGCAGCAAGCAAACTGATGTGTAAGTTGGTACCGGATATCGCCTTCTAGTGGAGGACAAACACCGCCATCTCCTTGCTATAACATTTACTGGAGTAAATTCGAAAATAGTCGACACTCCCCGAAGCACTAAATACTCACTCAACCACGGGCGTATTTAGAGATTTTTGTATTAATGTTTCGTTTTCGAATGAGAAACAGGATTTTTGGCTAGCTTCTGGGCGCCAATATTGTCGTTCATCTGCTTTATCGGTGAATGAACAGATGAAGACATCACGGCACCTATATCTGTAACGAAATGATATAAGTACATGGCCTCCTTGGTTGTGTCGCTAGGGGACATGTACTCCGCCTCAGTCGATGACAACGTCACGGTTCGTTGCTTCCTTGATTCCCGGGATACGGGTCCCCCTGTCATTGTAAAACAAATCCTTTTAACGATCTTCGATCCTGAATGCATGATGCCCAATCGGCATCGACAAATCCAATGAGATTTTAGTCTCCTTATCGGGTTCGTAGGTATACGTAGTTCGACAGTACCCTCCAAATATCTGAGTACCCTTTTTGCTGCTTCCCAATGAGTTTTAGATTACAAAAACGAATTGTACGAATAATAACCAAATCCCACCCACGTGATTCATGTAAGCCTCTCTTCATTAATCTAGGAATTCTACCATTACCGTGTCTTCTTATTTACGAATCAGTGGTTTTTGTAAAAAATGACTTGCTCAAGGGCGGGAATATATTTTCAGAAAATGCCGAAGTCTATTACTATAACACTCGACGTAGAAATCATATTCATCAGGTGACAGTATCAACAGCTCATTACAAAAAATTCACATTACAATACATGTACATTATTTTACAACACTTTGCCAGATGCCATTAAACGATTAAATTCGTTAGAAAAGTTTAAACCCCAAGTGAAATCGTTTCTGCTGCATAACTGTTTCTATACAATTAGAGACTATACTGAGCATCACAAGAAAAGTAACATTAATTTTAACAATGATACATAATGCATTATTTACCATTTGGACTGTATAAATGAGTATAAACAACCTGTAACAACTATTGTACTACAACTTCCGGGTCAATGACCCCCATCTCGATCAGGTTTTTCGTCCAGTTTCCTGATCCATTGAGCAAATGCTGAGATGGCCCCTTGTTTTGCTTCTGGATATAAATGTAACTTCATTTTCTGTGCACGTCTTCTAGAATTCAGTGGGAAATACAATTATTCAAATTATCGTTTCCATGTTGTCGCGGCAGGAATTAATAAGAGCGAAAATTTATTGCTTATTTATCCTTGAAAATAGATTTTATTACATGGGAGTTTTTTTGTTTTTTTTCTCCCTTTCAAAATTCAAAATTTTATTGCTTATTTATCCTTGAAAATAGATTTTATTACATGGGAGTTTTTTTGCTTTTTTCTCCCTTTCAAAATTCAAAATTTATTTTTATATGAAAATAGTTTTTATTACATGGGAGTTTTTTTGTTTTTTTTCTCCCTTTCAAAATTCAAAATTTATTGCTTGTTTGTCCTTGAAAATAGATTTTATTACATGGGAGTTTTTGTTTTTTTCTCCCTTTCAAAATTCAAAATTTAAGTAGTATATGACTTAGTGTAGGGATCACAGAATTTTGAAAATGTGCACACAATTCACTTTTCCCCATAGCACGTCATACGCAGCTTTTAACTGTTTTTTGACGTAAAATAAATAAATAAATAAGTAAATAAATAAATAAATAAGTTTTCCCAAACTTTTCTGTGTATTGACTTAAAACACTGACATTGTGAGATATATCAGGGCGTGTCGTCACTGAAAGGACATTAGTGCACCTACAACCTGACTGTACCGAAACTTTTCCCCGTAATTTTCTGACCTTCTGGTCGACTTTCCGAGTTCAGTACCAGATTCAATTGGAATGGCGACGGGGTTGCACTCCGACATGCCGAAGCGGCACAGTGTATCGCTGATATATTTCTTCTGACTTAACGATATACATCGATTGCTTATAGAAAATTCCGTTGCTAAGCAATAATTAGCTTCGCCCAAATCTTTAATTTCGAAAGAATTTCTTAGGAATTTGTAAAAATTATCAATATTAGTCGATTGGTTAGAATTAACTAAGAAATCGTCCAATTATAAAATGACTACTAAACGATCCTGTCCAGTCCCCTTTACATAGACACACAAATCAGCGGTAGAAGGTTGCATTCCGAATTTAATAGCTCTTCGTTGACACGTTTGTTTCTCTAACGACCCGCTTGATTCAAACCGTAGAATGCTTTCTTCATTCTGCAATCATAGCTGCGATACGATACTTGTTACATATTGTTTAGAATTATACAGTCCAAATGGTAAATAATGCATTGAGTATCACTGTTAAATTTAATGTTACTTTCCTTGTGATGCTCAGTATAGTCTCTAATTGTATAGGAACAGTTATGCAGCAGAAACGATTTCACTTGGGGTTTAAACTTTTCTAACGAATTTAATCGTTTAATGGCACCAGGCAAAGTGTTGTAAAATAATAGACATGTATTGTATGTGAAGTTTTTGAAATGAGCTGTTGATACTGTCACCTGATGAATATGATTTCTACGTCGAGTGTTATAGTAATAGACTTCGGCATTTTCTGAAAATATATTCCCGCCCTTAAGCAAGTCATTTTTGACAAAAACCACTGATTCGTAAATCAACCGACAAGGTAATGGTAAAATTCCTAGTTTAATAAAGGGAGGTTTACAAGAATCACGTGGGTGGGATTTGGTTATTATTCGTTCTATCGTCGCAACTTGACTCTTTCCGTATTTGTACATGATCGGAAAATGTATTAATGTCATGTTTGGAATATTATCTTTCCTGCAGCTAATCTACCTAAAAATTTAACGTCACGTGACACTACAGCTTTTCGCCACTCTGGGATATATACGCATACGCCTTTTCGGCTTATCGTTGGGCCCAAAAATGTTCCGACCTTTCCTCGTGGATATAATTTTTCGATGTTCACATATCTGTTTAGAAAGTATACATCATATCCTAACTCTTGTAAGTAATGTACGTTTGAAATAATCCCTGTCTATGCTTCATGCGGCGTGCGATTATTTAACGAATTACTTGGACATCTATTCTTCTCGTAGTTCGCGGTAGAAACAGCTTCGATCCAAAAACTGGAACACCCGATTTATGAAAAAACATCTCGCCGTTTCCATGAGCGTACGGGTCTTCTTTTCTGCCAACCCGTTTAGCTCTGGTTTCACGGGAACGGTGAGTTGATGTTTGATTCCGGCGTTTCTCAAAACATTTTCGATTTCCTTATTTAAATAGTCTGTTGTATTGTCAGATTTGAATGATTGAATTTTTGTGCCTTTTTGAGTCTGCATCATTTGCATGATTTCCTTGAATTTACTTCTTGTGTTTTATAAATGCTACTTCGCACCATTGACTTGCATCATCTATGAATGTGATGACGTATCGTGCACCGCCGTTCGATAGCACTCGCATTTGTCCGCAAACATCACTGTGGATTAATTCCCCGATTGACGTCTTTCTAATTGATTTCCCTGTAAATGACATTCGCGTCATCTTAGCTTCTAGGCAGGTACTGCAGTTGAAAGAAGAATCGGGATCAACGACCTGCATTCCGCGTAAAGTACATTTCTTCAAGGCTTCCCGGAGGGCTTTAATGTTTAAGTGTCCCAAGAGGATGTGGCAATTATAAAGTGAAAAACCTGTCTTAGCTTTGTACAACTCGGCTTCCTCTATCCCGTTGCATCACATTTCTTTCAAAAGTGGTTCTTGTATATAATAAAGATCGTTCTTTCTTTCGGCGATTAATACTATTTCCTATCTCGCATTTAAAACACCCGCAAAAGATTTATTGAAAACAACGGTATGGCCTTTATCAACAATCTTGCTTACTGAAAGCAAATTTGTTCGCAACTTTGGTACATAAAAAGTATCTCGCAGATCGTAAGCTTTTACGCGCCTGTCCACTTGCGTGGAAATGTTCACAATAACTTTCGCTTCGATAGTAACTGACGAGTCCTCGACTAACCTCTTCCGAAAATTGTCAATCCATTGCGATGAATCTGGACTCATATGGGTAGAGCACCCACTATCCAGACACCACACGGTTCCATCGCTGGCTACCGGATCATCAAAATAACATGGTACAACATCGGTTGTAACATGCAGGGGCGAATTCGCGTCGCTCACATTTGCATTGTTCTGGTTCAGCTTCCGACCGGAACGACAATTTCTGGCTGCATGATCTGGCTTCATTCATTTATAGCAAGTTATAACTTCCTTGTCTGTGTTTGTTCTTTGATTCTTGTTGTTTTCTTACTGTGACCGCTCTACCTTTTCACTATATTCACTAAAAAGCCTACAGCGAGTCACTCAAGTAACCTAGTAGTATTACTTGACCTGTGACTTGTTATGACAATGTCACACCAAAAATTAGGAATGGTTTTATATGTCCTAATGCCCTACAGGAGTGGGTTCGTCTTTTAACCTGCTTTTGTATTAAAAGAAACATAGGCAAGTTAATCTTTTAACTATGAACAGCGTTCTGGATATATTCTGTTAAATACTTGAATACAATTTTATCTAGCATTTGCACATCATATAGCGATTACGTGATTACCTAACAACTGCAGTTGCGTTATAACACTTGCATAAACACTTTACATAAAATTATATTACCCTTCACTTCACAAAAAACACAATAAAATAAGTGTACACAAGACAATAATACATGGAAACACAATACTGAAAAAGAATCACATACCAAAATACCCTTTACATACACCTTCAAAGAATTGTCACTTGAATAGTAAATGAAATATGTACAAGACGTTGTTTCACTTTCACGTAGATTATTACTTTATACAATTTAGCCAGCAAAGAAAAAATGTCGTTATGCAATGAACGTACGATTAATAATAACTCTTTTATTAATTATTGGTTTTGAACAATTTGAAAACGATTAAACAATAAACTGAAAACACACACTAAAAGAAAAAATATTATCGTTAATAGAAAAATGAAAAAAATAGATTTTTACAATTCTTTACATGAATTAGCTATCTGGCTTCCTTTTACAACTGCAATATTGTAAAAGATTACGTTTAAATGATTTTAATATAATTACTCGACTATATACGTCTGTAAGTGAAGTGAATTCTATCTCTGTAGAATAATTCTCACTTCTTTAAACAGTTCTTTTTTTTTAAATTTCTAGTGAAGTTTTCTGACTCACGACACGTCTCGAAGAAATATTTCCACAGCTTCGAGCGGCGACGGCGACCCAGATCCTTTCAAGGTCGTGGCAACCCCTTGCTTCGGCGAACACGTCCTCTGGTGAATCGCTACCACAGTCCTTCGAATTTTATACAATATGACTGCAGTATCTCCTCGTAATGAATTGCTTACGTGGTAAGCCAACACGAATGACAAAAAACTTGAAAAAGAAAGAAACATTTCCTATAGCACATGCTTTCCACTTCAGTATACGTTCTTGAACGTTGAAATATATTATTTCCTCGTTGATAGAAAAATAGTATATTTCTGCGTAATGCGTTCACGTGAATTTATCAGAATATTCTTGATTTAAAATTCTCAATTCTCTCATACATGGTATTGTTATTTTAACACGATGAGACGAATTACCTTTTTCACGCTTCTTATTGTCGAAATACGGCGAATTCTCCTCTCCGTCCAACACGAACAATTTCGGTGCGTCCAGATCGGCGGTAGGCAGCAAAAGAGAGAGCTTTTCGTAGCGGTGCTTTGCGCTAGTGCTGATATTTTCGAGGGTGATTTTTGATAGGTTGTCGTTCCATTCTACGCGAGTGCGTTCAGAAACTTTAATAAATTCTCGTAAAGGCTTCCTTTACTGCTGGCGCGATCTCTTGCAATTCGGTAACACTATAATTGCATCTTGTCGTGTCTTGACGTTCTCGGGTGCTTGTCAAAAGTCAATGGAACCGATATATGGGCGGTTACAATACATTAAAGAATTTTTGTTTTGTACAGGAGTTGCCTTCTTGTACGCTGCTAACGCGTTCTGCAATGCTTCTTTTCGAAGGCTAGATCTTCTGGCATCGTTTTCCTCTACTAGCTTTATTCGAAGAACGTTGGCTTTGGAAGGTCGTCTTGCGACTCTATTGCACATCGGAAGTAATAATATATAGGTTTTAATATGTAACTTGAAATTGATACCAAGCAAGACCTCTTAGCCACATACAGAAGACAATAAACATTTGTCGTCTCCATCCCAATCATGACTACGCAACCATTGCACATTCGGTCGCTGGGTGAGGTCAGAGCATATCGTCAATATATCTTCAATACATACATAGTTTTCCTAAAATAATGTTAACATTTACAGATTCATAATGCAGTGGACATCTGTGTACACAAATTAGTAGAACACAATTTAATTCCTTTAATACTAAATTTTCTAAGTTTTTTTTGAAAGTTCCAGTCTGTTCCAGTATTCGGTATTATCAGTAACATGTACTGGGGTCTGCGGCCCTCTGGGGAAACGCAAAGCGATTTTAGGGAAACTCTGAAAGAGCCATCAGATGAAATTTTTAGCTATTTGCGATTGTTATCACGCCCCAGGGAGAAATCCAACTTAGTTCCTCTGATATTTGTTATAGTCGTTTTGAAACACTTCTGAGAATCCAACCATGTAAAAATTGAACATCTGATTGTTGTGAGTAATGAAATATAGACTTCAGACTTCCTGATGATGTGGCAATATTATATTACGAAAAGTTGTAGTATTTAGGGTTTTGATGGTATTAAATAATACTTAATTACTTAATTAATACCTAATTACTTAATACAAGTAATTTGTTTTTAAATATCTTGAGGACACCACTGTCCTACACGTGGATAATCATTGATTGGTTTTTAATTAAAATAGGTTCAGTCGGGCTTAGTATGATACAGCGAAACATTGGGGCTAATGTAATATACTTTAAGAATTGTTACTTATCGATATCCAAAGTTAACAAAAAGTAGCAAATAATGGGAAATATATTATATTATTAATGATCATACAGCAGGAACTCAGAATGTTACAGTATTTGGGCAGAAAATTCAAAACCCAAATGACTTCTTTTTCAGTCAAAACAGAAAACTTTTGATGTCACTTCATTTTTGATGGCAGGATATTTTGAAAATATGTAACCATTTAAAAAGAAAGATTCCATATTTCTGCGTTAAAAGATTAAAAAGAATCGTACCCTGACATATTCCTCATTTTTTTAGGATACGACTGATGAGGCTAAGGTGATGCGGATGTCGGGGCTATTTTCATACGCTTAAACATAACACGCAACAAACAAGAAAATAATATTTTTAAAATATTTTTATTGTTTTAACAATATAGGACCTATCATACGCACGAGAGTTCGTAAAGCTACTAGTCAGAATTGTAATATTTGCGTTTCTGTACAATAATAATCTTTTATGGAACAAAAACGTCTAAAAATATCTTGAAACAATATTTAATTATTTAAAATCATTTCATAACTCAAAAAATAATATAAAAACCAGTACGGTCATAGGAAGGTCCATGTTGTATACTATCAAACCGATGTGACGATATCCCTTCGAGACTCTTGCAACATTCAGTAATGTACATTACCTTTCTTGTTATTACACTTTGCTGCAGTATGAACAATTTTTTGAGATTTTACTAAATTAAAACTAAATTAAACAATGATTTTTTAACTATATTTTAAAAGTCTTCTTTCTGAACTTTCAGACTGATCGAAAAGAATGTTAGAGGCGAAGAGATGCGTTGCGTCGATAATGATATGATAAAAAATTAAGAACGCAACAAATTAAAAAAAAATAGACATAGCAAAAGATAAAAAATCTGTTTTAAAACATTTTTTTGAGACACCGCTTGCTAAGGCGCATCACTATAGCCTACTCGTTTCCCAATCAAAACTCTTCGAGTTATCAAACTGAATTACTTTAGCCCCACCAATGTATCATATTAGCCCTATCAGGTGAGACAAATTTAATACACACTTTTGATTCTTTTAGGAGTTGTGGAAGATCTTAAGTTATTTTTTACTTCGTACACGTCTTTAGCACCAAAAGGCACATATTCAGCATTTTCCCATGTGCTTGGTATAAACGGTATAGAAGATAAAGTGGCAAGGTTGCTTTTCTCTCTCTTATATCCCCGATTTACCTTACAATAGTGTGCCTTATAAATTTTTTGAATGCTATGCACAAAATGCTTTTGAATGCTCTTGCTGATTGAATGTGAACAAAAACTTCATCTAAAGAAAATGTGAACAAGCAAATAAATATTCTGCGTTTCTTTCGGCATGATTCACATGGTTCACTCAACTGCTACAACCTCAGGCGACATCGTGAAAAGTAACATTTTAACCGGTCAGGTTTGACACGGCCATAAATAATAAAACTAGTGGTGCTAAATATTTTCATGCAAAATTACGCAAAAAGTACTAAACTTTTCGAAAAATTGTACATGACCTTGTTTCAAAATCTATCTTTAAGAAACTGATTTCATTAATAAAAATCTCTATCTTTAATAATTTATTTGTAGGAACACTTGGAAAAAAATTGAACTTTTGCAATTTTCTAAAAATCAGAGTTTTCAACGAAAACGACACCAACTCCATTTTCTTAAATATACTTCACACTATCCAACAAAAGAAATTAATAAACGATGGAGGCGTTTTTTTCGAAAATTAGGAAAATGTTGGGGCTTCATGTAACCCCAAAATTAAAATATGGGTTTCAAATTGAAGGGGCCGCGACATCAGCCAGATCAATTGAGGAATATCAATTTTGAAGAAAATCGGCAAAACGGTTTAGCCGCTAGTGTTGTTCACCAGACTGACAGACACAGACAAACGGGCAGACGTATTGCCGTCATTAAATTTTTCAGTATCAAGGACCCACAAAACAAGGATTCTGGTTACACCACGTGTTAGAGGATATTTTTCTAAATTTAGCAACTGGATTTATCCTCTTGATTATCGTTACCAGGGCCCTGTAATAAGAGTTTTTCTGCCGAACATTCGCCGTGTTTTCGCGCAGCATTACAGAACTTACTCTCTACTCGGTAGCGAGGAAGTAATACTGTAAAGAAGCCACACTATCTCGTACAGAAATTTGTGAGTTGACTTGATTTATTGTGAATTTCAAACGTCTTTACGTGAATTTAATTGCAATTGATTGAAATATGAGGAACGTTTGAAGTATTCCTCGAATCATGATCTGATCTATCTTAACCACATACGTGATCACTGTTGCATTGCATTACCTCACAATCACAAAGTTTAATTTCGATTAAGTTGTTCGCAGTGGTCTTGCTATTCTTAAAATCAATTTAAAGTTCAGAAATATTCGCTCTCTAAATATGCATTTGGTTAGGTCTAGTGTGATGTATGGAAATATAGTTCATGCATATTTTCGCGAATTTTTCGTTTCCTCGCAAAAGTATTAATTTTGTACAAAAATCGCAGCAAGAAAACGCAGTTTTCATCAGTATTTCTTACAACGTGGAATACATCTTCATAGACCACGTCATACATTATATCAAGGTAATTGCGATGATGACTGAACATCTTCAACCTGTTCACTTTTTGTGGAGCACTAAACATTTTTCAACTTATTTAGGAGAAAAAGTAGGATTCATTAATTTAGGAACATTAAAATGCCGCAGTCTGTGTATTTTATCAATACCATATTTCAGTGAATTTTTTAAGGCAAATATCGTTATCGTGTAACGATACAGGTATTACAGGTATATGCCTGTCTTTGTAAAATGCACCAGCCTATTTAGCACCAAACTCCCAGCATGGATTTCTCCCAACAGTATTGTTGGGCAAACTCAGCGCATTCTCTGTTGTCACCAAAAAGTAGATTTTACTCTATATTGAGAACCATTTTGAGGTTTAAATACCGCCTGTTTTTTACGTATTTGTTTACTGTCCTTAACTCGCAGATTTTTATATTGTTCCGGAAAGGTTTTGGCTATAGACAATTTACCTTAAAACTGTAAACTACGAGAGACTCGTTTTCTAAGAATTAGAAAACTACTTATCTCGAATTTTGCTGACATTGCTCTTTATCATCTTTTTGTAACATGTTAATTATTGTTTAATTTACATTCATATTTGTAGACATATTCACCATAAATCAAAAAGTTTTTAATACATTGGTTATCCATTAAAGCAAGTTTAAAAAAATTAAGTGTGGTAGAGTTCCTCCTGTCTAACTCCTCGGTATACCCGAGCCCCTTTCTCCTCTTTTTCTCGTCGAATTGTTGACTCGTACTCGATGCCGACCCTTGCATATTGTAGTACGTCAGTATAGTCTTTTATGAATTTTATGCATGTCGATATATACAATACGTAATCAATATAAATACGCGAATATATTGTAGTATTATATACTCATTTATATGCGTTTTTGTTCATTCTTTGGTGTTCCTTTGGCACGACTTTTTTAACCATGTCCCGGTCCCGTGGGTTACGGATATAAATATTACTTTTTTCTCTGTTTAAAAAAGTAATTATTTTAGAGACAAACTTGTCAAATAAAATTTAATTTATATAATTAATTATATGGATGATTTTAACATATTCCTTTTCTGTATCCTTCTTCAACATCTTGGCAATCTTTTAAGCCGTTATTGTGAACGTATAGTAACGGTCATAAGCAGTCTTCAAAAACAAACCAGTTGAGATTTACTGCATATTTTTATCTTTTTATGCTTGTTTGCCTTCGAATTATGAGTAGCTAATGGTACAGTTAATATTGTTTTGTGTTTATATTGTAAAGAAAAATATCCATAAGAACATGTATAAACTAGTTTTGACACATTGGTTTACATATAAAATTTCAATTTTACATTTTTAACGCTTTCAACTTTTCAGGGAAACTTTCCTGTTGTGCTAGAGGGCTGAAATTTCGTATTCCGTCTATTAGGACAAAAAGAATAGGTAAACTCCTGGAAAGTTATGTTTTTAACAAAAAATGCCTTTTGAGATATTGTGATAATATGCAATAAACTAAATTTTCATTCTCCAAAATCGGGAAAGAATCGTTCATACTCGTATTTCTAAACAGTTGTTGATTTTCGGTTATAGGGCTCTCAGGTTTGATATATTGGCCAAGCGTTATCATTCTTTTTTAAACTTTTTTGAATCTTTGAGATAAAATGCATCAACATAATGATCAGAATTATTGTCATCAGAACAAGTAGACAATTGTTCAAAGAACTGAGAGGTATTAATTAAATTCAACATTGCAAGTGGTTTTGATATTGATTTCATAGTAAACTCTAAAGGATAATAGTTTTATATCAAAATATTCTTTATGGATGAACAAAGTCTTTGTGTATTACAACGGATCTGATAGCTTAATGACACGTACATAACTCCACTCTTATGTTGAATCGGATGAGCAGAAAAATAATTTAGTGTGCGACATGAAGAGCAACTTTTTCTAAACCAATTAGTCGAAATTTTGTCAGTTTGCAAAGATATCCGTTTTAAAAGATCTAAGACATTAAGAGACGGATTAACTGGTTTTTCTAAAGCAAACTGAATCGCCGAATCGGTGAGTTATGCGCATCAAGAGGATTTAGAACTTCCATCTGAGTTAACAGTAAATACATCTACGTATATTTTATAAAAGAAGGTTTTTTATTTGGTAAAATAGCAAAGGTGGCTCAGGGCACTTTTGTCACTGCAGTGCCTCTGACTGGGAAGTCCTAGGGTTCGAGTTCCGATGGTGGCAGGAGTTTCGACACTAGCTTGTCAGCTGAGGATATCGTCAGTCAGCGGCAGGAGATCACTGCCACCTCCCGTGATAAAAACATGCAGTACACTTAGGGGACTAATGACTTCAGTAGTTGACGCGCACAGAATCAGTAATCAATTAGTCAACCAACCAATCAATAGTTGGTAAAATGCTCTTCTAGTTTTCGCATCAAATAGTCTGAGAATAACGAACAAAGAGAATCGCCTATAGAAGTGAGTTGTCTATAGAAGAGTAACCATTTTTAAAAACTACTCAGAATGTTGAAAATTTGCTCTTGACATTACTTAAAGATCTAAATTTGAGGAACATATTGCATCAAGAAAAATATGACCAACTTCAAATATGTTGGTGAAGGCTATTGAAAAAATGTTGAACTTTTGAAATTTTCGAAAATTTAAAGGTTTTAATGAAAACTGGGCCTGGGTCTCTTTTATCAGCAAACTTTTCTCTATTGAAGTAACTAACTATATAAAGAGAGAAAGAAATTGTGGCTCATTGCAAAGTCGCTAGCCTTTCCCCACTGAGATCCGGGTTCGATTCCCGTCGAGTCTCATGTGAAATTTGTTCCAACAAAACGAGTTTTGCTGCTTCACAAGGACTAGTCCAACTCCTGTGAAGTGTCCTAAACCCTACCCCTATCCTCATTCCTTCCTAATTCTGGCCGCTGGGTAGTGACGAAAGAGCGCGCGGTAGGAGGCGCGTACGCGGAGATGCTACCTGGCGGTCCTCTTGACAACCGACTGCGACGAGACGCGACAGACATACTATTAACGGAGGATTACTCAAAAAAAAAAGCGCTGTTAGTAATGGAGGATTACTCCGAGAAGTACAAAGCGCTCAACGTCCCCCAAGGGGCTTGGAGACGCGTTGCGTCAAAGTAGACGCAACAAATTAAAAAAAAAGGCGGTTGTGAGAAAATTTTGAAAATGTCGCTGGAGTTGTTATGTAGTAAGCTAAAATTTGAACTATCCGTTTCAAAACCTAGGTGCTATGACATTAGCCAAATATATCGGAAAATATCAATTTCGGTGAAAATTCTATGTAAGGAGTAGGCGCTAGTGTTGTTCACAGATGGATGTGTTTCCGAAAACCACTTTTTGGGTATCAAGGACCCACAAATCATCGATCCTCACTACACCATTTTCTTGTAACATAGCGTACATTTACCGCTTAAAACGTAATGACGTAATTATTCCTAAACAGTTTAGAATTATCTAGATTCACTTGGCATCCCCAGGATATAAGAGATTATTTCTCCGCATTTACTAACATGTGCTAAATAGCTCCGTGTAATTAATTGATTCACTGGAAGTAAAGGCAAAGTAAAGTTCACTGGAACTCGTAAAGGCAATCAACGAGATAGTAGATCGCCTCGGAACGTGATCTACCCTCCGGAGGGCACTAATAATAGATCTGGGAGTAGCCCCTGAGGTGCGAACCGCCAGGCGCAGGTTCGTCTGAGCTGTCCATTCCATGAAGGTTCGCTACCAAGGGGGTGACTGCTTGGTATTTAAACATCTTTTTCTCCCCAGATTTCAGAAGGCTGGGCCCATCCTCATAGCGAAGAGTCACGTGGATACCTTCCGTCTATTTGAGAAAGTTATCTACTACTCATTGGAGCATGAAAATCCCACTTTTCCGGTATCAGGGACCCAAAAAATGTGTTTTCTGTCGAAAAATTGACCCTTTTGTCTGCGGCATTATGTAACTTTCTTTTTCTGTGGCCTAGCTGTGCGAAAGAAAAACGTGAGCTCAACAAAACGTGCGTATTGTCAATAAACATTTAGAACCAAGAAACAAAGCACAATGCCATCTCAGCATTTGCTCAATGTATTCAGGGACACGACATAAAAACTGATCGAGGTAGCGGTCTTTGATTCAGAAGCGGCAGTATAATTATCGTATAATGCATATTGAGTTTTTTTAGGATTATACAGTACAAATGGTAACTAATCTATCGATATCATACTTTCTTTATGAAGTTTTTGTTTTTGATTCTGAGTATAATTTCTTTTAAAAAAGTTTTTTCTTTCAATTGAATTTCTGTATCGATTTTTATTGCTCACTTGTATCTGGTTAAGTATTTTAAAAAGCACGTACATTCGCTTTAGATTTAATACACATGTATATAAAACAACGAGTAGTGAAGTAACGTACCTGTGTATTTCTTGTAGTGACCTGTTGACACGACACACAATGACTATGATTCCTTTCGATCTGTGTGTAATTGTAGATATCTGTATTGCATGACAATACGTACAGTGGCGGCTGCTCTTTTCGAACTCACGAGCGGTGCTCTTCCCAGAAAAATCAAACTCGAGGGAAGTTGTAAAACATATTAAACTTACACTAAATCGACTTATTTAGTTTGTGCATTCCACCAACGGAGATTTTGATGAATTGAATTTCGTGTGCCCGCTTAAGAGAATGATCAAAGTTTTGAGAATGGGCTCCATGGAGGACTGTCGCGTAGTCGTCCGTGGCTGGTGGATCCGCAATGGAAGGATGAGGAAGAGTGGCGGTAATAGGAGTTGGATGGGGGAGGTGTGTTGCTCTTACTTTTATTTGGTAGAGTTCGCGCCTATTTACTAAGCTAAGAATATCGATGCTATCATCTGATTTCAAAAAATACTGTTTTGTTTGCTGTACATTTTTTTAAAATAACTGTTTTCGGGAGCACAACTGTATATTCAGTTATCAATGTAAAAGTCATAGATAAGGATTAAAATTCTGTTTGTACGTACTCTACATGCAATAGTTTGCCCTCGTTCAAGAAATATTTTGAAGAGACACTGTAAGAGATAGTTCGGGCACACAAGCCGCCGTTGAATTTTTTTGAGAGGAATTGAATAATTTCCAGCTTTATTGTTTCGGAGAAAATTATGATTAAGAGTCAGTAAAACCGAAGGATGCAAGTACTAGTAGTAAGAGGGGAGTGTTTGATATTCCTAAAAAGTTAATATATATATATATATATATATATATATATATATATATATATATATATAGTGCTTTTCGTCTCTATAAGGAGCAAACGGTGAAGGTATTATCATTGGCAATAATAAGTGGAACATGAAGGTATTTTTTTACACCTGAACTGACTCGTACTATTTGTTAAGCAAGTTGTTTCTTTCGTGTTACAGGCAATTTGAAACGAAGGAAAGACAGTTCCGAAACCAATTAATAAGTCTGAGCACAGTACTGCCTCTTCTTCAGTTACATTTGCTGCTTTGTTCTACATTCTCAGCATCAGCCAATAAATATCAATTTTTGGACTTGGCATATCCTATGATGGATCGTTTAGCAGCGGTGTCTCAAATGAGCCAACCTTTGAGGTAAGCGTGGTTTTCTTTTCTTCCTATTTCATTTTAGTCTATCCTTTTCACGTACATATTTTGAAAAGTTTATAATAATTTATGTTTTTCTGAATAGTCTAATACTCAAATTTGTGATTAGTATAAAACGATAGTGTAAGTTCCCTGGAATAAGTAACAATATTTATTTTAATAAAAATCTTGTTTTCGTTACATAAGTAAAAAAGTTATCCTAATTTGGCCATTATTAGTGTAACAACCGCCCCTTAATTTCATATACGAGGGTCGGTCAGAAAGTAATGCCCCACATTTTTCCCTTCATCCAATAGACAGGTGTAGTTGTTAACCTATCGAAGTTTCGTATTTCCAGCGTTAGTGTATGAAGTTTCAAGTCGGATGGCTACGGATGGATAACGAACTATTAAAATAGTGGCTGTAGACGACGTGCGTTACGAACAGCGTACTGTGATTGAGATCCCCGTTGCGAAGAGTGAAACTATTGTGAACATCCACAAACGATTGTGTCCAGTGTATGGCATCTCTGCTGTCACTGGGAGTACCAGTAAACGAGTTAGAGCTTCGGAAAGTGAAGAATGCGATCTCCATGACGTGCTGCGCTCCGAGAATTCCGCCACAGCGACGATTCCTGACATGCGAATCACTGGCTTTTGGGGCATTAAAGGTGTCATTTATGTTGATGTTGTGCCCAAAGGCAGTACCATCAATTCAAATTTTTACATAAACACTCTGAATACCCTAAAGAAGCATTTCCTGCGAGTTCGATCTTAGAAGAATTGTGCGCAAACCTTACTCTTGCACGATAACGCACGTCTGCACACAAATGTCGTAACAAGAAAAGCACTGACGAAAATGGGTTGGACTGTGCTTCCTCTCCTGCCTTACAGTCGGGATTTAGCTCCTCAGATTTCTATCCCCTACAGCCAATGAAAAAAGCTCACGGAAGAAAATTTGAAGAAGATCCGCGAAGTGAAGGAATGTCTGCGCCATCAGGAAAACACACGCTGGCTCAAGGCTGTACAAGTCGATGGAAAGTGTATGAAAAAATAGAGCAAGTAGAACAACCATATATTAATATTGTTTGCAAATTTCGGGTTCTTCTAATAAATATATCCGGAGAAAAATGCCGAGAATTACTTTCTGACCGACCCTCGTGTAATGTTTGTTAATGTCAGGTTAATGACATAGGGAAGGGGCATGCAGTCCAAAACAGGACATACACTGCGTAATTCGTAAAATTGGTTTATTGATGCTTAGTTACATGCATTGACAGTAACTAGAGCGTAAACCTTTTTGTCTCCATATGTTGACGCTCGTGAAGCATCCAGACAGACCGACTCAGGTAAGGAGGCAGAAGGCAGTTCGGGGAGGCAGACATATTTATTTTAAATGCAATAATCGCGTCTTTCTGCATCTGGAATTTCCTATCTTGCTCCTATACCTTTTCCGCTTCAGCCTTTACTGTTTCATTTATTGAACTCATCAACTCGTTCTTAATCTCCCCAAACATCAACCTGTTCTTTTCCTGAGTCATTCTGTCAAAATTGTCTATTAAAATACGAAACATATTGAAGATAGTCATATGCTCACTTGGACGTTCTGCCTCTATTTAAACGCTACTATTACCTCCACCGATCGCGTCTACAGGCATTTCTTCTCCCAATTCTCTGTATAATCCTCCTCAACCATCCCTCTCCGAAATGTCATTTCTTCCCAATTGTTCTTTCTCATTAGCGAGTTAAATTTGGTCGGAACCTTGCTCGTTGCTAACCATTCCAAACTCCTTGCTTTCATATATTTGTCTGTTTTGACTGCCGATCCACCACGAATTCTAAGTATAATTTTTTTCACTAGTAGCAGATTACCTGGAATAAATGTATGACAAATGACGTCGGTTCTGTGGAAACCTACGTCTGGAGATTTAATCAAAATTCTTCGAGCCGTGAACGTTGGACGCCATGATTAACCTGTTCGAGGTCGGTTGGAATTCTTTCGTGAGATCTTGGCTCTATGAAGACTACACAAAAACACACGAAGTCGTGCCCAGAGAAAGCTCGTGTAATTGAACTGATACGTTATTTTTATACATACAGAAAATACATTTGAACGTAAATAGTCAAAATACAACAAATGTGCAACAACCTGAACACATTTTTTAAAAAAATCATACATTGACATGGAATGTCTTTCAAGTCTTTGGGCATTCACATTATTGTTCTTTTTTTCTTTTCTCACTCTTTAAAAACTAATTCTAGAATTCCCTTTTAGTCATTAACATGACTAAGGGACGAGAATACTCCAAATTTACGATTATTATATGAGCGATTGCTCGAGGAATACTTATGAAATTTTTACAATTATTTTTTTCTTTAAATAAAACCAAATACTACATTTTGTCGGACACCATTGAGTGCAACAAGCTATGATTATAACACCGCGATAAAAATAGAAGAATCAAACACAAAGTTTACAAAGTTAAAGTTACGTACACACTTTTAGCACTTATGGAAATATTATCGTAAATGGGAATCACTACCCTCAGTATTAACTATTCACACATTTTCTGGTTCTAATATTGGTGCGTGCTCTGGAAGAGGGCACCACCCGCAATCACAAGACGTTCTTGTTGAGAGAATGACTTGGGGCACTGTGAAATACAGTTCAATACCGGCTTGGTGAACTTGAAGTTTCTCGTAGCCGTGGCTGGTCCATGGCAAACAATAAGAAGTAAAAAAAAGAAAGTCGGTCGCTACCGACCACTGCTCGGGGTCTCCCTCGCAAAGGCGTCGCGCCTGCGAGTCAGTGGGCGGCCACCCTGAACATTCGCCGCCGCCCAGCTCCAATCCTTACGCGGCAGCGACGGGGTGTCCCAACGCCCGCAAATCAGGGCGCGACAGCGTTGTGGCTACCGTTGCGTTTCACTTACTCGCACCACACGCACCACCACTCTCCAACAGCACACCTTTTCCAAAATTTCCTTCCGATGACGCGTCCGAAACCTCTCTGCCTCACGTCCAAAATCTTTCCCCCGCAGCCCGTTCTCGCCCACTCCTCCGCGCATCACCATGACGGCATGAAGGGGTGGCGTGACGGGTTGCCCGCCGGCGGCGGCGTCGCACGAGCGGACGCCCACCCAATTCGAATGCCAGAGAGGTGTGAATTACGCGGTCGCCATGGCTGTAACGAACAGGACACCTAGAATAGAGAACGAAGTTCAGTGGTAGGCGGTCAGTCAGGCAGGGAGTGCAGAAAGGACGCCACGTTCGGCGGTGGCAAAAGCGCGTGAGGAGACTGCAGGAAGAAAATCTGAGCCCATCGATGAAAAAACGGTATTGGAACGAGTGAAAACAATAGGACAGCAATGAAGTGTTTTATTAGGCGTAGAGAAAAAAAGCAACAAAATAAGTGAAAGCGTGAGATACAGAGAGATTTGGCCACACGTGGTCGCATGAAACCGAAGGTAATTCGGTGAGCGTTGTGCGATGCAGGTGTGTCACTATCAGAACTACATCAAGAAACCAAAGATCTGTGGAGTGAAAAACTTATATTTTCGTGAACGATGTAGAATAGGCGTGTAGTGAGTCAATAATTGCCCAGGCGAACGGTAACCTGGTGACATGATGAGCTTCCGACTAGTGTACCAGATAAGAACAATCGAAGTGAGAATAAATGGTGCGTTCTCAACGCTAAGCAATCCAGCGGGTTGAAGGGAGAAATTAATGGTGCATGCAGCGAGGCGAGCGTCATCCCGAAGGAAAGTTCCGCAGCCGCCACTTCGGGTTCTATGCGCTGCACGGCCCGGGACGCGCCGGATTTTTTGAGTAATTTTGATTTTTTTGACTCGTGTTTAACGGATATTTCGAATAAAACAGTCCACCACACAAGGTCATGCAGCGCTCCATCAGCTAATGTGAACTCGGGGAAGATAAGGGATCTTAGTATTTCAAGATACGAAACATATTCCAAATATTCGCAAAACTGTTGCACTTTTTCCTGAACGCTTCTTTCCATCCTTCCGCACTTTCTGCTTTTTCTATTAATTATTTATTGAAGGATTGTTATTTTAACTGCATTTAAAGGATTGTCATACCCTAGAGGATATTAATGGGATCTTGGAAAATAAACACCATAAGAATAAATTATTAATATTGTACAAAGAAAGTTGCATATTTTCAGCAAATAGTTTTATTATTAATGAGAATCTAATAATACCTTACGAAAAGAAAAAAATGAAAGTAATTTTTATTTATTTATTTAACGTTAAAACAGTTACAAACTGTGTGACGTGCTACGGGGAAAAGTGAAGGTAGATAATGACAATAAAGCCTATCCTTATATTTGTATCCCTAAGTTATTATCATATGCTTATTAACATTAAAATTGTTTGTTTAAATTGTGCCATATTCATTCAACCGTTTTAATTATTTATTCTTATTGTGTTTTGTTTCAAGATCCTATTAATATCCTGTGATATAAAACCTCATTAAATGTAGTTGAAGTAATAAATAATTTTATTACAATACATATTTATGACAAATCCTTATTTTGAATCCTTCAGTTCCTTCAATCAAAGAAAGACAGAAAATCTGAAAATGCCGAGGGTGGAAAGAAAAGTTCAGGAAAAAAATTGCGACAGTTTTCTGAATATTTGGAATATGTTTCATATCAACAAATACTAAAATCAGCTTCCCTTTCTCGATCGCGCGTTTAAATAAGGGTGTCCCTTAGTTTTCCAACTTCGAAATATTTGAACGCTCGCCCTCCAATTTTGTCCGAATGACCTTGAAACAAGCCTATAAAAATTTTGTTGACAGCGGAACATTCTAACTCGTGCCGACTTAAGCGCGAACTCGCATGACGGACACGTCCAAACCTACCACCCACCGCTGAGTCAGCCCCGAGGCTAACAGTACAAGAATTTTAATCGACCGTGATACACCTGTTTGTAGGTCGCTAATCTAGCATAATATCATATTATGTTAGTGTCAGAGGCAATGCCGAGGAAGTGTGTTTTCAGTAGGAGAAAATATTAATTATTGATATAATACACCAAGTAACTGGATACAATTTACCATAAAGTAATCAAGTGCTTGAAGTTTTATTTTATAACATACGGGAAGTAAAATAACAATTAGTGCAAGTGCTAAACTTGTGGCTCGTGAGTGCATGATATTTTGGGAAAGGAAGAATTCCGACAAGAGCTAATCAGCATTGTTCGCAAAAAACTAATTAAGTTGTATTCGGAGTGGAGAAAAAGTACAAAAAAAAACGCAAACAAGCGTGAAGCTATTTTAATCATCGTGAAGAGGAGTTTAGAAATAATTTGAACAATCTATTTGATATTGCACATCCGAATACTTTAGAAGTGATTATATTGGAAGAAGATAGGATGTTTTTTCTTCGGCCAAGAGAGCCAGGACGTAAAAGCTATTTTACACGAGTAGATCAACATCTCGCGGATAAAGAAGAAAAGGCGAGACGAAGAGAATTACAAGAAGAGAAAAGAAAAGAGAAACAATAGTGTGAAGTTCTGCTGTGCCTCCTTCATCGTTTGAAGATTCAGATAACAACTTCTAAGTTCAAATGAAATCAACCTTGGTGAATTTGCGAGAGTACATCAATACAGAAAGCTGCAAGGTGTGGCATCAACAATTTTATTACCCCTAAACTAATGGTTTACATAGATGCCAGCTGATAAGAGATTATGTATGCATCCTTCAGCAAATGTACTGGACCACAATATTCGAAGAAGTCTCTATTAATAAATCTTACATTCTTCAGATCAGACCCAAGAAGAGAAAACGTCAAGAAACAATTAAAACGACTTTTAAGAGTAATTTATCTGAAATTCTTACTGTTCATTGGTATGGTAAACTGTTGCCTGCATGAAATATCAGGGACCCAAAACGAGAAAGACTTCCAATTGTTGTTACATTTGGGACAACCTGCAGCTCATCGGGTTTCCCAAATTGGGAAATTTTTCTGGAAAATTTTTTGCGGTGACATAACTGTATCAAACACTTGACATTTTAAAGGAGCATGTGTCTTTCTTGTAGAAAATTTGGATAGATAATTGTTTTTTCCGTGTCGTCATCACATATACTAACTTATTTTACAATGTGTGTTTGAATGTAAAATACGTCACGTAATCCTTAAAAATATCTTTTTGTTGATTATAACTGTTTATGTCAATCCGTGGCTTCAGTGCAGTATAGCTGTAAAAGCTCTTTATTAAGATATCTGCTGTTTAAAAGTTCTAAAATTACATGAAAGATAGATTCCACAATTTCAAAAGTAGCTCTAAAAGAATTTAGACACTGTATGTGGAGTTTATTAGAATAATTGTCTCTCATATCACTCTTGGATGATGAAGTAGACGTGCAAATCAAAATGAAAATGGTAGCAAATTTAGCCAGAGAGAATCTACACATAGAAGAGTGATATCTTCCTTTTGTGAAGAAATGGATGGGGAATAATATGGTAAGCGCAATTGTATCTGGATGACCGTTCTTTAATTATGAATTCGTTAATATACAATACATCTACTAATTCAATCTAATCTTCATTTTATTGGAAACAATAGCAGATTTTGTGTCAAGAAAAAGCAGATATATGTTCTCTTACATGAAGATGGATACTAGTTTCATTCAAGAATGGCTTTCGACCTGGAAAAGCAACTCTTAATATTTAGAAGCTCAAAAGTTATTTATATAGTTGAAAGCTGTGAATGGTAGCGCTCAGTGGTCTGTTAAATTAATGTAAAATTTGCATGCACTACTGACTGTCGATGAGGAGCGAAAGCAATTTTGTGCTGTGTTGTTCAAAAACATTGTTCACAGTACCCATATTGCAAGAAAGAAACACTGAAAAAAGTACCCATAAGAAAAGTAAAGACCATAACACAGTCTAAAGAGTGAAAATGAATTAAATTGTAATATAAAAATATATATTAAACACGTATTAGTAGTTTTCCACTGACTTGACACTACAACACCAATTATCCCTAACATTCAAATTTCGCACTCAAGTCGGCACGGCTTAATACCTACCTTATTAGAACTATTGAGATGAAATTTTTTTGAGTAAATTTGACCCAATGGAAAATATTTAGGCGGCGAGCCCGAAACAATTAGCAAAAACATTTTTTAATATAAGGGACATATATATGCACACACACACACACACACACACACACACACACACACACACACACACTTTTGATTTCATTTATAGTTAACCTGAAACTCGGCTATATTGAACGTAGGAAATACAACGTCCAGAAAATTAATTCCTTCTTGGAAAAGAAAATATCGCCTCAATGCCACAAATTCCACAACTATGCAGCTTAAAAAACTGCCTTGGGCCAAAGGTCATAATTGAAGAGATGAATGTGGGGACCTTATGCTAGTCAGTTCCACTGCGGAAACTAAGGCCGTGTCCTGCGTGGGCGACAACTGGCGGCGGCCACGTCGCACGATTGCTTGCTTGAGCTTCAAGCTTGGTGTTAGTTGATATTCCGCAGGTCAGAGCGCGTTGAGTTCTACATAGGCGTCAGGAAGCACGCGACTGCCACAGCCTGGCGATATCCGCCCTACCGCGCGGATAAGCGATTAGTTTCATTAATCGCTTGCGCCATCCCTCTGCCGAAAGCATCTCTTATTAGGCGTTTACACATGGCGACAGTTACGAACTTTTTTGTATACGTTGAAAGATACATAGATAGACGAAACTATCGCTGAGGGTTCACAAATGTTTCAGTAATAAAATCCCTAAATGATGAAATTAACGACTACCTTAGAGAAGTAAATATAGAAGAAAAGATATATACATAGAAAATATATACCTTATAGAAGTGAACCGTCGTTGACCCCCTCCCCTCTAGTTGGTACATACCATTGAGAGATGCTGTTTGCAAACGACTAAGAAGAGATGTCATGTGTCTAGCTTTTAGAGGCTAATCTGCATCTTAAGAATATGCTGATTGAAACTGTCTGATAACACCTCTCCAAAATTATCCGAAGTGTGTGGCCGGTGACCTAACATCCCAGGTACCACTGTATTATTTGTAATTCCATTCTTCTTTCGCTGTCTTCCACGTCTTTGTCCCGAGAATAATAGTGTGTGATACGCTCTCCGTCCACTGCTTAGCTATCAAAAATAAAACACTGTGTATGGCACATAAGTATATAAGCTATGTATCATAAATAAATTTTGGATTTTTTCAGGCCTGTTCAGTCAAGTCAAATTCGCACCAATTACAGGAGTGAATTTTCACATTCCTTGGAACCATGGGTTGGCAAATCAAGCGCACCATCTCAGCAGCAGCAACAGCAGCAGCAACAGCAGCAGCAGCAGCAACAACAGGGTCAGGACGGAAGTAAGAATATCGCCAGCTGCTCAGCGAGCTTTAATTTATTCACTTCTTAAGCCAAATCTTTTTCATCTAGTTCATAAAGACACTTCCCGCGCTTTAGGGAACGCGATCTTTGAATGATCACATAATTGAATTGTATATTGTAACTTGATTGTGTACGAAAATATCATTGCGGAAACGACAAATTATGCATTAAAATAATTCGTGCTCAATGACGAGCCTCTGTCACAAAGCACTGATTTACAGAACAACAATTTTTTTTGTAGAAAATAATCTATACCTACTCAGAACTAAACTTCTTGCCACAAATGTAATTTTAGTTTTTGCGTTCCATCTGCTCAAAAGTTCATTGTTGCTCAGTAGTTAACAGTATAATTCATACAAATCTGCACCATTTTGTAACTGGCACTACCCTGGTTTCCAGAAATTTCTTCATCAATTTGGAATAAATCAGGATCTTCTTTTTATAAACTTGTAACACAAATAAGGCAATATATATTATTGGTTTCAATTTCACCTATAGCGTTATGATAGCGGAAATTTCAGAAATTGAATAGAAATTATATTTAAGATTTGAATGAATTTCGACAGCTTTGTCGTCATCATATTTATTATAACAGAAAATATTGAATGATAAAATGAAAGATAAGGGAATGCGAGAGGTCAGCAGAAGCAAAAATGCTGTTAACAAAACCACACAAAATGGATTTTCAAAAAGTAGCACGCACACTTCTCAAGAACAACAAATGAAAACTCATATAACACCGCAACAAATTTGTAACAAATATTCGCAACAACTTTCCAAGTCCGTTTTGACATCGAACGTGGAGTAATTCTCCTTCATCATCGTAGGCAATACGTCAAGTCGCTAATTACTGCATTTTATCCCTACCGGCCCGGGGTCAGCGCCGTTGGTACCCGTGGTTCCCAGACGGTCACCCATCCAGGGGTCCGCCATGACTCAAGCTGCTTAACTTCCGGAACTAGGTTAAGAATTCGGCAACCGGCGCATTAAATATTTTAATAAAAACAATCTTCACAAATATTGCAATAACATATAGAATATGCACAGTACACCAGTTCTTTATGTTCCTCGACCATCAAAATGTTCCACAACACAGCATCTAAATAGCAAATATTTAAAGGCAGCAAGATCTTTCTTGGATCCTTTTTTGCTTGACTTCAGTTGCATTGCAAGCAGCCACACAATGAGTATATACATATATTTATATATTTATTATTATATATTTATTTTATATATATTATTATATATTATTATATTATATATTTATATATACATATGTGCATGGAAAAACCACACAGCCACACTCTGCTACACATTTCAAACCGCCCTTTTCCCGACCAAAACATTAAAAGCATAGAAATGTAACATATTTCGTTCTGTTCGAATTAAGTACGTTCAATATTTTTGCATATTTTGAATACAATCAGAAAATTGAGATTATCCTCAATGGATTAAATAAATCCTCCGTGTCCCCACTGGTTACTACGTTACCTACCTCTACCTCACCTCTTCCCCTCAACCTACGTATCTCAACTCCTTCCGCAACTTTTCCAGAAAAAAAATGATTTGCCATGCCCCCTCAGTCCCACTTCCAGCAATAATATTTCAACACTTCGAAATCCATTTCCTCACGCATTGTCTCCGGGCTGTCGCCACCTCCTTGCACGTAAGCGGCTCACCTTTTGTCTTGTTTATACAAAGTGCATTTTATTTATTTATGTATGTATTTATTACCACTGATAGCATCATTTTTCTGTTTTAATATAGTGATGACGGCAAAGCAGGCGAAAGCTGTACGTCATTAACGAATTTATGTTGATGACAATGACCTTTTTCATTTCAACTACATACTATCACAATTGTCTCAATTTATTCTATTTGTGAAGAATGGATTCTGCAATTAAGTTATACTACCTTTCTCACAGTTCTTCGTCATCTCTGTACAATTCTTCCTGTAAAGTTACTAACCAGTATACTATTTTCTTGAAACCGATCAATTTTGTTTTTAAAAATAATCAATTACCAGAAAGTCTCTTTACGAACCATTGAAGAGGTGAGCGTATGGGAGAAAGCCCTACTCATCATTTATACCAACACTGCTCCTTGCTAATTCTTTGGTATTTCTTCCGCCAGACGAAAGCCAGATAATGTAGACCATATGGACTTCTGATAATGTTTGTAATGCCACATGTCATAATTGAGAAGTGAGGGAGAAATGGTTGAAAACCCACAACTCCTTAGTTAGTAAAAATACGACGGAAGCATGGTATTTTACCACGAGTGAAAGGCACTTTTTCTACTAAACACTGATAGTATCTCATTGTTCACAAAACTAAGAGCTCTCAACTTTTCTCCCATCATTCTCAGTTTTTTACTTCTTCTGTGTATTGGATAGGATATTGACTTATAAGAATCCCGAAAGGTATTAAGCTTTTCGTGATATTTAGCATTTTCATGTTGCAGAACAGAGTGCGGATGAAAACATCGTAGGAAAGAGAATATTGTAAACATAATTCTGATGTACGCATCAATTGGTATATTGGAGCCTCGTATTCTGCTGACGTTCACTCTGCAAGTAAGTTTACAAACGTGCACTTAAAACGGAAGTTTTCTTTCCTACTGTGCTGCACTCATCCGCACTCATAGCATGAGAGTTGGGTAACTGGAGTGTTTTCTTAACATTTTTTATGATGCTCCAAGTTTAGAGAAAGATATAATATATTCTCTATATAATTCTCATAAGCTGTTATTTAGGAGATTTTTAATAGATAGACTTGTGCTAAAAGAATTGATTTACATAGACAGGGAGAATTATTAACGAATAATCTATGATATTGGGGGTAGGTGAAGCATTGGAACGAAGTTTACATTTACAACTGGTACATTATCACATTTGCAAAATGGTTCAACATTCTCGTATTATAATGAGGAGTGTTCGTGTAAAGGATTTAGTACCTTGTCATTTCCAATATTTATTTCTAATAAAGGAATAATATTTAGATAAATAATCCATCAACATATTTTCACTAAGTAATCGAAGTTTGTAATTGAATAGTCCGTAGTCTAGTTTATAAATTCTACATTTAAGTATGAAGCAAAATTTTGTTGTCATGTGAAGTATATTACATTGAATTGAGTTTCGATTATATTGCATTTGGGTTACAACTTGAATCAGTTAAATAGGTATGTAGCAGTTAATTACACATATAATTAAATAGGTTATTAGTGTACATTTCAGTTATATCGTTTATGTGAGGTGGTTGAATGTGAACTAAAGCATTTCGTTCAACATATTCACACGCACATATTTTATTCACGCACGCTCTTCATGTTGTCACTTTTTCTCGTTTACTCTTTTATCACTGCACGTAGGATTTTTATTTCCAATTAAGATTTTTCGTACGAGCATATAATCAAGAATTTATTGCAAGATATTATTTGTTCTTACTGTTTTCGTTAATTCGAATGGGAATCAAAAAGTAAAATAAACTCTCACAGACACAATTTATTTCTCACTTTCATGCACTAGTCTTATATGTTGGGAAAGCACAATTTCTCATTGTTTCTCAACAATGACATCTTTCTTGTGCAAATATTCGTTATATCGGTGGACCAAAGAATTGATGAAGACAGGTCAAGTTGTTAAATCGTGACCAGACAACTTATTGGACTTCCACGTCAATTTTGAATTGCTTACCACTTCTTCCGAATAGCCCGAAGAAATGAAAATCGTTGAGCACGAGATCCGGAATGCAGAGAGAAGAGTCGAGAACTCTCACCAGAAACGCCGCAGTAAACATGGTGCGGACGTACATTGTTATACAGCTACAATACGGATGCTTATTGAGTGAAATCCAGATCGCTTTCTGCGAATTGTGCTCCGCGAACGCTGCAGAGTGTGACCTTATCTGACAGCATTCATTGTCTCTCCCTTGAAGACGAATGTAAGTAGGATTACTTCCGTGTATTCCAGAAAAATCATCTTCGTCATTTTCTTCGCGGATTGACCAGTTTTGAACTTTTTAGATGATGGGGATGATATATGTATCATTACCAGGAATTCTTGCTGTCAGCAGTATCACATGATGCGCTCATTTTTTCTTTCGTGTAACCACACGGTGCATACTTCTACATTCAAGGCTTCACAGACTCGACTCCGGTTTGTTAACTATTGTATACCTTGGTCTGCCACTAGAACAAATATTTGAACAAACAATGTTGAAAAGTAATGAGTACTATCGCCTTCCCAATATGAAACTGAGGAATAATCTCTGTCCGTTAGAGCTCTTGTCATCTTACTTTATGATTCGCCCTCAGTGAAGCAGTATTTTAAGTATGTTATTAAATAGTACAAAACTGTCAATTCCCTTGGTAGTCTAAATCCTTTAATTTTCCCTTCTATCCAGAAATAAAATAACTATTGGCAAATACTTGTTTTAAGACAAATGATTATTCAAAGCCTTTATCTAACAAAACGTTTCAGGAGTTCTAATTTTGAAATTGCCAAGATGATAATAATGATTGTGCCATGATGGAACTCTTATTTTTTTACCAAAGAATAATTTGAACTATTGATTCATGTTCCGTTGAAAATTGAATCAGTTTTTGCTTCCACGTCTCACTACGTACGTAGTAAAAAGAAAGTATTGTCATTTTTTTGACAAAAACCACTGATTCGTAAATAAACAGACAAGGTAATGGTAAAATTCCTAGATTAATGAAGAGAGGCTTACATGAATCACGTGGGTGGGATTTGGTTATTATTCGTACAATTCGTTTTTGTAATCTAAAAGTCTGGGAGCTATAAGATGTGTTTCCCCAGAATATTATGCCATATCTCAGGCGGAAATGAACATTCGCGAAACATACACAACGAGCAGTATTAAGGCTGACTGAATTTGCAAGAATTCTGAACGCGTAGCATAATGAACTTAATTTTGTGTTCAATTGATTTAAATGGACGTTCCATTTAAGGTTTAATGAATTGAGAGACCGAAAAATTTTGTTGCCTTAACATGGTGTGAACGGTACACTATTCATTTTCAATGGAGCACAGAATTGTTTATTTGAAATGGAAAACTGCATTAAAACCGTTTTCTTTTCGTTTACTACTAATTTGTTATTTCGGAACCAATTTGAAACATCAAATATTGTACTATTTACGGTTTCTTTATTGCAAAGGATGTTCGTATCATCCGCAAAGAGAACCGTTCTTCCGTTTCAAATCGTCGAGGGCATATCGTTTACGTAAAGTAGGAACAGAATAGGGCCTAAAATCGATCCTTGAGGAACTCCACGTGCAACGGGCAAAGAGTCGGAAAGGTGCGTACGTAATGTTCCATCATTCCAGTAAGATATTTCCACTCTCTGAGATCGTTGTTTAAGGTACGAACATAACCAATCTCGAGCAATACCACGGATTCCATATGAAGGTAATTTTGAAAGTAAAATGTCATGATCAATGACGTCAAAAGCTTGTGAGATATCTAAAAATAATCCAATAGGTGCCTCGTTTTGATCCAATGATGAGGCGACATCTTTAAGAAAAGAAAATATAGCTGTTTCCGTTGATTTTGATGTTCTAAATCCATGTTGGCAATCTGAAAGCGCGTCGTGTTTACTGAGAAAGGTTTCCATTCGTACGTAAAAAAGTCTCTCTAATAATTTTGAAAAAACTGATAGAAGAGAAATGGGCCGATAATTTTGAATTTCATTTTTGTTTCCTTTTTTGAAGAGCGGCTTAATTTTAGCTGTTTTGAAAATATCTGGAAACGTTCATATTTAATACATCCACGTAAAGATGCATTAAATATGTGAGTTAACCGTATAATGGCATACGCAAAAGTCTTTAATAAAGAATCCGGGAATTCATCTAAACCGGACGAATATTTATTTTTTAGTTTACCGATTATTTTGAGAATTTCATAGGAAGAAGTTTCGGAAACGAACATTGTGTCTAAAATTTTTGGTGAACTGTCTGTTTTTGAATTTTGTGGCTGAAGACCCTTAGTGAGATCGGCAGCAATTCTCGAAAAGTATTGGTTAAAGAGACTAGCCACTGTTTCCGGATCGTTCATATTTATATCGTTATATTTTAAAACAATATTCTCTACAGGGTTTCTAGTTGATTTAGTCGTATTTTTATTATATTCCTCATTGTTTTCGTTTTGTTATTTGAGTTCAAAATATCCTGATCGTTTTCATGATTTTAGCCTGCCTTATAACTTTTCGTAACAACGATTTGTATTTTTTAAAGTAGACAAGGAAATTTTGAGATATGTTATGACGTTTAGAAATGAAAGAAAGAATTCGGTTGTTTTTGCAAGATGTCCTAATCCCTTGTGTTATCCAAGAATTGCTTTTCCGTGAAATATTTAATTTTCTTTTTTGAAAAGGAAAGCAAGCGTTGAAATGAAATGAAAGAGTTGAAAAAAAATTATATTTGTCGTTTGTATCAACAGTATTATAAACCGCTTCCCATGACTCCTGCATCAAGTAATCAATGAATAATTTTATTTTACTTTTTGTAAACAATCTAGTCATACGTGAATTATTTATTGTGTCAGTGATCACATTTCTTATAATGGTAAGAATTTGTGCATCGTGATCACTGTATCCTAAATCTTTTGTTTCAACTTCATATCGAGTATAGTTTTTTAATTATAATTTGATCAATTGCCTTCATCGAATGTTGTGTGATCCGTGTAGGTATGTGATGTATTGTAATGTCTAAATTGAAGGGATTAATTAAATTGAGAAACTGCTATTTCTCGCAAGATTCGACCAGAAAATCAAAGTTAAAATTTCCGCATACAACAATGGATTCAAAAGAGCGATTGCTGGTAATATTCAGGGGAAGCTCATCCTATAAAACACAGACTTTTAGGTGGCAGAAAAAATTATATGAATAATAAGCAAATGATATCCAGGTGATTCCTGAAAGCCTCTCTTCATTGAGTTTGGAATCTTACTTGCCCATTGATTTATGAATCTCTCGTTTTTTATAAAAGTGACTTACTTCACTTTAAGAACAACGTTCTGGGAAGAGCGCCGCTCATGAATATGAAAAGAGCAGTCGCCACTAATGGGAAAGTACGTATTGTCATGGAATATTGATATTTATAATTAGGGGGCGTATTTTGATGACCATCACCAAAAATTATCTACATAATTCTCTTGAACACTTGTGGTTTGGACTGTTCTTAACCAGAAAATCTCTGTTTGTGGTTATCCCGAAATCTGCCGAACCAACATTTGCGCTGATAGGCCTCACAGGAACTTTATATTACATACAACGGCTGACATTACAATTTCTTAGTGAAGAAATCGAGTAGGCTACTCCGGAATTATGTGGAGAACATTTATTGCATCTCGTAAATATTATGAGAGAAAGCACTACTAAAATGGTATTAAAACCGATGAAATCAGAGAAAAATGCTTTGAAAATTATATAAAAACGTAAAAAGGACTTATTAATCGAAATAGAAGAAGAATGCAAAAAGACTCATATAAAGATGGATAATTTCTTTTTATCATAACATAAAATTAATTTCTATATTAAAAAGCGCTGTTCTAAAGTGAAGAGAAAAAAGTCATTTTGTTAAAATTCGCCCTTATTTATAATTATAACACACGCCGTAGAAATATCATTCAGGTGGCAGAATAAACAGCTCACTACAAGATATCCACTCATAATACACGAGCGTTTCTTCACAAGAAATTCAGATGACAAGATTTCTTCACAAGAATGCCAGATGACATTCAAAAATTAAAATCGATACACAAATTACGTACTTTTTATCATTGAAAGGTCCATATATTATTTCGAAAATCACCTGTTCTTTTAAACTTTATTTAAAAACCAAATAGTTTTACGACACTATATCATATAATAATAATAATTATTATTAATATTAGGAAATATACGCAAAATCATTTATCATTATCAGTGTTTTCAGTTTCTCTCAGGGCTTGAACTTTTGACTTGATATGTCTTCGCTTGTATGCTGACGAGATTTCCCTCCCTTTCTAGTATTTGTAGTGGTAATTCAAGAATACGTACGCAATTTTAGCTTCCTCGAAACCCCAATGAACCAATTAACAGAACTTATTAACATTTCACTGATTCTTTTTCTCCTTTTCTTTCTTTTTCCTTTCATTTCTCTCTACCGTTCCATTCATCCCGATTCTTTTACGATTTCCTATCAAATTCGTCCTCCCTCGCTTTTACTCCTGTCATCCATGTGTAAATCTTCATCCAAATTGCGTGCGTATTTTTCATTGAATGACTCCCTTTATTATGTACTATTGTAATATAAATTCTAAATGTGGTCAGGCGGAAGAGCAGGCTAAATGGTCTGAGCCTCGCCTCCAATAAAGACATTTATTTATTTATTTAATTTATTTATTTATTTATTTATTTATTTATTTATTTATTTATTTATTTATTTATTTATTTATTTATTTATTTATTTATTTATTTATTTATTTATTTATTTATTTATTTATTTATTTATTTATTTATTTATTTATTTATTTATTTATTTATTTATTTATTTATTTATTTATTTATTTAATCTCAAAAAACCAATTTTACACATTTTTATCTGCTAATTAACTGCTAATAACGCTTTGGAGATGCATTGTTTCCTCCATTTTCAGATTATAGACATACAAACAAACCTACGAGTATATTAGAACAACATATCATGTCAAATGTAAAAAGTCTGATTCTATCGACAAGGTAAGAATTCAATTCAAGAACGTTTTCAAATTTCAAAATTCCAGCGTGGCATCACTGTTAATGATCCATATTTCAGCCGCATCGCTATTTTTGATTTCTTTATTCACTGTTAGTATGCACTGAACATATATGTGAAGACATCAAATGGCTTTGGAAGTTTCTAGACCTTAAAGAACACTATATGGTTTTTGGAAGCCTATGAGCTATTTTTTACTTTCTCTACCGCCCTTCTCTACTCTCTTTACTCTTTCGCTACCGCGATAGACAGAAAGTTATATAATGCTGCGCGAAAAAACGGGGAATTTTCTCAGGAAAAAACGTTTAATACAGGGCCCTGGTAACGAAAATGTGTATGAATCCAGTTCAATTTAGAGAAAAAATTCTTTATCACGTGGTGTAGCCAGAATCCATGTTTTGTAGGTCACATCCTCACCACACTACCACACACCATGACTGATACTGGTAGACACTCCTCCCAGTATACTGTATACAGTATACACAATACAGTGACTGATACTCCTACCAGTATCAGTCATGGTGTGTGTTGGTATGATGACGATGTTTGTACGTCCCTCACTTCCTGTGAGGTGCGCAATATTGAGGAGCATGCAGCATACAATTTAATTATGAATACACTTTTTTGGTGGTTGAAAGCTCTGAGGATGGAAATATATTTTCCGAAACGTCGCAAACAACCATGTTGTAGATTCTTTTTATTTCTACTGACCAAGCCCCATTAACCTGTCTTCAATCAACAATACAATTTTACATAAGTCTCTCTCTCTCTCTCTCTCTCTCTCTCTCTCTCTCTCTCTCTCACTTCTAGCGCAAGCTGTGTTGCCAATTCACGAGACTCGGGTTATTCGGCTCGTTCATCCTGCTTCACGCGCAAATATTTAACATGTTTACTCAACGATAGCTTCATTTGTGTTAATATTAGACAATTCAGTTTTTCACCAGTTATTGTCAGAGCTCTTATGAGTGTGATGGGTTATTTCGTAATTAAATTTGATGGTTTCATTTCGCAGAAATGAATTATAAAGTGTTTACTTCTATATTTTCACATCCTTAAATTTTAACTTTGAGATAATTTTTTTTATTATTGAAGAAAAGCGCAAACTTCCAAGGGATGAAACGACTCCGGAAGTCCAAATTTTGATATACCAACCCCATTTCTGTATGAATCATGGTTCTTGAGTTAGATGGTAAAAAGAAATATTTAGTGCGCTCGGAACGAACATCTCATGTCATTCAGTGATCTTAAATACCTCTCAGCGATTCTCAACTGGCAATAAGGAAGGAAAAATTTATTATTTATTTTATTACAAACAGTGAAATATATATATATATATATATATATATATATATATATATATAAACATATCTAACTAGTGGTGCTACAGAATGACAAAGACTTTCTCGTAGTAAAATTGTCAAATTTTTCTTGGTGTGGACTGGTATTAAGGTCTTTCCTCATCCTCTTGCCAGCTGTCATCTATCGCCGGCCAAAGTACATAGTATTTTTGACATTTTATCAATTTTTCGGTTTACTTATAATAGAAGCAAATTGTTACTGTAAGAATATTGAAGAATAGTTAAATGAAACAACCTCACTTGTTTAGACTTGTGAATTATGTTATTTCATTTTCCGTGTGTCACTGTTTTAATATTGTACATATTGCGCGCAATATTGCGCGAAAACTGCTATAATTTTTTTAAAAAGTGTGCATGACCTTAATGAAGGAACTAAATATGGAAATCAAAGAACCCGCACAATTCTCATGGCTTCATTACCGTGAGTCCCCTTGCCTTCCACGTTGACCACCGTAGGTCTCCTTACTCACACGGTAGGGTGAACCATTACTGTAAGTCCCCTTGCCTCTCACTATCGGAGTGCTTGATTATCGTGAGTCCTTTTGCCCCTCACTTTCATCCAAATATTTTTTCCATTTTAGTTCTCTACTTCAACTTTTCTTATACCTCTATCATTCAAATCGACTGGAGCTGGTCTGTTTGCTGCATCTAATACGTTTTCTACAAGAGCAGCAGTTTTGATATCGAATATTTTGCTGATGTCTAGCATATTCTAAGTACAATAGGACACTAGCAACATGAGCACAACTCCCAAGTGTTCTGGCTCCTGAATTGCAAGGGCCATTAATGAATTGCAATAGCCATTAATGAATACCCGGTCGAGATATTCATCTCCTGGGAGATTTGCGTTGTTGTTATTGTAAGATATAAATAGAGAGTGTTTGCAAGTCGTTGATTTGAAAGACGTAACACAATTCTGTGGAGAACTGAACTCCGCATGCGCCGGCATCAAATGACGGGATTTCGATTGACGGGTCCCGACATTCTCTCTGTTTTGTCGTCGACGACAAATGTGTTCGTAACTTACACTTCACGTAGTTTACGCCGCCATCTCTAAACATGAATTCAACACTGACACACAATAAGCATGGAAGTAATGAAAAATACAATATCCATATTACCAATATAATAAGGCAGGAACTTAAAGTTTAATTTTTTAAGTTAAGTCAAATATGTCAGAAATAAACTAACGTAATTGTTAAGGAATTGAAGTTTATGTATATATTGAAGCTCCTTTGATTTCGTATAGGGATGTATCACATGTTTTACTATCTTGTAATGCTTACAAAAGCAAAAATTGACTCAGATACACATATGTTAAATATAAGGTTTTAAATCCTGTTAGAGGAATTCACTTCCAATTAGTTCCTAGTTTTAACGTGTTTTCGATTGTACGACATACAAAAGCTCATTTTCTGAAGACGCGTTAATTTCTATTGACGATCATGTTTACGTACTACGATAATGGATTTCCCGTGTTGCCAAAACTCTCTAATATCTGGTACTTTGTGTTGTTTCGAAAACGAGAGTAAACCCTGATTCTCAGAAAAAAATCGTATGATGTAAGGTTATCAATATGGTATTCTTCATGCTGATCGTGATGAAGCTTATCTTGAATGTACGATGATCTAAGGCGAACTTCGTAAGTACTGAATGTTATGTTCCTCAAGTAATCAAGCGAGAGTCTAGGAAACTGTGGTATGTCGTTATGATTCAAACGAGACCTATGTGCATTTCTTTTGCAGAGATTGTTGACCACTACTCTTGCTCGTACCACGTTTGGTTCACGAGCTCTTTCTAACGTTCGATTTGCCAGTTGTTGATTAGCATTGGTCATGGTCACGAGAAAGTACCTAATACTTATTCATGATCGCACCGGCTATTAAAAGAAAATCTCTCAGATGATCAACTTGCGGCATTACTTTTATATTATTCAAAAACTTGAAAATAATTTTTATTTGCCCATTTCGAGTTTCGATGAACCAACTGGTTTTAGTGACTAATCGCAATTCGTTCGCTTCTTCCTTAGTAAACACTTCACCTGGCCTTGTGAAGCTAGGCATCTTAACAGTTATACCCAATTCTTGAAGATAAGACTGAGCATTGCTGTAACCACGGTTAACTGAACCATTCTCTCAAATCATCTCTACCGTTTTGCAATTCATTATGTAGCATCCTTGCATCGTTATTTCTTGCATTGGAAAAATAAGGATCATCTATAGCAAGAATGTATCCCTTTGGTGCTAATACTAAAGCTGGTTTCACTAAATGACGTCATTTAGGCAAACAATACGAGAGTTAGAGCTTTTATGAATATACGAATATGTACCGACAATACACACAATTGATTTTCTGTCATTAGGATCAGTATTCTAAAGCTGATTTGCGAATGCTGTGACATGGCGATTAATGAATTCCTCTCGATTGATTGATTGTTAATAATTCCAGGCGCATCAACTATTATTGTCATTAGTTCTTTATTATAGTGTTACTATTAGTGTAGTGAATGTTTTGCCTGGGAGGTGGCGATAGTCTTCCCCCGCTTGTATGGCGAGATCCGGCGCCGTCCTACCGTCGACTAGCGGGGTATTCCCCAACCAGTATCTTCCACCAGCGGGGCACCGCCCCAGCCGGGACATGTTCTAAGTTCCCAACCAGTCTCCCGGCCTGTGTGGAAGTGTAGTGCATGTTAGTGTAAGTGAGTGTAAGGGGCGAGTATAGGACAAGGAAGAGGTACGAAAAATTGCCCGCGGACCGTGGACAGTTTGTTAGGGTAGTGCTCCGGCATTCGCCTGGTGTTGATCGGAGAAACCACGGAAAACTACCGATCAGAGCATCCGGCCGCTAGAATTCTCCTCCAGACAGCGACTGAATTCGACCTAGCTGACAAGTTAGTATCGAAAATCCGTTGGAACTCGAACCTAGGACCTCCCGGTCAGTGGGACTGCTGTGACATCAGTTGATGCCCTGAGCCATGTCTCCCGGTAATTGCTCTCGAGATATTGCACTGAACCCTATATTTTTTGGCACAAATCATATCGTAAGCGAAGCTCGGACGGTTGCGACAGCTAAGCTAACTGCTTGTCTGATTAAGTAACCAAATATAACCCTAAACTTCGTCCATAATCCTTGTCGCATTTTCCACAAAAATACCATAATATCTTGATTGGAAACATATCTATATGCACCAGTTATCGGAATGGGTTCGCAGAAACATGTTCATTAAAATATACTTTTGTTAATGCAGTTATACACGTCAATTCTGTAACCGTAAGATTGTGTGTATCTGTGAAATCTCGAACATGTTTTACTGCTTCACGATGACTTTGCAGAAATGCCTGAAGATGCTGACATTTGATAGTATAAGGTCGATTGATGAAATGTATGACTGTTGGTAACATTTTGGGTAAGTATCCTCGATCATCTAAATGATGTTCACATGTTCGAGTGTCTTGCGGAACAAATATATTTTTGATCACAAATATATTGACTCTTGCATCTAACGATAGCTTCATTTGTATAGAAGATTAATCTTGAAGGTCCATATAAAAAAGAAAAAAAGGTCCAGAATTAATAACTAAAAACTACCAATGGATAGCGATTCCAGTCAAATATCTTCGATCAGCCACAAAAGCACCCTGGTACTATCTCAGCAATGAAGTACTCCATAACGACCTTCAAATCAAGACCATCAAAGGAGAAATAACGTCCGCGAGTCAGAAATACCACACATGACTGGAAAGTCATCCGAAACACCTCGCTATTAATGTATTAAACAAGTGAAGAAACAAGAAGACTACCGTGCTATAAACCGCTAGTATAACGTACCGATTTGTTTAAATAGAAATGCTACTGTTGAGTAACATTTCCACTCATGTAAATATATATTAAACCATTTGCCTAATATTTCTGTTGAAATAAATTGCAAATAAACAGAATTCTTAAAAAAACTAGTTTGTGTTAGAACATTCAATCTCATACTTTGGTTCTGTATCATCGTTAATTTGCTTTTTTCAAAGTAAGGGGTTCTCTCTGTAAATATTATATTAAACCATTTGCCTAATATTTATACCCCAGAAGTAAGTCGGTGGCATTATGTCGTGCTAATGCGATACCTATTTAATCATTTTTCGCGTCACGGTTGAGAAATGCTAATTATCTAGGGGCAAATACCCCATCGCAAACGAAATAGTGTGGCCTTACCATTTTCGTATCAGCGTTTGCCTTGATACGTCCGGACAGTTCAAGTTCCTGAGCGAAAGTGAAAGAAAAGCGTTGAGCCGTGCACACATTTACATACCGCTCTACGCACCTCCGTTCCCTCTCCCACTCCATCTGTACTTCCATTCGTTCGTATTCTCCCTCACTACCCTGCAGTTACTAGAGTGAGAAGAGAGGAGATAGTGCCTTGCACTTAGTAACAAAAGCGTATGCTCAAAGCAATATTTTGGAAAAAATCATGACAACAGTTGAAATAGACATGCTGGGTTTGATAAGCAAAACCGCGTCACGTGAATCCATGTAATCAGTGAATCTCATTTTTCGTATCTCATCGTTTTATCTCAAATATTAACTTTCACAATGCAATTTATTTACTTTTAACGTCAGTTACTTCTCGGAAAATGAAATGTCATAATTCACAAGTCTAAATAAGCGAGGTTGTTTCATTTGAATATGCTTTTAGAGCAAAAATGTGCCTTTCTATCATCTGACAAATTGACATGGTCTCCGTTTTAAAATGTGCATTAAATTAAAAAAAACGATTTTTTGCTTAACGGCCATAACGACTTTAGATCATTATGATCTAAGGAACGACATGCGAAATTTTCAGACAATTTGACCGAAACCTCATTTCCATAAGATTTGTGCGGGGTTCTTTCTGAACTATCTCTAATATACATATAAATTATGTACCCACATTCAGATATAAAATGATATAAAATGTCTAACACAAATAAACGGAAGTTACTTTTAATACAACTAATTTTTCTCGGGTGGGAGATAAAATTTACACTATTGTTTGTGGAAATTGCAACACCGCAAAGAAGCGGCATTGAACGCATCGCATTTCGTGGATAAGTTTGTGACATTGAGATCGCCTGGTGATTACATTTACAATGCCGCCAGTCACGTGGTTGCGACGTAGGGACGGCTTATCGCACCATGTTCGAGTATAAATAGAGGCGCCTTGGAGAGGCTACAAACAGTGACAGGTCGACCCTTGGCTCGCACAAGTTGTCTGTAAGTCACACCATGCCTCGTCGCCGACAGCGAGTGCAGTACGAACACTTGACGGACTTCGACCGGGGCAGGGTCGTTGGGATGCGAGAAGCTGGGTTGTCCTACCGCCAGATTGCCACACGTCTGGGACGAGCCGCCAGTACCATCATGCGAACATGGCGTCAGTGGTCTGCGGAAGGTCGTACCCACCGCCAGCGTGGGACAGGGCCTCGCTATCACACTACGGCGAGGGAAGATCGACACCTCTACCGTATGGCCATCACCGATCGCACAGCGACATCCACCACGTTAGCGCAGCAGTGGAATACAGTGACAAGTCACAGCATGTCCGCCAGCAGTGTTCGGCGCCGTCTTGTGCAAAGGGGCTTGATTGCTCGCCGCCCCTTGTTGCGCCTTCCACTGACTCTCGACAACAGACGCCTCCGACATCTGTGGGGCGTCGAACATCGACATTGGCGGGCTGAGTGGCAGCAAGTCATATTTTCCAACGAGTCCCGCTTCCATTTGTCCAATAACGACGGTCGTATACGTGTTCGACGACATCGCAGTGAACGCAGTCTGGAGGGATGCATTCGCCAGCGTCATACCGGCCCAACACCCGGTGTAATGGTATGGGGTGCCATTGGCTACCACTCACGAACCCGCCTACTCCGCATTGAGGGAAATCTCAACGCCCACCGGTACATCGAGGAGGTCGTGAGGGCGGAGGTCGTGCCCTTCGTACAACGCTCGCCTGGAGCGATATTCCAGCAAGACTATGCGCGACCCCATATCGCTGGCATCGTGCAACGTGGGGTCAATGAACACCAGATACAGCTCCTTCCGTGGCCGGCTCGTTCACCTGACATGTCGCCAATTGAACATGTGTGGAGCATGCTTTCCCAGAGGCTGGTCCGCCAGGCACCTCCGCCAGCTTCCACCGCCGAACTCTGGACGCGGCTTGAAGGAGCATGGCAGGACCTGCCACAAGAAGCGATAAGACTCTTATTAGCTCAATGCCGCGCCGTGTACAGGCTCTTGTGGATGCGCGTGGTGGCTTCACAACTTACTGACTTGGCATGTATCCATGTATTTGATGGTACTGCAAATGAAATAAAGTAGTGCCTGTGGCATGGGTGCACAGTACATTGAATATCATTTCCCTAGATCCATTCGTTCTTGGTGTTGCAATTTCCACAAACAGTAGTGTAATAATAAGTATATGGTGGTTTTAGTTCTGACATTAGACAGCCAAAAAAATTGAGAAAATGTGAAAAAATATGTTTTGCGCGGCAAAAGATGACAGCTGGGACAGGAATAAATCAAAACCCAAAACCTAGTCGAGACTAAAGAGTTCAGAGAACTAACTATTGCGAGAAAGTCTGTGCCATTCTACAGCACCACTAGTTAATTTATTTACCATTCATTGTTGTATACGACGAGAAATTTTAATTAAAACATTTCCAGCGGGATTTGAGAAAATAATTATTTTAGAAATTGCATAAATTACTACAGACACGAATTAAGGGAAAACTGCTTGGGGTGTTAAAAACATTGTACATGCCTTTTTTAAAGAGCTGATTTTTACAAAAGACTGTTTAAAGCAAAAATTTGAAGCGTTTTTGAGGCCACATGTGAAATACACTCAAAAATCAAAATATCGGTATGAAACTCTCAAAGTCATGAGTTCATTCAGATTGATTGGGGAATATCAATTTTGAAGAAAATCGTTGGAACGGTTGAGGTCATACCATTGACTACAGAAAGACGGGCAGACGGACGGACGTTCTGCCGTCAATGTATTTTCGGTGTTAACCAACAAAACATGGACTCTGGATACATCATGTATTAGAGTTTTTTTTTAAATTGAGCAAGAGGATTTATCCACTTTATAGTTACCAAAGCCCGACATTAAGAGTTTTTCTGGCGAAAATTCGCCGTCTTCCGGCACTCGATAACATAGCTGTCTCTTCTTACGAAGAACTTCGTAAGGCGAGAATGTAAAAAGAAAAAGACGCTCTAAATGTTTCAAGGAAAATTTGGAAATAGTTCCAGGTATTACACTTCAGTAATATGTTTAATTTCATATTACTATTAGGGATTGTGTAACCTAAGAAGTTCTCTTGATTATTGGCATAAGTACTCAAAAGTCTACTATCTCAAAATAATGTACATGAAATGATTTAATGATATAATATTTAGAAATAGATTGCATTAAGAAAGACATTCTTCTGATTCCTTGAATTCATTTTTTAGTGCTTCATTTATGTTCACTTACTTTTTGAGTTCTCTTAGTCCATTCAGAATTTCTATAAACAGATCCGTTTTGTCCGGCTATCCGTTTGTTGCTTTTTTGCTGACATGTACATTATATTTCTAAAATGCAAATTGTGGTTCGCCCACCTGGGTGGCCGAGGTTGCTAGAACCGTGTACCGGCTCAGAGCTTTGCTGCGAAGGGTCCCGGGTTCGAGTCCCGCTTTAGGCATGATTGTTTGTCCCTGGTCTCTCATGTGTGTTGCCGCGGATACACGATCAGAATATTCTCTGACTGTCTCGTTCTGCTGACCGCAGATCAGAGGAGCCCGCAAGTCTGTTGGTGTCTGGTGTATGGTCGAATATGCGTCCCATCGGCACGTAAAGGGTAACTTATTTTCGGCTGGATAAAAGACATAGGAAAAAGAAAATGGAAATTCGTAAGACGAGAAAGTAAAAAAAGTGGTTCTAGTAATTATGACTAATGCCGTCTGGGGGATCTACGGATGATCATCAGTTCGGTTCTGGTTGTTATGCCCAATGCCGACAGAACATTCTACAGATGTATAGGTCGTTTTCATTAATCCTTCACCATAACCTCAAAGTGTCCGCACTTGTCTATATTGATGCAGGACCATTTTTTAGTGTTCATGTGTCGTTACCTATGAACTTTGTTGTCTTTCTTCCGACTTCTTAAGTTCCTCTTCTACATTGACTACGTAGTTCATTAATTTTTACTCACTAACACAACTAGTCTTTATGTCTTTATTAAAGGCTTTTCGTCTGTTCGAGTTTCATTTGTTTAGCAGTATCGTGGGAGCAAATATAGTATCCCAAAGTTGTAAATGTTTTTAAAGTTGTACTTTACAAGTACACTACGTGCAGACCAAAAAATCGCTATTTATAAAAAACCATTTCACGTGTGAAGCTACGTCTTTATAAACGTTCATTTCGCCTTTGGTGGCTGAGTACATCAATTTATGTCACTGCAGTGCCTCTAACTGGAAGGTCCTAGAGTTCGAGACCCGACGGTGACAGGAGTTTCGGCACTGGCCATATTCTGCACAACCTCTGTCCGGAGGAGAATTCTAGCGGCCGTTTGCTCTGATCGGCAGTTCTCTGTGGCTTCTCCGATCAACACCAGACGAATGCCGAAGCATAACCCTAAGAAACGGGCCATGGACCGCGCACGATCTTTCTTTCTTCTTCCTTGTGTGCCTTACTTACACACACAATGCTACACTACCTCACATGTTGTGGGTTTAGAGCTTGTGCCGGCTGGAGGGGTGTCCTGGAGATACTTGGTTGCGGGAAAACCCCGCGACCAAACGTGTAGGTCGGCGCCGGACTTCACCATCTACCTAGAGATATGCCACAGCCATCTCGCTATAAAAACACACACACTACACTCGCATAGGTCCTGCAGAAGTGAGAAAAGCAGGCTTTTGCCAGAGAAACCGTTCCTGAAACGGCGCTGGCCATGTTAGAGCCATTTCTTGCCTTCTCATTGTGATCGGATGTAGTGGGGTGTAATCGGCTTGTTCCATGAGTTGGCATACGAACTGATGTAAGATCGGCCTGTAGTTACAAAGAACTGTTTTATCGTCGTTTTAAAAATAGGTACTACGAGAGCTAACTTCAAATCGTCCGGTACGTAAGCGTATTGATAGGTACTCGTACATTAAATAACCTAATTAGATACGATAGAATAGCTTCCGCACCTAATTTAATGATGCCCGTTGAAATAGAATATGGCCTCGAGATTTTCCGCTTTTCATTAATTTTATTCTTTTCCGTAGAGTGTTTACGTCGATCTTAAATTGATTTATATGACAACGTGTAATGAAATCTATAGAAAAGGCAGAGGATTGTAAATTTATTTTTAGGACTTTCATTATATGACACAAATCACTACTAGACGTTCGCCACCCAGTTACAAGTATGCCTTTATCTTTGCATTTGAAGTGCAGTGCTGCGTCGCTGGTGGGAGATGCCTGGTTGGAGAAAATCCCGCTACCCGACTCATAGGTCGGCGCCGGATCCTGCCATTTGGCAAAGGACGATCATCGCCACCTCCTGCGATAGAAAACATGCACTATACTTACCGGACTAATGACCTTAGCGGTTGACGCGCCCACAAACACTAATCAATCAGTTGTCACAAAAACATGTATTGTGGGGTCCTGTTATCGAAATGAAGATTAGTCTTGTTCCTATATCTAGTAAATTATTCCAGTGTTAAGTAGCAGAGACTATTTACTTTTTCGCCATACGTGGTGAAGATAAAAGTATAGTAATGCAGTGGAAAAAATTGACGATTTTTCAACACAGGAACTCGTATTGTTGGTATCGAAAAATTGGATAAATTTTGTTCCTATATGTAAATTACTTCCTCAATCACATTGTGTAGTTTTGGGGGTCTTTGATACCAAAAAATACATTGACGACAAAATGTATCTATCTGTTCGTCTATCTGTCGGTGAATGGTCGACGCTATCGCCTAATCCTTAAAGACGATTTTCCCCAAAATTGATATTCCTCGATCGATTTAAAGGAACTCGATGCCCTGTGAGTTTCAAACGGACATTTTGATTTTGGGGGTATTTTACAGGAACTTTAACATTTCCAAAAATTTCTCAAATATGACTCCAATTTTTTAATTATATTCCTAATATTGTGTAAAGGACTTTTAAAAATGGCGTAGATCTAATTTTTGTTGAAATCTTCGAATTTTTGAAAATTTAAAAAGGTCAAAAATATTTAGGCGTCTTCCCTACTATTATAATATTATTTCAAAAAATTGTTCTTCACAGTCATGATGAAATAAGTTCATTTACAATTTTTCAGAAATATGTTTAGTTTTCGCGTCATTTTGAGCGAAATGTAGGACATTTTTAAACAATTATTTTCTTAAAATCGGCTCTATGTTTTTTCTTTAATATTTTCCCTCGATTGATTGATTGATATTTTCGTGTTTCCGGGCGCGTCAACTGCTTCAGTCATTAGTCCCGTTAGTGTAGTGCATGTTTTTTCTCGGGAGATGGCGGTGGTCTTCCCCCGCCGGATGGCGAGATGCGGCGCCGACCTACCGTCGGCTAGTGGGGTTTCCCCCTAACCAGGACTCTCCCACCAGCGGGGCACCGCCCCAGTCGGAACAAGATCTAAGCTCCCGACCGGTCTCCCGGAATGTGTGGTAGTGTAGTGTATGTTAGTGTAAGTGTATGTGTGTGTGTAAGGGGAGAGGATAGGACAAGGAAGAGGAAAGAGATCGCGCGCGGTCCGTGGCCCGTTTGGTAGGGTACTGCTCCGGCATTCGCCTGGTGTTGATCGGAGAAACCATGGAAAACTACCGATCAGAGCAGCTGGCCGCTCGAATTCTTCTCCAGACAGTTGTACTTTTGCAATGTTAAGTTTTTGGTATTTTCGAAAAACAGAGTTCGTTGAAAATGTAAACAGCACCAAGTTCTTACCGCCCTTTGATACACACGAGGAGAACATTTAAAGAAAAAATATGGTGACTTTTTGAGAAAACAATAGTTTAAAAATTGCCTATATTTCACACAAAATTACGCAAAACTACTCTTAATTTATAAAAAATTATAAATAACCTTATTTCAAGATGATTTTGAGCAACAGATTTCAGCAAAAATGCGTTGTTTATGCGAAGACAAAGTTTATTTTAAAAAATGGAGCCATTTTTGAAAAGAAAAACAAGGAAAATGTTTTGGGGCTTCATGTAAAGAACCCTTAAAAAATCAAAATATCCATTTTAAACTTGCAAGGTCTCGAGATCGTTCAGATCGCTCAGTGAATATATATTTTGGAGAATATCGTCTGTACAGTTTTAGTGCTAGCATTGACCACAGACAGATAGACGTTTTACGGTCAACCTATTTTTCCGTATCAACTCACAAAACAGGGATTCCGACTAAACGCTGTGTTGGAGGAAGTAATTTATTACAGAAACAAGATCTATCCACTTTTTCGTTACCAGAGCCCGGAGATAAGTTTTTCTGTAAAAAAATTACCCGATTTCCGGCGCATGATTACTACACCATGTCTTCTTTTGTAATTTAGTGAGAAAGTAGAAGTAGATAAAACGAGAAACCATTGTCGATTGGCAACTTAACAAAAGAAATTAAAAGTGATATTTGTATATAAGGTCCCGCCCGCCTGGATGATCGAGGTGTGTAGAGAGTATGCCCACTCAGCGCCTCAGTTCGAAGGGACCTTGGTTCGAGCACCGCCGTGGACATCGTTGTTTCTCCCTTGTCTTTCATGTATGTGTGTTCTCGCGGAAGGCCTTGTGAGCATGCTGACTATTGATTGCAAAGCCCGCAAGTGAGTCTAGTGTAAAGGTTAATATCATGAGGGACTTAGTGGGTACCCGGCGCGGATAGTCGAAATGGACATCCCCTGAAGCTGGAAAAATCCCCAAGAGGGAAAAATCTATATAGGATCTCATGTTTTTTAGACGATCATTTAAATAAATATTAATACAATTCAATCATTGGTTATTGCCTTTTTATTTTGGAAGCAACGTTTATGAAACTCGGATTAATATGTAATGAAGCTCGGATTCCCATCTTCAGGTCTTTCATATTGTTGTCTTTTTTATTGTAACATATGGACACTGCGTATACATTGCGTATGCATTGGTACAATTTTACAAAAAATTGTATCACTATAAAAGGTGGAGATGTCAATATCTGCAGTTATGCGGACATCACATGGAATGAGATTTAGCAGTGAACTGTGATTATAACAACCGTTATAATAGAATTATAGTTTTACTAAAACATTACGCCAGATTTTTCTCATTATACAGAGAGTCAACTATTTTATCTAAATCCACTTGTGTAAAAACTTTTTCAGATTTTCTGTACTTATTTGCACTGGAAATCTACTATCAATCCCACTATCTACTGTAAATAATTCAAATGTCCTCTGTGTACAGGTGCAGGTACAGGCGTATACGAAGGTTCTCAGGGACAGACCCAATCGCAGCAGCAATCACAAACCCAAGGTGCGCCGTCTCAGACCTTGTTCCATCCGCCACCTTCAAGAAGACAACATTCAGCTCTCAGGGCAAAAGCTTTGGAAGGAGAAGGTCCGTTTTCAAATCACTGCCGAAGTTTTGATACTCAAATAAAGGTATATATCAAGTGGTATGAAAACGTCTTGCTATGAATTTCGTCTTGTTATGAAACGTCTTATTATGAATTGAAATTACTATTCTTCCCACGAATTCAAACTTTTAATTTTTACGCCTTTATCAAGGGCACATTTGGGAATATAATACGTAAAAGAGGCAACATTTTTGTGATGTAGAAATATTTTTTTGTATATTCATTTTCAAAATCATTTTGAAAATGTAAAAAATTAATATATAGTTTTGTAATATTTTCGAAAGCCATTGATGTAAGTAAAATTTTGTGAATAATATATTTTTTATAAGTTGCAGAAAAATTTGGGGCGACAAGGACAAAGTAGTAATCAGGATTAAGTAGTCATGCCTTGTTATACATAGAACTGTCTGCCGGGCGAACTCGTTATGATAGTGTACATGTCTCATTAGTTGCCTACGTCATTAAAGGAGTTTATGATTAATTTAGGTCAATACTTGTTAACTACTATCGTTACTAACATTACTATCGTTAATGGTATATTTGTTTGCGAGAGTGAAAATATTAACTCTTCACGAAAAACCTAATTATCTCAACGTTTTATTCAGTAAAAAGTGGAAGCAATCCTGTTAGCTTGACACTAGTTAAAATATTTATTAAGTGTATGAATAATCAAACATGAAATCTACGTTTGAGGTAAAGTGATATCCAAGCGGTGGGTGTAAAATCGTCAAAATAACTTGCATTTTTATTACCATGGACATTTAAGAAGGTGGCCGATACGTATTGAATATTTTGTAAACTATCATCAAGTGTTATCTTAATGCAGACCTCAAATATGATTTAAGCATGTGTCATCAACTGTACATATTGTTGCATCATCAAATTCATCAAATGTTAACATGTTTCATTTATTATAAATGAAAACATTTTAACCAATACTCCAGAATGAATGCGGACGAAGCCATGTTCTTGGGGAGGAGAGACCAGAAAGAAATAGGAACACATGAAGGGAACATAAAATTCTTAGAAAAAAATAAAGATTAGTTTTCTCGAGAGCACAAATGATCGATTGGGGTTTATTGACCCAGAAGCGGAATTACAATATTTGCTACAGGCGTATTGATTCTTTACAGTACAAATACAGTACAAATGTTAAATAATGCATTATAAATCGTTCAAAACTAAATTATGTTACTTTTTGATGCTCAGTATCTATATTACTAATTTCGTATGCGCGCAGAAATTCAGAGAAAACTAAGCAGCCTGTGGCCATGTGAAAGGGGTGGAAGTTTTTAATTTGATACCCAGGGCCTCTCGAAAAACATAATCAATGAAATAGTTTATATTTTCACTGAAAAATGTAAAGAAATGAAATATCCTTCTGCTCAGCGCTCGCCTAGGCTGCTGTAGCTGGCGGGTTGCATTCATTGCCCCGATTAGAATCCATATTACAAATTTATTATGGGCGTGGAAATAGAAGGAAAACTATGCAACCTCCTGTCATGTGAGGGATGTCTATGGTTTCATTAAATAAGCAAGGACTAGGGTAAAATCCAAAAACGATGAAACAGTTTTGATAGTGACTGGAAAATGCCAATATACCAATGGCTCTTATTCGTATCCAAGAAAGAAGCCGTCCGCTATTAACTATTTGTTATCCACTTGTTTCATTAGGGAACACAACGTTGTTCCTATTCTTGGGTTGTAAAAAACTGTTCCGTTTTATTTATACTGTGCAAGTTATTGGAGTATTCGTTTAGACTCTTTTTGTTGAAATATTTAATTTCTTGCATTGTTAGAAGAGAGTGTTTTATTTGTTGTGCTTGTGCAGTGTGCGTGTTATTTTCTGGAAAAGCATTTTGTATGGTTTAAAGCTCAGTGTATTGCAGTAAGATGATGTGAAAATGAGTACTGTAAATGCTTGCAGGGTGAAATTTTATAATATTGGGTAAAGTATTTTATTCTTCATCAATGAATGCTTTATTAAAGTAAAGTGAAAGTATTCTGCCACAAGGCTTTCACTCTTATTGCAAAATTAATAATAGATCTAATGTACACTATTCTAAACGTTTTGAATGAAATGAAAATATGTTCCTAGACTTAAGTAAGTCAATTTTGATAAAAACGTTTGATTTATATATGAAAAGGCAAGGCAATTGGGGATTTCCAAACTCAATGAAGAAATGCTTACAGAAATAAGTCTGGTTGGCATTGGCTTATTATTTGTACTGTTTGTGTCTTCAATCTAAAAGACTGGATGCTGTAGAATAGGTTTCCTCAGAATAATAGCCCATAAGTCCAGCGGGAATATGCTTTCGAGAAACACTCGCGTCACTGTATAAATACTGACTGAATTTTAAAGATTTCTGAATGCGTAACATATTGAATTTAATTTTGTGTTCAATTCATTTATGTGGGTATTCCATTTGAGTCGTAAGTGAAGTGACAGGTCGCAAAATATTGTTACCTTAACATCTGCCATCTGCATTATGTTCATTTTTAATGGCGCGTGCAATTTCCTGCTCCAAATGAAAAACTGCATTAAGACCGTTTTTCTTTCCCTTACTATTAATTTATTATGAAATTCATTTGAAACATCTGAAATTGTGCTAATATTAATTTATTAATTGTGCTTATTATGAAATTCATTTGAAACATCTTATTATCGTTGCTGTTTGCAAAGAATATTCGTACCATCAGCAAAGAGAACCGTTCTTCCATTTCTAATGGTCGAGGGAATATCTTTTACGTTTAGAAGAAAGAAGAGATGGCCTAGGAACTCTACGGAATCCCATTTTCAATCATCAATGAATGGGAATGCTGAGTAAATAATATTCTTTCATAACAAGTACGGTATTTCTACTCTTTGAGATCGTTTTTTACTATGTGAAAATATTCAATCCAGAGCAATGACATACATTCCGTGTGAACGAAATTTTGAAATAAAAAGACGTCGAGACTTGTTAATGACGTCCAGAGATTTCGAAAGATTTTAAAATATTCAATTAGGTGCTTCGTTGTGATACAACAATGAAGTCACAAATTTAAAACAAGAAAATATACCTCCTTCTGTAGATTTAAGTTTTCTAATTCCATGTTGACTGTCTAGAGCCGCTTCGTTTTCTCTGAGAAAAGTTTTCATTCGGATATAGAAACGTCTCGCTAATGAATTTGAAAAAACTGACAGAAGAAATTAGGCTAATAATTTTAAATTTATTTTTTGCTTTTTGGAAACGTTTCTCATTTTGCTATTTTTTTAAATTTATAAATAGTCCTGTGCATAAAGAAGCATTGATTATGTGACTTAGCGGTTATATAAAAGCAGACCCACAATTCTTTAATAAATAATCCGGATATATCTAAATCAGTCGTATATTAATTTTTGATTTCTCTCTTAGAGACTATACTGACACCAGAAAGCTCTGAATGAAAATAATAATAATAATAATAATAATAATAATAACAATAACAATAACAACAACAACAACAACAACAACAACAACAACGGTACAAATTCCCTGTCCCTAGGAAAACATTAAAATATCTCCCCACACCCAAACATTCCTGGCTGCCGGAACGTTTTTCTGTAATATTCTCAAAAATAAAAATATTTTCCAGCACGTTCCGATTTATTTATAAATTCTATGACCGTCCTGGCAAGTTCATTCTAAAATCTGTGCAATTACGGGGAGTTCCAGGGAATATTTGCCGTAGAAGTTATTAACATTTGTGACTCACACCCACGTTCACGGCCGTAGTAAAGCCATCGCGTGTTATGTTTTGTGAGCCACATAAGGATCACAGGACACTGATCGTGATGATTATGATGATAATGATGATGATGATGATGATAATAATAATAATAATAATAATAATAATAATAATAATAATAATAATAATAAAAAAGACAGTCCTAGACTTCGCAGATGTCTGCGCCCAGGAGGCCGCTGGTTCGAGTCCTGCGTAGGCATGGTCGTATTTGTGATTGTCCCTTCACCCTTCATCATCATCTTATCACCTCACACTTCACGCTTCAAGGCGTAACAACTAGATGTCTGCATTCTCCGCGATTTTTACCGGCCAGCGCTCACTCGTCTCTCAGGTGCGTCAAGCTGAACACACAAGTCATCACACCACAACGAAACATGTCAAATGATTTATTGCTCCTTCGATTGCATTTCAGAGACACTCCATTCACCACCACCCCCTTCGTTTCACTCACTCCTTTCCGGTGGTGTGGGTCATACCTGCTCAAAACAAAACAGGCCGGGTTCATAGTTTCCTTCTTTCACAGTTAACTTACGATGCGCTTCAGCCTAGAGGAACGCAGTTTTGTGGTGGAGGAGTATTTCCGAACGCAATCTTTCAAAGAGTGCCGGGTAGCTTCCAGAGAAAAATTTTCATCTGAGTCTATTCCGAACAAGAGTACCATATTTCGGTTAGTGAAGTGCTATCGTGATCGTACGATCTGAAACGCAGTCGCCGAATTATAGTGCTCGCGCAGCGAACAAACTTTACATCGGGTTGCAGCAAATATTCTCCAGCGAGTTAATGCTTGTTTGTTAGGAAATGGAGGGCATTTTTAACATTTTTTGTGAGGTTTGTTTCTTTCCGGTCCCAATGTATAATTCATAATTTCCTTTTCATCATTCATAATAAATAATTTCCTTTGCTCCTTTACCGATTACCTAACATCCTTTATTATTTTTGTTGCAGGGAATTCCATAACCTTCATGTTAAGGTTAAATAATGGGGATGATGGGCAAGACTGTGATGTATCATTAAGCAGTGACTATCTTTCACTGATAATTTCAGCTGTGATTATTAGACACTGATTACAGAGCCCGCTCTTTCAAAACTACGTTTATTTTAAAAGTAACATTATTTCAATAAAATAATTATTATTAATATCAACACTAATAATAATGGTAATAATAATAAATTTGTTCTGCAGATCTGGAATTAATAATTTTAATGCATATTTAAAACAGCAAGTATAAAATATCTGTACATTTCTGGAGTACATTTGTTGTCACCAAAACATAACGCCTCACGCAGCGAAAACTAGAGAAAGTTCGACATGTTCTTTCAACTTCCCCGAAAAAATGATTAAGGAAGCTCCAACAGCAATGTAATCTCTCGTATGGAAGTGCGCACTGTGCCACAAAAAATTGAAAATGTGCGTATTGAAACTGTGGACTTCCCAAGAGCTTAAGGTTTCCGATCGGGCTGCTCGCATGAATTACTGTAATTCGCAACGGTGAATTGTTAGCGAAGGTCTTGATGCACTTGATAAAGTACTTTTAGTGATGACGCTTGGCTTCCTCTGGATGTATGTGTTAACCAGCAAAACAGTAGTCTCTGGTGATACCGAGAGACCATTGGAAACAGTAGAGAGACCATTGCATTAAAAAAAGATTGGAGTATGGTGTGCCATTTATCGACGCAGATTAATTGGTCTGTGGTTTTTCAAAGAAACTAACGGCGGATACGTATCAGAATAAATTGATAAATTAATTTTCATTACATTTCAATTAGTTAATTATTTTTAAAGTAACCTTATTCAATAATAATAATAACAATAACAACAAACATTTGTTCTGCGAATCTGAATACATAATTTATTAATATTTATTTAAAACAGAAAAATATAAAACATATACTGTTCTGGAGCGTATGTATCTTGTTATGAAACTAAAACTAGCAAAGTTTACTATTAAATTTACCTCAATGTATATTTTCCATGGCAAGTTTATTTCATTTTTAAACAACATACGAAGTAATCGTCGTTTTTGACAATTCAATTTTCTTTCGACGCCAAACAAGCAGCCCTTCTCTTTGAATTTGTGGACACGGCGGTCACCTGCTCTCCTCCTCAGGGTGGCGTTAGTGGGAGAGGGGATTAAGCGTACTTCCCGTCAGTTTACCTGCTTGGTTCCAAGCAGCCGCTATCCGACCCGCTCAGACATGGTTGCCAGTGCATTTCGCTCTGCCTTCAGTAATGCAATTTTTTGAAAAACCAAAATATTGATTGAAGATATTGTTACAAACGTTTAACACTGTTCGAAGTGGTTTCCTTGGGCATCCACACTCGCTTTTCCAGCTGTGCCACGCACGGTACGCGTCCTGGAAGACTTCAACGTCGCCGCGCTGCCTTGGATGACATCAATCGATCCAAACGGATTCCTTTCAGGGCGGTCTTGATCCTCGGGAAGAGAAAGAAGTCGGCCGGAGCCACGTTTGGACTGTACAGAGGTTGAGGCAGTGTTGTCAAGTTGTGCTTCATCTGATACGAACGCGGTGGTGATTCTTCTGATCGTCCGTCAGCAGCTTGGAAACAAGCTTGGCACACTCCTTAATCATGTCCAATTTATCGGTCACCAGTTTGTGCACAATTGTTTTGGGGTTGTTGAGATTTTCTGCAATCATCCGGACACTCAATCGACGGTCAAATTACACGTGTCAAATTGTCATCGGTTGTGCTGGTTGAAGGTCGTCCAGCGCGGGTTCGTCCACCACCTCTTCCCGGTCTTCCTTAAACGCTTTCAACCATCTCGAAACTTGCGAATATGATAGAACATTGACCCTATGAGCTTCAACAATCAATTCGTGGGTCTTCACAAGAGATTTGTTGAATTTCGAACAAACGTTTACCGTAAAACGTTGTTCGAGTGACGATTCCATGGCGTTTCGTGACACAAGCACTAATCAGGGGTACGCGGAGTCAGCAATCCTGACGCTCCAAATGCTCGGAGCAAACTGCCAAAAGCATCGTTTTGAAGCTGCGAGTCCCCGCACATAATCCAACCGATGGGAACACCCAGCGGCCATTTTAAGTACCCACACAAAAAAAATTGCATTACTTTCCGGACACACCTTGTAGAAGACGCAAGTGCAAGTTGCGTCTGCAATTCTTTAGTTTTGAAATGTAAACTTTTTGCAATATTCGAAAATACAGAGAGATCGCCGAAAATGAGACTAGCATCATAATTATAACTTCCTTAAATAATACGAAGAGAAAATTTAAAGACACAATGGTATGGTGTTTGAGAAAAAGTTGTTAAAAGAAATTAAAATTGCCTATATTTCGCGCAAAATTACACGAAAACTACTCATATTTTCAAAAACTTGAACATGGCCTAATTTCAAGATGCCCTTAATAACATATTTCATTATGGAAACAATCTGTATCTTCAATATTATAGTGATTGGAAGACGCCCAACAAATTTGCACTTTTGCAATTTTCGAAATATCTGGGATTTTTACGAACATGACCATGCACAATTCTCTTACGTGAGAAAGTAATAAACCAAGGAAAGGTCTATGTGCTACCGAATTACGAGCTGCAAAAACTATAAAATTGTTCCACCAGATGTTCAATAAAACCAGATTTCACCGCGATCACGACCCGGTCATGTACAATTTTTGATAAATTTTGTCAAAAAAATTTTTTGCCGGGCCCTGGTAACAAATAAGTGTATAAATCCTGTAAATATATCCTATAAATATAGCAAATTACTTCCTGTATCACGCGGCGTAGTCAGAATTCATGTTTGGTGCGTCTTTGTTACCGAAAATCAATTGAAGGCGGAACGTCTGCCTCTCCGTCAGTCTGTCCGTCCGTTTGTGGTCAATGCTAGCGGCTAAACAGTTCACCCGATTTTCGCCAAAATTGATATTCCCCGATCGTTCTGAACGAACTCGAGGGTTTGGGAATTTCAGACGGATATTTTGATTTTTGAGGGTGCTTTACATGAAGCCTCAAATTTTTTTAAAAAACATTTCTCAAAAGTGGCACCATTTTTTTGATAAATTTTGTCCTCGAATATCATAAAGGGTGCTTAAGAAAATGGAGTAAGTCTCATGTTCGTTAAATTCCCTGATTGTTTGAAAATTGCAAATGTGCACTTTTTTGGCGTCTTGCTACAATATTGAAGGTAAGGATTTTTTCTTTAATAAAATGTTCTTTAAGGACAGATCTTGAAATAAGGTCATGTTCAGTTTTTCGAATATATGAGTAGATGTGGTTCAATTTTACGACACATATAGGCAATTTTAATTTTGTTAACAATTTTTTCTCAAAAAAATCCAATTTTTTCCATAAATTATCTCCTCGTACGTATCAACGGAGGGTAATAAGCATGGTGCTAGCCCCGCAACGACAAACTCTTTGTATTTTGGAAAATTTAAAAAATTTAACATTCTATAACTACAAAATTGAAGATAGAGATTTTTGCCTTAGACAAAGCCTGTTGTAAAAACTCAGCTCTTTAAAAAAATGTCATATACAATTTTTGTGAAAAAAAAACGAGTGAAATTCGCATAAATTATCTGAAATTTCTGCAATTTCTAAATCGAGCAAAAGTGGAAGAAAACTATGTCTCTAAGAAATACCTGATCTCTCACAGGCTTAATTCAGTCGACAGATTTTGCAGGCAAAAGTAGTTTTATATATTGCGTTATTATTTTTACTTTTCCACACACACAAAATGATTTGCGTATCGTAGAGTGCCAAAACGGACCATGAATATGCCGTCTTAAAAAAAAGATGTGCTCCGTCTACAGGGAGCAATTACTAACAATTGTATGATACTTCGGGAAGGGAATAGCTTAAGAAGAAACAATTCTACCAAGTCGAATAGTTCTATGAATTCATTTCCAAGATGACTAGTCACCCTCTCATCCAGTTAGGTTCAATCTTGTTTGTGGTGCAACAATGTGTTCAGAATATTGAACTAAAACAAACCCCTATTTTTTGTTGAGAATGCATAAAACTATATTATTCTTTTTATGTGTGAACTGTTCAACAGTTTTTGTTTATTGCCTCAAATTCACTTGTATTCGTGCAGCTGCTTTTTACGTAGTTTCCGTACTCCTTGTTTTGCGAGAGCAAACGATATGTATTTCAGTAATTCATGTTTTAATTTCGTTTGATAGAATACATGCCTAATTTCAACATTATTTATAACTGCCTAAGTGTCTTGGGAGAATTTCAAATATTGACTGAAATTTGGCACCATAATTAATGCGAGCAATTATAATACAAAAGTGTTCGTTTGGCTCAATGGTAGAATACATTCTTCCAGAACCTTAAGCAGCAGGGTCGAAACACATTGAAGGACATCACTAATATGGTCGTCTGTTGTATAGCAGTGAGTATAGTAGAAGCAGTGATATTTTGTGTTGATTTTTGGAAGACATCATTTTACCAATTCGAAATTATATAATTGTCATTTATTTAATTTTTTCAGAATTCGAATATTTGCCTTGTTTTTGAAGGCGAATTTTGGCTGCTTTATGCATGAAATTGATAAGACAAATGCAGAATGTTATAATTTAGTGATGATGTAGAATGGGTAAAAAAATCTACGCAGAAGGGAATCGAACCCGCTACTCCCCCAGTTCTGGAACAACATTTCGACCATGAGCCTTCCATTCCCTGTTCTAGCAGTCCTCTTTTAACAACACATTTTATATTAACGAAACTTGAAAGAAAAATTACGTACACAAAAATTAATATCAATTCAGTTTTTTCAGCAGGAATCACGGAAGTCTTTTACCTCTATACTCTTACTATTTTTCCCTCAATTAACGTTATAATATTGTATACGCTCTCCAATAAAATAAATTTACTTCTAATAGTTGGGTTTAGAGACTGTAATTGTGAAAAACAACTTTAGATAGTGCAGTTGGCAGGCAGGGATGTTCATCGCCATCAACCTCTCGGGCCGAGACATTTTCGGCGAAACGCGAAATATTTCTTTCCGTGGCTGTACTTACAAGAAACAAAAGCTTTTAAAATCATTATAGACAGAGGAAACCCTCCACCGAAGATTGGTCTCGATGTACTAAAAGCAGATCGACACGTACACTGTATGTTAACCTTCATGCAATGACACTGGTGAGCCATTGCGCATTATAACCGATTTCAGCCAATGACCTTCACACACCATTCTGTGTCGCGGGAATTTTAAATGCAGCCAGATACCAAAATTATCACATTGTTTCTAGTCCTTGAATCAAATATATGAAGCATATTTTTAAATGTTGCATATTTTATTTAATTTCACCTTCATCGTGCTAATTTTGGTTGGTCACCGTTGAAAATAGCCATTTTATACCATCTTCAAAATGTTTCTCTGGAAGTGGAAGTGCCTGAGTTGTGGTACGTGGTTTGTGACGTAAACTGGTGCTGCGCGAAACGAGCGAAAATTGGTTAGCCGGACTAGAGCGCCCATGTCTTTTCATCATGATTTTAAACATTAGCTTGCGACATCCAGCATCTGACACTTGCTACCTCCAGGCGATGGTGGTGACCTCAGGAGCTCCAAAAGACGTCTTCTAGACATCTCACTTGCTAATAGGGACGCCCTATCCGAAATTGTTTTGACAGCCTATCTTTACACCATAAATAATAATACACAAAAAACGAGTTTCTATCTTGCTCCAATTGCTCAAACTTTACAATACATTTTACTTCACATTACAAATTATGATATAGATATTATTAGAATGATAATAAATACTACTTTGAATACGACCTTTCTTTAAATTGGAGGAAAACATGTTTAACTAGAATCGGGTCAATCCTCCTGTTTCCCTTACTTTTGGAAAAACCTTTTATAAGAGTTTTTCAGCTATTGCGAGAAATTTTAAAAATTCACTTAGTAGTTTATTCTTCATTTTTGTAATGCGAGAGAAGAACGAATTTAATTGATATTTATTGTAAAAAAAACTGTCTCATAGATGTGTCTCATTGATGTGTAATCCTTGTGATTTTTGAGTTTTTAGGATTGTTGAGAACGTTTAGAACATTAGCTTTTAATCAAAAGTTCATTTAAAAGAAATCAGCGTGAATTTGCGCCCATTGCAATTTTATCTTTCAAAATGTTTAAATCTTATTTACTCTTAGCGAGTGTTGTCTAGCATTATTACAATTCTATTTCCCAGAAAAATAGTTATTTACTTGCCCGAAATTTGCATTTAGGAACTGAGTCAGCAGTTATGTGGAGTGAAAGAACGTTTGGGGGAACTCCACAGAGATGTAACACTTCTGAGGCGTGCTCACACACCTCCCCTTGGGGCTCGCTATGAACACGTCACCAGAGAATGCTCTCTGCTCGAAGAACAACTGGAGAGGCACCAGGTAGAACTGGAGCGCTTGAAGAACGTATTTGATACACTGTGGGAAGAACAGCTGTGCCGAATACACGTAGAGCAAGAAATATTCCAATCACAAGTGAGTGTTGTACCTTTTTCTTATCTCAAGAATTCAGCTGAGCTTCCTTAGCTCACTAATGATTGTACGTTCCAGATGAATGATATTTTAAATTTGAGATCAGAAGTGAAGCACCTGAGTGCTGTTGCTCATCAGTTGGAACCTTATGTAAAATCCTTGGCTGCTGAACGAGTGACATCTCAGGGAGGCTCGGAAGGAGGTGCCCAGGAAGCCTCTCACCAATTGCAATCTCTGCTGGAACATATAAGTGCATTGCAGTTGGAATCAAGTGGCACGTGAGTTGATACATTGATTAATATTTGTAAGGGAAGTAGTCCACACCTATTTTATTGTAAATAGATATCTTTTACACTAATTTTAGTGGTTATAGGATGCCTTGGTAGAGGCTGACAACAAACATAATGTTGGCCAGAACTTGTATGTCCTTAAATACAAATGGTCAGGCATATTACATAATATTTATTTTCTGCAAATTCTGCAAACAATTTTTCACAGCAATCAATTACTCCGAATTTTGTAACAATACTTTCGTGTTGTAATGTTCGTCAATCGATTGGACAACTCTAACAATTTTGTTATATAATGAATTTAGTTGTATATATATGTTCGATTCAGAAACGATAAACTAGTGGTACTACAACATGGTACTTCCATACTACTTTTTACGACTATGTAAAATGATAATTATATTACAAATTAAGTATACATTTAAATACAGCACACTATGTCGAGTATCTGGTGTCTTCTGACATTGAATGATATTGACTTCTTTCTTTCTTTCTTACATGGCCAATAATGTACTTAGCAACGGTGAAACTTTTTATTTAAATAATCTTCTATAGAATTTGTTGCAATACCTACAATGCTCGGAAGTTACTTTAAGAGTCAAAAATTTAATCTATGCCGATAAATTTCCTTACATGAATCAACTTTAGAGAAGATATTGTAGAAATTAATACTCATAGATTTTCTTAATTAATACGTTGGTTCCCTTTTCCTTCCTGAAATACTTACATTGTAGAAATTGTTTTATGAAAGATCACATTTTCTATATTTGTACGTTCCTAAATCGTTTAATTGAAGTGAGGATCTCCGAGTATATACAGGGTGGAACAACTAAATGATAACACCCCTTGTATCTCCTCAACCGTGCAAGATACGAAGATGCCGATTGGACAGTCATTTGCATAAACAGCGGCTACTTGGGTACAGCATTCTTCGTCTTTGTAGTATATTTTATTATGAAGATATCAGATCAACTTTGTTCTTTTAATGGAACCTTATGTTAAATGTTAGCGTATCGTAATGAACTTAAAAAGATTTCAAATGTGTGTATATCTTCATATTTAAGCGAATAGCTTTCTAGAAATCGATGTTTTTTGTAACGTATTTTTCTACTGAAGAGGCACTTGTTCATTCGACCTTGCCTGCTCACACTGAGAAACTAATGCAAAATGTCTCGTGAATGGTTTTGCCTCCTATTCGAAAACGCTGAAAGGCCACATACTATGAGTAGATAACAGGGTGGGAGGCCTGGAGTATACAATGCGCCGCTGGGATAATGAAAGCGCACTTCTATCAGTTTCTTATAGAATTCATTTCTTCTGATTCATATGATTGTTCATTTATTTTTGTATAATTTACTTAAAATTTATTATAGAATATGTTGTCACAGATGTCAAAATAACAGAATATTATTTGCGTGACAAAACAAGAACTTTTCGGAATCCTTGCAGCATTTGAGTCTTCTTTACATGAAGTCATCTTTTGACAAAATTAATATCGAAGAAAGTAGTTGTTACTGTTCTCAAGTAAATGTCCGCGTTTGTTGACCTTATATATCCGTAGTAAAAAATAGTACAAAGATGAAGTAAGCTGTATTGAGGTAACCCCTGTTTATGCAATCTACTGTCCAGATTGCACCTGGCACCTTCGTTGAGGTTGAGGAGATACGAGGGGTGTTATCACTTAGTTGTAACACACTCTCTCTCTCTCTCTCTCTCTCTCTCTCTCATATATATATATATATATATATATATATATATATATATATATATTGAAACGCACCGCGTTTCTGCCTAAAGAAACGGCGATACAACAAGTAAGCACGCGGCAGAACGGTTGCCAGAGGGCGCTCGCTAGCCACAAGAAACGGTTACGGGCGGCGAAGTGTTGTCGGTTGGCCGAAGGCGTGGGAAACGACGCCGCGAGGTTTCGTGTCCGGCCGGTCGCCGGTAAGGAAGGAAGTACCTGGGCTGCTCCGCGTTCGAACAAAGTAGAATAGTGTCGCGAACGAATGAGCGCTGAAAAAAGTGATTGACGGACGATTTGTGCTAGATATAACCATCATTAGTAGCTCGGACGTAGTGCCAGAGTGACAGCTATTATCCGGGGTAGTACTGATCAGGAACTTGTGTGCAAGGAGTACACCACGAGCTAGTAGCCTGGTGAAATGGTGAGACACGTGCTAGCAACTGTACCTTGAATAATTAGTGGCGTTTATCAGCTCGCGGAAGGTGACATCGAGTAGATCTGGGTGAACTGGAAAGGAGTTCAGCGAGGAGGCGCAGAGGCACCGTGGGAAGATTACGCTGGAGAAAGTACTTCGGGAACGCAACGCATCGCATCGGCTGGCCCCCAGTGGGGCGGGCATGGGCAGACAGCGAAGGAGTACGAGGCAACCCGAGAGTCCCCGAAGCCGCCGACGCTCGAGGGGGGAGTATTAAACGGTAAATATTTCCTCGATCGATGTAAGATCGAAAGAACTAACAGTGATTCTGGGTGAGGTAAAGAAATGGATAAAGACCACCACCGATATTTGTAATCAATAGTGATTTGTGTAGAATAATAAATAATTCATGTTTATTTGTTCACGGAACAGTAGTGTCTGATTAATAGCCCCGAGTCCATTCACGGAAAAGAACACCTGTCCCTTGCAAATAAATTTACTGCGAACAAGCCGGGCTAACCGGTACGTCACAATATATATATATATATATATATATATATATATATATATAATATAACACGCCCACCTACTACCTTCCAGCCGGTGGCGATGAAGCGTGAAACTATGAATGCTCGTGAGCGAGCTTTGAATTCTCAGGAAGCAGGATCTTTCGGGTATGAGAAAGGTCTGAACCCTTGACACAATGAATTATTTAAAATTCTGGTAAAATGAGCATATATTCAGTAAACAAATTACACAGTGGCACAAATAAGTATATATTTGTATAAGTATGTATTTTACGTAGATGGTCACTGCAAAGAAAACAGAAACAAAAAGAACAGAAATAACACAACCATAAGAGAATGTATAGGCGTCACCTTGACTGCCTGATTACTTCAATACGCACTATTTACAATACTTTCGCTTTGACCTCCTTCTCAATTACTTCGTCTACCTCATTTAACTTTGTTAATCTAAAGTTTTCTCCGTGCACGGCCCTTTAAGTGATTCTCTACAATTATTCTATTATAGACTTCACAGAGGTCAGCCTTGAGCTGCGCATTTATTACAATGCTGTTAACTCTAACACAATAATAAACGTGACACACACGTTACTAAATCGTACCCTTTACAAAATTACAGCAACTGATTATCCCTGATATCATACAATGGAAACAATACTTTCAATAAGATTACTTTTACATTACATGAACAATTATAATTTACTTTAGAAAAGTTGTACAAGGTATGGCATTCAACGAATTTACTGGTGCGTACAGCGAATGAAATCAAAACCGCTCATACATTCGAAATATTTTCCCAGTAATTATTTGGAACTTTCACCTATTTTAGGACGCTACGCCTGGTGTTTAAAGCTACACAGTTTCCCAACAAATTGCCGCATAGAAGTTGCCAGTTCTTTACCTCGACATTTCCTTCCCGCTCGCCGTCAGTTAACCTTGGGGTGTTCGGTCGCTCGCAGTCCTCGCCACGTCACTTGACTGGTTCGATGCCCCACGGTCACCACTTCTTTCGCTCGATCTCCGGATGCCGCCACACGTCCAAATTCCAAACCTTTCTCTCGTCCTCAGGCTCGTACCGTCCACGAATTGGCGTTCCATTTTCCAACTGCCGTCCTTCTGCCGCCTGCCGCGTACCCGTTGCTCGCGCTTCCAGTTTTAAATAACTAACGTGCTTGAATTGACTACTTCTAGCACTCGGCCGACATACCACACTTTGAGCGTGCGTGGTCGTGGCGTACAAAGTTAAATACTGGATTTCGTTCAGAGTCCTTCTGCTCGAATTTACTTCGATGATGAAACTATTTTAAGTTCGAGCAGTCACAACGCTTGCTTACTCGCGTAATGTTAGTGCAAATGCTGTACATGCACTTTGCTTCTGAATTCTATCACTTATCACCGCGTTTCTTAAATCAGCTTTACTAAAGCAAGTAAAATTATACTCCTGCACTAACCAATGACTATCGCCGAAGAATTAAGTTGAGTCACCGTCGCTGTCGAAGTTGTAAGAGAGCTCTTCCGAAGTGCGTCGCGGTATTTATGTGACTCCGCCTGGGGAAATTTCTGGAGGGGTGAATTTTCTCCTCCTTCGCGCCCTCTCAAGAAAAATCTTATCCCTAACTTCGGACATCGGAGTGCGAAAACCTGCGGGTAGATGTTGCTTTCTCGGACCATCGCTCCGCCGCGTACACTATTTCTCCGTGTTCTGGGCTTTTCTCGTGGCTTATGGTGGCGTTACGGGTTCGTATAATCCCGTGACGTCACAATATACATATATATATTTTGTGACGTCGGATATATATATATATATATATATATATATATATATATATATATATATATATATATATAGAGAGAGAGAGAGAGAGAGAGAGAGAGAGAGAGAACTCTGAAGGTTCAAATCTTTTTCGGCGTCCTACAACAATATTCAAGATTTAGTTTATGTTCCTTACAAAATCTGTTCTTCAAAATTGAATCAAAATTGGAAATAAGCTCATGTAATTTTTCTGAAAATATGAATAGTTTTCTGGCATGTTTGCGCGAGATAAAGGAAATTATAAACAAATATGTAAACAAGATTTTTTCGAAAACGGATCAATATTTTTCTTTACATTTTTTCTCTAACACAGCAAAGTCAGGATGGTCGGGAAGGTAGAGTGTAACCAGCAGAGCTGATTGTGTAGGGTTTGGTGGCAGAGAAGTGACTGACGTGTAAACTATCCTAATCCGATCTAAGGTCGGATCCTAGCTTGTAGGGGAAAAATGCCGGTTGGAAACAGTTTTGCAGGTTGATGTAGCATTTTAAAATTTGCAATGCTATAACAAATAATACGCCAAAGTATGTGCTGTTGTAGCACCATGTGTTTCCATAATTAAGGTGCTAAGAGTGTTTTTGGCAACATTCGATAACATGAACGCCGGCGGCGCTAGCCGAATTCGTTTACTACGCTCCGTGAAGTCACGAAGGTTAAGCGAATTCGAGACTCGCGGGTTCGTGGTTGGGTGACCGGCCAGGAACCCCGGGATCTAACGGCGTCGAGCCCCTGGCCGAAGGGATAAAAGACACTGACTGACTGCGACGTGACGAGACTTGACAAATATAGTAATTCACGGAGGATTACTCCAAAAATAAAAAAACACTTTAATGGAGGATTACTCCCCAGTGCAAAGCGCTCAACGTCCCTTAACGGGCTTGGAGACGCGTTGCGTCAAGGTGTAGACGCAACAAATTAAAAAAAAAAAGAACTATTCGCTAATTCCCGTGCTGTTTGCTTTGGTTTTCATTGGCTGGCATGTCAGCGGTTGTGGTCATTTATTCCATTAGTGTAGTGAATGTTTTATCCCTGAAGGTGGTGATGTTCCTTCCCCACTGGGTTGTGAGATCCAGTGCTGTTGTACACGTCGGTTTGCGAGAAATTTTCTCCTGCAGGAGGAACGAAAGATCGCGCGCGGACCGTGGCTCCTTTGTTAGGATCCTGCTCCAGCCGTGACCTGGTATTGTTCGGGGAAAATACCGATCACAACAGTCGGCCACTAAAGTTCTCCTCTATACTGTTGTTATTCAAAGTCTGGGCCAATCAATTCGACCCAGCTGTCAAGCGAGTGTCGAAAATCGGGGCGAGCACGGGGACCTCGAGTTGCTGACAACAGCGGCACTTCTAGCTCTTAGGTTTCTTCTGGTTTTGCATTGATAAATGAGTTACGGATTTTCTCTCTTATTTCTTATCGACCCCGAAATGAAAACCAAGCTGAAAGATATACAATATTAATATTGTTTTGAAAAAATGTATTAATTTCTGCTTGCAATGAATAACTAAAATTTATTTTTAGAAAATGTCAGCAATTGAATTGTCCCATTTGAATGCTGAGTGTTCTGTAGGTCGATATACTTGGTAGTTTTCAGCCCTCCTTCATTTAATAAACTGTGGTTCAATGAGCAGCCATGGCAGTAATATGTAGTTTTTGCGACCGATAGCGTCCACGCTTTCTTTCTAGTTTAGTATCCGGTTGCGTAATGCGAATATGGGCACAAAGAAAGGCTAAGAAACACATCTGAGTACTTTGCGTAGTCCCAATTGGGCTTATTCGTAATAATAATAATAATAATAATAATAAAAGGAGTACAGTACAAGACGAGGATGCAATAATCATACTATCACTAATATTAATTATTATAACAATTATTTCAATTCTGTCATGATATCCAATAGTTATATGTTGGTGATACTAAAATTTAGTATGAGCTACATAAATATCGGCTAAATTAGATTTTTTTAAAAAATGCATTGATCACGTTCCTACATTTTCTGCCCTACACTCACTGTTTTGCTTTGAATTACACTGCCAGCACTTCACGCACTTACTCATTTAATATCTATTACTCTCATCTTGTTCTAACTTATTTCTAAAACTTCGGACACTTAGAGGAAAAGCTTTGAAAATTGATGCGGGTAAACTGTTCCAATCTCTAATTGTTCTGTTACAAAAATAAAATTTCCCACGATCTGAATTTTGTTCCCTTGTTCATACTTTGTGGGTGTGATCGCTTCGGCCGAAACAATTTGGTTTTTCTAGTCTAACCTGAATTTCCTTCCAAGCTGGTTTATCTACGTACGATTTATAAAGACCGCAAAGCTTCGCCCTTGTTCTTCTCGTTTGTAGAGGTTCCCATGGCTTTTTTATTGCGTTAGATCTATAGGTAAACTTATTCGCTTTCCTCTGTATTCTATTTAGATTTTTCCGGTGCGACTTTATGTATGTATCCCAACATGCCACTCCGTATTCCATGAGAGGGCGAACCAGCGAAAAATATGCTAATTCTTTGGCGTTTGCAGAATATTTCTTTAGAATTCGCATTACAAAATGCAAGGACTTCCACGTTTCTCTTACTATCTGATTTAGGGTTTAGGCTCGCTCGTGGCTCATAGCAAAGTTGCTAGCCTTTCACCACTGAGGTCCGGGTTCGATTCTCATCGATTCCCGTCGAATCTCATGTGAAATTTGTTCTAATAAAACGAGTTTGGCTGCTTCACAAGGGCTAGTCCAACCCCCGTGAAGTGTCCTAAACCCTACCCCTTTCCTAATTCCTTCCCATTTCGGGCCGCTGGGTAGTGACGCAGGAGTGCGTAGTAGGAGGCGCGTACGCGGAGATTCTACCTGGCGGTCCTCTTGACAACCGACAGACGAGAACAGACATACGTAAAATACGCTACGTTAATACAGGATTACGCCGCACTCAACGCTCGACAAGGGGCGAAGAGACGCGTTGCGTCGATAAATAATGTGATAAGATTAAGGACGCAACAAATAAAAAAAAATATTTATATATTTCTTCCACCCTAATTTACAATCTAGATGAATGGCTAAATACTTGCATGATGAAACTCTTGGGATGATGGCCTCACCTAAACGATAGTCTGGTTCCTCATAATTTCGTCCCCGCCCGAACGTTATTGTTTTGCTTTTCTATCCGTTAATTCCCATGACATTTATTTCAGCCCAATCACGTAAATGTTCTAAAACCTGCTGTAATATTAGTTCGTCAGCACTACCTTTGTTTTTTCGGTATATAAAACAATCGTCTGCAAATAAACGCACCTTTAATTATATGTTAACATGGAGATCATTCACGTACGCTAAGAAAAGTAATGGCCCTAAAACACTTCCGTGTGGAACCCCTGAAATAACAGTACCCGTAGTGGAAAACTGAGTGACAATTCGAACTTTTTTTTGTCTCTAAGAAATTCGCTTATCCACTTTCCAACTCTAGTATCAACTCCTGAAGTTAACAATTTCCTAATAAGTAGATTATGCGGTACTACGTCGAATGCTTTCGCAAAGTCGATTACGACTGCATCCACCCTCCCACCCACGTCAACTTCGGCAGCTAGATCTTGAAAATGAGAAACAATTTGGCTTTCGCACGAATATTCACTTCTAAACCCATGCTGTCCGTGAAAAATCCAGTTCCCTTCATTAATGTCAGAGCTGGAATATCTTTCTCTACACAGGTTATTGTAGATTTGCAAGGCCAAGGCGTTTGAAAAGACCAAACGGTGTCCTTACATGACAGTTTATGTGATTCTGTGTGTATACGATAAATACGTCCATATTTATTTATTTAACGCCAAAACAGTTAAAAACTGTGTGACGTACTTTGGGGAGAAGAGCAATACCTGCATGGTTTCGTAAGGTCTGGGATGTCTGTTTTAACTCATATACATATTAAGTTGAACTATGAATAAATGTAGCAACGAGCGTTTTTGGCCGAAATTGATATGAAAATATTCGCTTCCGTGTAATAAAAACTATTTGCATAGGGAAAACAGCTAGGGATTTAGGTTTGCTATCCCTAGTGCTTTACTTTAAGGGATCACCTTACCTTCACGATAAAATGGAAAACGATTATTCGAATATCTACATTTACGAAAGAGCTCAAGAAAACGTATGCAGTAATGCTACATTTATTTCTAGAAGCAAAACAAGGGGCCATCTCCATATTTTCTAAAATAATCAGAGAAACTGGACGAAAAAGCTGATCGAGATGGGTGTCATTGGCCCAGTAGCTGACATACAATATTTGTTATAGGCATATTTATTCTTTTAGAATGATACGGTACAAATGTTAACTAATCCATTATATATCGTTTAAATCAATATTATTTTACTTTTTGATGCTCAGTATTTATATTACTAATTTCGTATGTGTGCAGAAATTAACAGAAAACTAAGCAGCATGTGGCATGTGTGAGGGGACGAAGTTTTTTAATTTAATACCCAGGATCTCTTGAAATACAAAATAAATCAAGCATTTTAGATTTCTTGTGAAAAATGAAATTAAACAAAATATTGTTCATGATTCTGCTCAGCGCTCGACCAGGCTGCTGTGGCTGAAGTGTTGCAGTTCATTGCCCCGAGTAGAATCCGTATTAGTAATCTAGTGTGGACGTGGAAATATAAGGAAAACTATGCAACCTCCTTCCATGTCAGAGATGTCTACGGTATTGTTAAATACAAGAATTCGGGTAAAATCCAAAAATGATGAAACAGCCCAATCCCTGGTGACTGAAAAATACCCATGTATGGTGTAACTAATACGTTAGATATCATGGTCAAAACTTTTTTTTTCTTTTTGATGGTCAGTACAGTCTCTAATTGTATAGAAACAGTTATCCAGAAGAAAAAATACTTGGCACTTAAACTTATGTTGCGTACTCATTTAATGTCAGAAAGTAGTAAAATAATGAACATGTACTTTATGACCTTTTTGTTGGGAGTTGATACTGACACATAAAGAATATGATTTCTACGTTAGTGTTATAGTTATAGATATCTGTATTGGTTAGAAATATGTTCCAGCCCTTGAGTAAATCATTTTTTTAAAAGACTGAAGATTCGCAAATCATTCAGAATTCCGAGGTTAATAAAGAGAGGTTTAGGTTATGGGTGGAATTTATTATTTTTACAATTCTTTTCTGTAATCTAAACGTCTGGGAGCTATATGATGTGTTCCCTCATAATATTATGATGTATCTCAGGCGGGAATGAACATTCGCGAAATTTACACAACGGTCAATATGAAGGCTCCCTGAACTTAAAAGAATTTTTAATGCGTAGCATAATGAACTCAATTTTGTTTCAGTTCATTTAAATGGATGTCCCATCTGAAGTTTGAAGAAAGACCCACAAATTTTGTTACTGTCCATGGCAGGTCGTTCATAATCAGTAAGGTGGACAATTGTTTATTTGAATTGAAACCATTTCCCAGTCGTTTATTAATTTGTTAGAACGGAACTAATTTAAAATTGTACTAGTTAGTTTCTTTATTGCAAAGAATATTCGTACCATCAGCTAGGAGAACTATTCTTTCGTCTCGAAGGCATATTGTACACGTATAGTAAGAAAAGAATAGGGCCTAAAATCGACCCTTGGGGGACCCATATGCAACTGGCAATGCATCAGAAAGGTGAGCAAATAATGTCATTCCAGTACGGTATTTCTACTCTCTGAGAACGTTGTTTAAGGTATGAACATAACCAAATCTAGAGCAATGCCACGAATTCCATATGAAGGTAATTTTGAAAGTAAAATATTATGGTCAATGGCTTTTGAGAGAAAAATATATGAAGCGACATCTTTTAGAAAGAAAATATGAATATGAATGTTTCCTTAGATTGTGTTCTTTTAATTCCATGATTGGACAACACTTCGTATTTACTGATAAAATTTTCCCTTCGTACATAGAAAAGTCTTTCAAATATTTTTGAGAAATTTGACAAAAAATAAATTGACCAATAATTTTGAGTTTCATTTTTGTTACCTTTTTAAGAGCGGTTTAATCTTCACCGTTTTGAAAATATCTGGAAATGTTGTGGTGCTTAATGATGATTATAGTTGAGTGTGTTAACGGTTGCATAATGGCAGGAGACAAGTCTTCAAGTTTCAAACAAACAGTTCGGAAACTCATCTAAACCCCAAGAGTATTATTTTTTAGTTGGGCGATTATTTTGAAAAATTTCTAGGAAACAAACATCGTATCGAATTTTTGGGGGAAAACGTCAGTTGCTGAATTTTGTGTATTTAGATCTTTCGTGAAATCATCGCAATTCTCGAGAAATATTGTTTTGAGAGACAGAACACTATTGCCGAATCGTTTACTTCTCTATCATTATCTTTTAAAACGACATTCTCTTCAAGGTTCCTGGTTGATTTTGTCGTATTTTTTTACACGCCACATTGCTTTGTTTGTTAATTGTTTGAGTTTAAAATATCCTCGCCGTGTTTTATTATTTTAGCCTACCTTATAACTTTTCTTAACAAATATTTGTATTTTTAAAAGGAGAGGTGGAAATACTCAGATACATAATGATTTTGAATAATTAAATAAAAAGTTTGTTTGGTTTTACATGATGTTCTATTTCCTTGAGTTGTCCAAGTATTGATTTTTCGTGAAATGTTTAATTTCATTTTTAAAGAGGAAAGCCCCTATTGCGTTGAAATGAAAGAGTCGCAAGAAATAAACTATATTTGTCATTTATATCAACAATTCTTTAAACAGTGACCCTTTTAGTACACAATCTACACATACTATATGTATTATTTAATTTGTCGGTGTTCTCATTCTAATTGAAAAAAATTATGCATCGTGGTCACTGTATCCTAAGACTTTCGTTGCAATTTCATATTTAGTAGTGGTTACTTATTATTTGATCGATTGCCTTCTGAGAATTAAGGTCAATCCGTGTATGTACATTTATTGTCATATCTAAACTGAAATAATTAATTAAATTGAGAAACTGCTTTTTTCGCGAGATTCGGTCAGAAAATTAATGTTAAAATCTCCGCATACAACAATGGATTCAAAAGAGCGATTACAGACTTTGTTTAGTTATCTCTAGATTTTCTAGAAACGTGGTTTAATATGTAACTCATTTTGTTGGAGCCTGTAGATGCAAAGTAAGATCATTTTTATCTTACAAAGATGTATGATAGATGATTCAAAAAACATTTTCAACTAAGCACACATCCATCATCCTTCAAGGAGGTAAAGTCTATATCGTTTCTAAAGTAAATACAGAAACCGCCATATGCAGGACCCTTATTTGATTCCCTTTCTCTCTTGTGAGATAAAAGATGGGAATTTGGAAAATTCTAAGTTGATTACGAGATAGCCAATGATATGTAGAGCAAAGAATATATATTTCTTCGATGTACTCATTTTTATTTGAAAGAGATTGAACGTTATAGTGCAGGATGTGACTTTTTGCAAGTACCCACACGGATGTTTTGTGCTATATCTGACTATGGATGCTATGTATTTATTCCACGTTTACCCTGAGTGCTTGGTTGAAGGTTGTAACGTGTCCCAGAAGTGACAGATTGTGCGGATATTGGGTCATCAGAAGGAATTGGTACTGGAATAGGAGGACCGGAACTATAGATTCAGAGGAGGAAGTAAGTGGATTCGAAATAGGTGTGGAATTAAGAAATTAGAAATTAAGATGCAAGGGAGAGTTTTTGGCAGGAGACTGCGTGGGACTCGAGTTTGTGATGTGTTATGCAAGCTCACTACCAAGGGTGTTTCCCATGAAGATTCATGTCGGGTGAAGACTATCCTTGGTGAATTGGAAGGAAATTAATTTAAAAAAGTGTTACATTTGTTTCTCCCATATGCAGTTTTAATTGTTGGTTCGCGTGCTTAATCTCATTGCATAGTGTTGGTCTGTTGAACCAGAAGGGCAGAGACTGGTATTATGGGCGGCACATTGTAATTTGTTCACATGTTGTTCAGGTGTAAGTTAGGGACCATTTGAATTCCCCTGGAAACCTACAATCACGCACTGGAATACCTAATGCTAATTTTCTTCTTCTTGTTCTTCCCTTCATCCTCGATTTTGAGAGTTGATAACGCGATGCGTCAAACAATAATTATTTTGGAAAACCACTTATTGGAAATTGATTGAAAACTATCTCCCTTCTTACATAGTATATTAATTTCCATTTATAAAATGATAATTCTCAATGCACTAAAACTGATTGCATGCAAGAATGTATCTATGATTCGTTACTATTACTTTTGGCCACACTAAAACTCCATTGTTCAAATGATGAGTAGATACAATTCTTTGCCTCCAGATGTGAAATGTAGCTTTACCATCTACGCACATGTTTTCATGAAGTCTACATTTACTAAAAGCGGAAAGTGTGGGGATTTATTTAGTACTGCCAAATCAAATCTATAGCACTTCCAACAATGTACTCATGGTGTTGTTATTATGTATTGCACCAAGTTAAGATACATAGGGATAAAATTGTATGTCAAGATTAGACATTCTGTGACCCAATCATCCCGACACAGTGCACCTCAAGTCCGCGCGAATGTCGGGACATCTTTTGCTGACAATGCTAAGGAAAATAATGGGTATGCTAGTAAAGTGAATGAAACATGAAAACAAATGTGGCGTACCGTTTACGGTTTAGTTTTCAATATCGTTCAGTTTGTTAAACATTGTTTGTGAAAAAGTAATGAATATAGTAAGTAATCTTTGAAACGCTTCTCCATATTTATACATAGACCGGGAGTCAAGAAGAAAATTCACGTATGATAAGCTCAAAGCTAAAACGTTTTTAGAAGTTAGCCAGTGTTATGAGGAACAGGGAAACGCAAGTATGGCATCCTGTGGGTGATGGCATTGCGCTGCACAATATTTTGAATGTGGCGAAAACAAATTATGCCATTTGGAAATTAGTACACAGCTAATTCTTGTTGTAAATTGTTCGTTAGATAGCCAAAGTGTGAAGGAATTGTATTTCATACCGATGTGGCGTCTCAAATTGAAGGTCTTATTGAATTCAAAGCGTCATTTTTACTTTCTCGTATATATACGTATATACGGAGTAATAAACGTGGTATGGAGAAAGTTATGTAATGCTGCGGAAAATCGATTTCGAGATTTCAACGGAAATACACGTTTTGGGGTCCCCTGATACCGAAAAATTGGCTCTTTTCAAAACGTCCGTCTGTCAGTCCGTCTGTCGGTCACTCCGCCTGTCTGTCACTCCGTCTGTCAGTCCGTCTGTCTGTCAGTCTGTCTGTCTATCCGTCCGTCCGTCTGTGACACACATAAAGATGGCATAGGTCACATTTTCACGGTTAACTCTGAATTTTCGAAAATTGCAAAAGTTTGAATTTTTTCGGCGTCTTCCTACAACAACAAAATTGAAGAATGAGATTTTCCCTTAAAAATTAAATTTGTTGTCCATAAATAGTTCTTTCAAAAAGGTCATGTAGATTTTTTTGGAAATTTTAGTAGTTTTTGTGCAATATTGCATGCAATATTTACAATTTTAAAAGTTACAAAAAAAATTTTTTTAAATTTTTGGTTTTATTTATTTATTTTTATTTATTTTACGTCAAAAAACAGTTAAAAACTGCGTATGACGTGCTATGGGGAAAAGTGAATTGTGTGCACATTTTCAAAATTCTGTGATCCCTACACTAAGTCATATACTACTTAAATTTTGAATTTTGAAGGAGAAAAAACAACAACAAAACTCCCACTGTAATAGAATCTATTTTCAAGGATAAACAAGCAATAAATTTTGAATTTTGAAAGGGAGAAAAAAAAACAAAAAACCTCCCATGTAATAAAATCTATTTTCAAGGATAAAAAGCAATAAATTTTGAATTTTGAAAGGGAGAAAAAAAAACTCCCATGTAATAAAATCTATTTTCAAGGATAAACAAGCAATAAATTTTGAATTTTGAAAGGGAGAAAAAAAAACAAAAAAAACTCCCATGTAATAAAATCTATTTTCAAGGATAAAAAGCAATAAATTTTGAATTTTGAAAGGGAGAAAAAAAAACTCCCATGTAATAAAATCTATTTTCAAAGATAAATAAGCAATAAATTTTGGCTCTTATTACTTCCTGCCGCGACAACATGGAAACGATAATTTGAATAATTTGATAACAAGGGGCCATCTCAGCATTTGCTCAATGGATCAGGGAAACTGGACGAAAAACCTGATCGAGATGGGGGTCATTGACCCGGAAGCTGTAGTACAATAGTTGTTACAGGTTGTTTATACTCATTTATACAGTCCAAATGGTAAATAATGCATTATGTAAAAGTTAATTTTTATCAGTATAGTCTCTAATTGAAATTCAAGAAAGATTTTTTTTTTGTAGTGTTTTTTACCTGATGAATATGATTTCTACGTCGAGTGTTATAGTAATAGACTTCGGCATTTTCTGAAAATATATTCCGCCCTTGAGCAAGTCATTTTTACAAAACCAATGATTCGTAAATAAAAAGACACGGTAATGGTAGAATTCCTAGATTAATGAAGAGAGGCTTACATGAATCACGTGGGTGAGATTTGGTTATTATTCGTACAATTCGTTTTTGTAATCGAAAAGTCTGGGAACTATAAGATGTATTTCCCCAGAATATTATGCCATATCTCAGGCGGGAATGAACATTCGCGAAGTATACACAACGAGCAGTATGAAGGCTGACTGAATTTGCAAGAATTCTGAACGCGTAGCATAATGAACTTAATTTTGTGTTCAATTCATTTAAATGGACGTTCCATTTAAGGTTTGACTGAATTGAGAGACCTAAAAATTTTGTTGCCTTATCAGTCAATGGTACACTGTTCATTTTCAATGGAGCACAGAATTGTTTATTTGAAATGGAAAACTGCATTACAACCGTTTTCTTTTCGTTTACTATTAATTTGTTATTTCGGAACCAATTTGAAACATCTGATATTGTACTATTTACTGTTTCTTTATTGCAAAGGATGTTCGTATCATCCGCAAAGAGAACCGTTCTTCCGTTTTGAATCGTCGAGGGCATATCGTTTACGTAAAATAGGAACAGAATAGGGCCTAAAATCGATCCTTGAGGAACTCCACATGCAATGGGCAAAGAGTCGGAAAGGTGCGTACGTAATGTTCCATCATTCCAGTAAGGTATTTCAACTCTCTGAGATCGTTGTTTAAGGTTAGTGTTAGTGCCAAACGAACCCTACACCGTGACATGAACGCCATATTGCTCAATTCATTTGTTTTTCCAAAAATTACAAAATGTGTACTTTTTAACTTGTCTCTCACGTTGGGAATATTTACACTAGAGGCGATTCCTTCACCTTCTTAGATTTATGAGTACATGTGCTTAAAATAATTTCAAGTAAAGTTTCTTAAAAACTCAACAGTTTTCTGTTAAAATGAGCTCAAAATTCCGCATTTTCAGAAACGCTCAAACGCCATTTTCTCAAAAATGGTCCAAATTTTTTCTTCAATTTTTCAATGGATAGTGCTAATTACACTGTTTAATGTGTTGTAAAGTTCATTGTGCTGTAATATTTTGTTTTTTCTTTCAAAAATTACACAAATATAATTTTTTTGAAATATCTCTCAAACAATTAATTAGCTCATTTCCATCAATTTGTATACATTATTGCATTTGTGAGTGGAAGTTCGCAAATTACTTCAAATAAAGATTTTCGAAAACACAATAAATTCCGGAAAAAGCTACAAATTTCGCATTTAATGTAACGCTTAACGCAATTTTTTAAAAAGGCCAAATTTTTAAAATTTTTAGGACGAGTTTTAGCTTAAAATTTTTATAATAAAAATTCTATACTTCTATTCTATTGCATCTGTAGCATCTCTAGTTTTCATACTCTTGTACTCTTGACAGGTTTCCGGCTTATGCAATGTACTTTGCATTGACCGTTTCAATATTTTTCCGGCGAAGGCAGGTTTCTGCCTTATCCAGTTTCCCCACAGATAGGATGAATGCTTAACATCTCTACATTAAGAACTTTGCTTCGCACAATTTAACTATTTCACAGTGGGGCTAGTGACAGGGGAAGACTGATAAAAGCATTGATTTTGGAGTTAAAGGCAGGGTTGTTGAGTGGGTGGGGGTGAAGGAAGAGGCGAAATGATTGGCAAGGAGATTCGCTTTTTCTAGGTCAGAGACAGCAGTGATTCGAAGATAGACTGCACGACTGTCTGACTTTTTCATTCACTGTTGTTGGTTAAATTGCGCCGCGCGCCATCACTGATTTCATCCCACATTTGAGCTGCACGACTTTTTTTTATTCAAATATTTTCTGATACAGCGTACATAGCCACTTTACATAATTGTTTGCTTATAAAAATGTATACAATAATATACAGACAAAAATAAGAGGCAGGATAACCCCACTGGGCTCCTCTACAACAAATCAGGTTAGGGTGCTTGGGAATAATTGCGGTGGTGTGTGGAATGGGCACTTATATGGAAAAAGTGTAGGAGTTACGGAGGGCGGAATTTATCTTTGGGGAATCTGGACGGGATGCGGTTTAAATGAGGATGAGTGGTTTTTCCTAGTGAGAAAGTCGGTTATGAAGCTTGTAGAATCTTCCGGAGAGGCGGGCGATGTGCTGGGCGACTGTAAGGAATTTCAAATCATTGTGAATTTGATCATTAGATATGTACCATGGGGCATTTAAGGCAGTGCGGAGGACTATTTTGTAGGGTTTGGATGTGCTTTATTGCTAAGGGGGCGGCACCTCCCCATACCGGTGCAGCATACGTAATTGCAGGGCGGACTAGTGATTTATATAAGTGAATGGTAGTTTTTAAGTTAAGGGAAGACTTTCTATTAATAAGGGAATAGTTGGCGAAGGGAGGAATAGGCTAGATTTAGGCGTGAACGTATATGGGCTTTCCAGGTTAGCTGAGTGTCTAGAAATACTCCAAGGTAAGGGATAGATGTGCTGTGATCTGCCCATTTGAGGGGAGTAGATGATATGTATAGGGGTGAAGCAGGAGGAATGCGTTTTAGGGTGAGGGTTTTTGCAATGCATTTAGAAGGGTTTAAGTTAAGTTGCCAGTTAGAAGATCAAGTGGAGAATTCATTTAGGGATTCTTGAAGGGAAGAATAGGCATCTTGGTGAAAATAATTGGATGTGAATAAGACTGTGTCATCTGCATATAAGACCGTTTCGGTGGAGGGGAGACTGGGGATATCGTGGGCGAATATGTTGAACAGCGTTGGGGATAATGGAGAACCTTGAGGAACTCTTGCAAGGATCCTAAATGGTTGGGAGCAACTCATTGGAAAGCAACTCAATAGAGTTGCTTACTTTTACGGCAATGGATCGGTTGTGGAGGAAGTCTTTGATGATGTTGAATAGGGAGTCGGGAGTTCCAAGGAGGCGTAGTTTGTAAAGCAGGCCTTCGTGCCAAACTCTGTCGAAGGCTTGGGAGTAGTCGAGGAAAATGGCAGTGGTGAATTGCTTCCTTTCAAAACCTAAGGCTATGGATTCTACCAATCGAAGAAGTTGATGGGATGTTGAGCAGAGTGGGCGGAATCCAAATTGGGCTGGAGGGATGATTTTTGTTTGGTTAGCAAAGTCGTTCAGCCTGGAGAGAATTAGCTTTTCGAATATTTTTGCAAGAGTAGGGAGAAGGCTAATTGGGCGATAACTGGTTGTGAGCGGGTTTGTTGGGTTTGAGGATCGGAATTATGATGGAATGTTTGCAGGCTGTAGGAAAATACTTTAGACGGAGACAGCCATTGAAAATTGCGGTTAGATATGCGATGGATCTACGTGGTGTTTTAGGATGTTGTTAGGGATGAGATCGTGGGCAGAAGACTTTTTGTTTTTGAGAGATTTGAGGATGGATGCGATGTTTGATGGGTTATATATTTGATGGGCTCTGGGGCTAGTGACAGGGGAAGTCTGATAAAGGCATTGATTTTGGAGTTAAAGGCAGGGGTGTTGGGTGGGTGGGGGGTGAAGGAAGAGGCAAAATGATTGGCAAGGAGATTCGCTTCTTCTAGGTCAGAGACAGCAGTGATTGAGTTCGAGGATAGACTGCACGACTGTGTCTGATTTTTTAGGCTGGGTCACTATTAGGCTGGGTAGACCATATTTATAGAGATATGAATTGGGTTTTCGTGTTACTAGACTGCAAAAACTGCTAAATGGCATTTGGAAGCCAATGAGCTATTTTTTCCTCTTCGTTTCGGTGCATGCAACAGTGCCCATGTCGCACCCGCTGGCCTACCCCGCGCGCCCATCGGGCTGAAGGAGGCACACTCATTAATGCATTAACCGGTGTCAGAAGTTGCAACTTCTTAGTTGTACATTACGTAATCATGTTCAATAGTCATCTACATAGAAAACACAAATAAACAGTAAATATTTTGTATATGCCCGCAAACAAAAGCGGTGACCTAAGTAGAAAGTGCTACTCTTTCGACAAGTGACGCCCTTGTGAGATCCTTCTTCTCACTTATGTTTTCGCACCAAATACTCTCGTTCCGAGATCTGTAACCAGTATATATAGGACTTATCATAGTATGTGTCGTTTGTTCTCATATTGTGTACGTCAGGACTGAAGTGAAAAGAATAATTGAAGTTCATAAACACAATTTAATACTATTTTAAACATAATACTTATTAAGTTTGTAACATAAAAGTAATAAATATATAATATAAAAAGAAGATGAACAATTAGTTTGAAAAATTGTTAGTTTTATAAATCTGCCCCGCCGTGTGCTGCTTGCTTTTTTGGCTGATGCTTCACATGGAAATGTCAATAAATCTTTAACTAAGATTTTGAAATACAGGAAAAAAGCGTGGCTTTTCAGAATGCATTAACTAGTGGGCCTCCTTCCGCGACGCGGGCTCGGGCGGCCCGCGGTGCAGGCCGGCGGGCGCGACAACACGGACACTGTTGCACGCACCCAAAGAGGAAAAAAGAGCTCATGGGTTTCCAAATGCTTATAGTGTTCTTTAAAGTTCAGTAACATCAAAATCCGTTTGATTTCTCTACAAATATGGTCAATGCAGCCTAATAGTGAATAAAGATATCAGATACAGCAGTGCGGTACAATTATGGGTCGTTAATAATGATTCGCGGCGTAATTTTAGCCGACTGCTGTGAAATATTTAAATTGTGCGAAACTATGCTCTTGATGTAGAGATTCCAAACTTCTAATTCTTATCTAAATTAAAAATATTTTGAAATTAATAAATTAAAAGTTATTTTCAGGGTAACGCGGACACCACGTCAACCAAAAATCCAGTGACAAAAATAAAATAAATATAATTTATTCGTTATTGTCTAAACGTACGTGTGTGTGTTAGCGCGTGTGTGCGTGTGTGAATGTGTGTGCGCGTGCGTGTTATAAATGCGGTTAGTGATACAATTGGTTCACGCGCGCTGCCGATTCCAAAAGAGTCCCTCGCGTTACGGTCACAGTGTGCGCGGCCAACGCGCGTTCCAGCGGAAAGGGTCGCTTCGCTGCGTATTTGAGGCCCTCGGGCCAATGCATTTTATGCGACTACACCTTAGAAATAATTTGGCGTACATACTGTCATGTTTTCCCGGAAAACATTCATTTTCTTGCCTTCTTTTTGGCCCACAATTTTTTTCCTCCGTGTCTACTCGCGCGTGAACGAGTCGTATCACAACTGCATTTGGTATATATTGGGTGTTTGTTACTTCAAAGTCACCTCTAACCCCACGTTGGTGCCGTGTGGGTGGGGTGCTCTCAGGGTTGACCTCGACTTACCTTTTCCCTGCCGCCTGTTGAAGTTTTCCACTTGGCTCAGCTTCCCCCACTGAAGACCCTGAAATATCTAGTGGGAACATGCGTGGCGTGGGCATTGGCATGCAACTAGGAATAAAAGATCTTCCTCGTTTAACTTACATTTAATTTATAAAAAAATTAGCAGCAAAAGTTGCGGTGAAGCCGGATACATAAAAAGAAGAGGTTTAAATCTACCTTACGTCTAAATTACACTGTAGAGTCGTCACGGCAGGTTATTCGCCCGTCACTCGCCTCAGCGGCAGCCCAGGGCGGGCATGGGTTCGTCGCGCCGGCGCTGGCAGGATTACGAGCGGCGGCTCGGTCAGACACCCTTCCAGGCAGGGCCAGGCGTTGAGGTGACGCCGGCCCAAAACGGGCGGTGAAGGGTGCCGGGGATGGCGGCGTCGGCGGCGGTCGGAACGTTGGCGACCCGCACGGTGGCCGGGCGCATGAATGGGCGCCGGGGTGATGGCGGCGGCGGCGAAAGTCGATGCCGGCGGAACGAACGGCGTTGGCGGCGTTAACAATGTCCGCTATCCGCCCGGTGGCCGGGCGCGAGAAAGGGCGCCGGGGATGGCGGCTCGCGTCCTCGGGCCGTCTCACGCCCGGGCCTGATTAAAGCCTGATTAAGGCCGTCTCTCGCCCGGGCCAAATTAAAGACAACGGTAGAGGTAGCTTCCATAAACTGCGGTATACTTGGAATAATGTTCAGGATTCGTCACGGATCGGTACGACTTGTAGTTTTACGCCCCATATTCCGCTTATCTCGATTTCCAATCTCTTGTATTTAAGCCGTTTCTCTGGCTTCTTGGTTATGACTTTTTGTTCACAAGGCACAGCAACATCTACAAGTAGACACGATTATTTCCCAAATCCCGGATAAATATATCCGGTTTGTTTGCAGCCATCGTGCGATCCGTTTGAATTTGTTGGTCGTGCAATATTGTATTGAGTTCATCAGATGTCACCGGTTTTGAAAGTGTTCGTACCACTAGAAGCACGTGTTTGGAATTTTGAGGGCGGTACAGATCTGCCAGTGGAGGTAACTACACACCCTGTCGTGTCTTTTCAAGTATTCGATCTTTGCTAGAATTGGACAAGCTGAGACTAGATAATGGTTTCTACTTTCCTGGCAAATGCGGCATTTGTCACCTTGGGAAATTTTGAGAACCGCTTGATCATAATGTGTTCTCAACGCCTATCTTGGGCAGCTAATAAAACTGCTTGCAATTCTGTCTTCATTCATTCCCTTTTAAGCCACATAAATAATTGAGCTTTATTGATCTGCACCTTGTTCATTCTTTTTAAACACTGTCCATCGAGTTGTTTGTCCCTCCACGATTTCTTTAACATTTTTTGTCTCACATTTCACGTTTAGTAGAATCAGAAGTTCAGTGCCTATGTTATTCTGCGTGGTTTGTATAGTTGTCTTCGCAATTCTTCTTGCTACACTAACAATGCCTCTGTTTCCCATTCTTCGATCAGATTTAGATCTGCCTCATTAGTGGGTCATCTTGATGACTGACTACATACTTTTCCATCCCGACTATTGCATTGTGTCAGGAGGCTTCAATTTGCCTCTTCCTCCTTCCTTACGTGACACATACATTATACATTGTAAGCAGTTTTTGGTTTTTATATCTATGATTCGAATTTCTTGCTCAGTCCAGACCACTAGCCCGAAACTGCACTCGACTACAGGGATCGCCAAACTACCAATTGTAGATTTTGTCCTGGAATTCAAGCGGACTGCAGGACAAGTCTCACTCTTCTATAATACTCCCTGCGAATTCTCTCTTTCATTGTCTCGTTCGAAACGTTCTCACATTCTTCAATGCCCAGATATTTGTAAGTTTAACCTGGCTCAAGACCTTGAATCCAGTGTGCATATCAACTTCAATAGCCTGTGACGTCCTCATTTTTCTTTTCTTTAAATTTATTTTGCACACTTGTTAAGACCAAACTTCATGCATATGTCATTGCTAAAGTCACTCACGACAAACAGCATTGGGGAATGAATCGCTTGATCCTTAGCAAATATTTTAAGATCATCCATGTAAAACAAATGTGATACTGGTCTTTCATCATCATGGAGCGTGTAACCAAAGTCAGTGTGCGACAACTGTCTAGAAAATGGGATCAAATTAATGCAAAACAGCAGAGGGGATAACACATCTTGAAAAATACCCCTGTTAATCTGAATACTTCTTGTTTCTTGCTTCCTTTCCGCTGTATATTAGTAACCTGGTACTCCACGACTTCATGCTAGCCTTGCAAAACTCAATAAGTCTAGGATATAATCTAAAGATCTACAGTGTCTTCAAAATTCAGTCGTGTGGTACACTGTCAAAGGTCTTCTGGTAGTCAGTCCAAGCCATGCTCAAATTACGTTTTCGTATCCTTACATCATTCAAGATGACTTTATTTAGTAACCTTTACGATATTTTTGTTCAACTGGCAACAGATGGTTCTTTTCTAGATGTTGGAACATTTTGTCAGCTATGGATGCAGTTATAACTTTGTACATTACTGACAGACAAGTGATTGGACTGTACTTCTTCTCCAAAGAGCAACTCTCGCTTCGAGTAGCAATAAGTGATACGGCGTGTGAGACATTCCGGAAGTTCCTTTGAGTTTTAAAAATTTTATTAACTGCCTTTTCTTGATGAGATTATATTGCTGTTAATTTATTAATCCAATAAATGTGGAGCTCATCAATCCCTGGGGATTTCCATTTTCCCATGTTCTTAATTGCTTGGAAGTGGTTCTCTTCCGAGAATTCGTGAACATGTTCCACTGTTGCCACAATTTCTTCAGCAACATCGACTTCAGATTAAACCAAGATGCGTCTGTGTTGTAGGATCTGCTTTCCTCCCGGATTTCTGTCCAGAATGCTTCGACGTCATCTTTAGAAGGAGTGACAGCATTGTCATTCGGTTTTGGAGTCAGATTGCGATAGAAACTCTTACCGTCTGTTTCAAACAACCGAGTCTGCAAACGAAAATATACTCTATGTTTGTAAGTCTAACGCGTTGAGACTATGCTTGTGTTTTCTCTTTTAGCTTCTGAGCTACCATTAGCCTGCTTGTGTCAGTTTCTATTTGGTATTTTTGATCAACATGGAATATTTTTCGTTGAACTTTAGATGTGTGCGTTGATTTAGAAGATGCCTGGACCAAGAGTGATATTTCACGCCGAGTGTCAACTATCCGTTTCATAATTCTTTTCGTCCGAGGGCTGCTTATCATCTGTTTGACTGTCGGCTGTTCCCAAAATTGTCTGAGATACCAGAGATCCAGTTACATACACGATGTGATTAATTTCAGTAATATCGAGAGGTCTACAAGGGGTCTGTAGCACCTCGCTTAAGACTGCGCTGTCTCTATCACTCTCTTAGCTTTGACATTTTTGTATATTTTCCTCAATGGTGCACGAGATTCGAATGGAAGTTGACGAACTCTATCTCGCGTCGTGTCCTCATCATGAGATTCGTTGGCAGATGAATATTCACCACAGAAGGATGTTTCATTTGGAAAGAGATGAACTTTCAACAGGACCATCGCTTTCAAGTTCTATATGTTCGTTACGTGGATATTTCGATCGAAGCACATACTCCGCATTTCTCTGAATGTCAGGAAGTTGTTCTGCTGTGAATATTCCACTGCTGAGTATATATCGTTGACTGACAAGCTTCTTTGAATTACCTACCTTAGGTAGGTCTCATGCCTGGATTCCGCTCTTTCCATATCTTGAAAACTTATATTTTCGAGCCCCCATTTTTTTTGCTTTTGCATAATAAAATCACATCACCTCCTTCAATTCATCTCGCGACCATCTCTGACGCTGGCTTCGAGATACTGCCGAATTTGGGCTCCATGTAATTAACATCCGTGGGAAAGCCAGACGTCTACAAGGTGACATTAGCTCGGTTTCTGAGCAGATATGGGACATTGGTTGAACAAAGCACGTTAATATTAATTACATTTCTTGTTCTATCCCATTTGCTCATTGGTTTTAAGTGAAGTTTCTCAGGAACAAGTTCGAGTTCACAGATCACACTTAATCCATGGGTTATTTCCTGTCTTCCGTTACTACTCATTCACTGTGGCCACGGAACATCCCCCCGCAGGGCCCAGAAAGGGGTCCGTCCGATCGTCAGTCTCCATTACTAGACCCTACAGGATTTTCACTCACTGCTGAAGGCAGACTCCTTCGCTGACTAATGCAAGTTTCGGGCCTCCATTCTAATCAGTGGCCTGGTCTGCCAACCCAGTTTCCCCCCTATATCGTCCATGAGCCGATAATAGAAAGTCGGATAATAGGAAGTCGGAAGCCGATAATAGGAGCCAATAATAGGAATTATAATTAACAAAACCACTACTCGATATGAAGTTGAAACAAAAGATTTAGGATACAGTGATCACGATGCACAAATTCTTACCATTATAAGAAATGTGATCACTGACACAATAAATAATTCACGTGTGACTAGATTGTTTAAAAAGTAAAAAAAATTATTCATTGATTACTTGATGCAGGAGTCATGGGAAGCGGTTTATAATACTGTTGATACAAACGACAAATATAATTTTTTCAACTCTTTCATTACATTTTAACACTTGCTTTCCTCTTCAAAAAAGAAAAATAAATATTTCACGGAAAAGCAATTCTTGGATAACACAAGGGATTAGGACATCTTGTAAAAACAACCGAATTCTTTCTTTCATTTCTAAACGTTTATTTATTTTATTTTACGTCAAAAAACAGTTAAAAATTGAAATAAATTTTAACTGCGTATGACGTGCTATGGGGAAAAGTGAATTGTGTGCACATTTTCAAAATTCTGTGATCCCTACACTAAGTTATATACTACTTAAATTTTGAATTTTGAAAGGAGAAAAAACAAAACTCCCATGTAATAAAATCTATTTTCAAGAATAAACAAGCAATAAGTTTTGAATTTTGAAAGGGAGAAAAAAAAACAAACAAAAAACTCCCATGTAATAAAATCTATTTTCAAGGATAAATAAGCAATAAATTTTGAAGAAAAAAACTCTCATGCAATAAAATCTATTTTCAAAGATAATAAGCAATAAATTTTGGCTCTTATTACTTCCTGCCGCGACAACATGGAAACGATAATTTGAATAATTGTATTTCCCACTGAATTCTAGAAGACGTGCACAGAAAATGAAGTTACATTTATGTCCAGAAGCAAACAAGCAAAACAACGTCGTAACGTATCTCAAAATTTCCTTGTCTACTTTAAAAAATACAAATCATTGTTACGAAAAGTTATAAGGCAGGCTAAAATCATGAGAACGATCAGGATATTTTGAACTCAAATAACAAAACAAACAATGTGGAATATAATAAAAATACCACTAAATCAACTAGAAACCCTGTAGAGAATATTGTTTTAAAATATATCGATATAAATGTGAACGATCCGGGAACAGTGGCTAGTCTCTTTAACCAATACTTTTCGAGAATTGCTGCCGATCTCACTAAGGGTCTTCAGCCACAAAATTCAAAAACAGACAGTTCACCCAAAATTTTAGACACGATGTTCGTTTCCGAAACTTCTTCCTATGAAATTCTCAAAATAATCGGTAAACTAAAAAATAAATATTCGTCCGGTTTAGATGAATTCCCGGATTCTTTGTTAAAGACCTGTGCGTATGCCATTATACACCCGTTAACTCACATATTTAATTCATCGTTATGCACCGGAAAGTTTCCAGATATTTTCAAAACAGCTAAAATTAAGCCGCTCTTCAAAAAAGGCAAAAAAATGAATTTCAAAATTATCGCCCATTTCTCTTCTATCAGTTTTTCAAAAATATTAAAGACTTTTTTACGTACGAATGGAAACCTTTCTCAGTAACACGACGCGCTTTCAGATTGCCAACATGGATTTCGAAAATCAAAATCAACGGAAACAGCCATATTTTCTTCTTTTAAAGATGTCGCCTCATCATTGGATCAAAACGAGGCACCTATTGGATTATTTTTAGATCTTTCAAAAGCTTTTGACGTTCTTGATCATGACATTTTACTTTCCAAATTACCTTCATATGGAATCCGTGGTATTGCTCTAGATTGGTTATGTTCGTACCTTAAACAACGATCTCAGAGAGTTGAAATACTTTACTGGAATGATGGAACATTACGTACGCACCTTTCCGACTCTTTGCCCATTGCACGTGCAGTTCCTCAAGGATCGATTTTAGGCCCTATTCTGTTCATACTTTACGTAAACGATATGCCCTCGACGATTCGAAACGGAAGAACGGTTCTCTTTGCGGATGATACGAACATCCTTTGCAATAAAGAAACCGTAAATAGTACAATATCAGATGTTTCAAATTGGTTCCGAAATAACAAATTAATAGTAAACGAAAAGAAAACGGTTTTAATGCAGTTTTCCATTTCAAATAAACAATTCTGTGCTCCGTTGAAAATGAACGGTGTACAATTGACTGATGTTAAGGCAACAAAATTTTTAGGTCTCTCAGTTCAGTCAAACCTTAAACGGAACGTCCATTTAAATGAATTGAACACAAAATTAAGTACATTATGCTAGGCGTTCAGAATTCTTGCAAATTCAGTCAGCCTTCATACTGCTCGTTGTGTATGTTTCGCGAATGTTCATTCCCGCCTGAGATATGGCATAATATTCTGGGGAAATACATCTTATAGCTCCCAGACTTTTAGATTACAAAAACGAATTGTACGAATAATAACCAAACCCCACCCACGTGATTCATGGAAGCCTCTCTTCGTTAATCTAGGAATTTTTCCATTACCTTGTCTGTTTATTTACGAATCAGAGGCTTTTGTCAAAAATGACTTGCTTACGGTTGGGAATATATTTTCAGAAAATGCCGATGTCTATTACAATAACACTCGACGTAGAAATCATATTCATCAGGTGACAGTATCAACAACCCATTACAAAAAATTCACATACAATACATGTACATTATTTTACAACACTTTGCCAGATGACATTAAACGATTAAATTCGATCGAAAAGTTTAAATCCCAAGTGAAATCGTTTTTGCTGCATAACTGTTTCTATACAATTAGAGACTACATCACAAGAAAAGTAACATTGACTTTAACAATTATACAGAATGCATTATTTAATATTTGAACTGTATAAATGTGTATAAACAACCTGTAACTAGTACTGTATTGCAGCCTCCGGGTCAATGACCGCCGATCAGGTTTTTCGTCCAGTTTCCCTGATCCATTGAGCAAATGCTGAGATGGCCCCTTGTTTTGTTCTGGATATAAATGTAACTTCATTTTCTGTGCACGTCTTCTAGAATTCAGTGGGAAATACAATTATTCAAATTATCGTTTCCATGTTGTCGCGGCAAGAAGTATTATTCCGAAGGACAACATGGATAAGAGCAAAAATTTATTGCCTTTTTATCCATGAAAATAGATTTTATTACACGGGAGTTGTTTTTCTCCAATTTTAAGTAGTATATGACTTAGTGTAGGGATCACAGAATTTTGAAAATGTGCACACAATTCACTTTTCCCCATAGCACGTCATACGCAGTTCTTAACTGTTTTTTGACGTTAAATAAATAAATAAATAAATAAATAAATAGATAAATAAATAAATAAATAATCAAATAAATAAATAATCAAATAAATAAATAAATAAATTCCAATGATTCATGACCCTACCCTCTCTACTTTTCGCTATGAATGCTGCTGCTCCTAACATGGAAACAGACGCTGCAGCTGCCCGTTGCGGATCTGATGCTGCAGTTTTGTTCGGGTTCCGCCATCTTCGAAAATGCCGTTGAGGATCTCCTATGGAGTACTTCTTCGTCTGACCCCTCACCTTCAACCTCTCTACAAGGGAGGCCTTACTAGTAGCTAGGCTACCGTCCGCTACCGCTAACATAGCTCTCAGGCTTATGGGGTACTCAAGCTCCACTGCCAACTACAAGGTCGTGTACTCCCTAGGTGGAGTTGTTGTTGTTGTTGTTGTTATTATTATTATTATTATTATTATTATTATTAAATTAGAGTGTTTTATTATTTGTAAATTATAGTTTCCGTCAACATGTTTCAAAAAGCCTACTTCCCGAAATAATAAATATTTATATAATTATATGCTTCGAGCATCCTGGTGCTGGGGAGATGGTGTATTCGATCTTCGGCAGGCGCTGAAGACGTATGTGATGCGTTTCGCGTCGGTGGGCGTGGGCCACGTGAAGGATTCGAATTCCCAGCTGCTTGGATCCGTTACTTCCCTCATCTTTTTCAGGCGAATTCCGGTGCAACATCCTATAATGCAGACCACAGATCGCGTGCCATTTTCCTTGTCTATCCTGTTCCCATTTCCCATCTTTAGGACCGAGTTATGGGCTGATCATCTATCCTGGAATCTAATCTAGATAAAATATCCTTTAGGGTCAGAGATAGGTCAACGCCGAACTATAAGTGGTGTTGAGCCAAAGAAAGCGGAAAAATGATAGGCATTGCAGTATACAGTTTCTATTGTTAATTACGAATTATTATAAAATGTATATTATACATAATAATTGTATAAATTATTAATTAATTAAATAAAAAATTAAATTTTATACATATATTTAACACTTGCTATTGCTAATTAATGCGAATTCTAGTCGACTTATGGTTATATCAAATAATTGACTAAGATTATTGTAATAATTTGATTTTACTTATTGGTTCCCTTCCATTCACTTTAAATATTCCGTCTTATCATATTGTAATCGGAACCCTGAAGAATACGTACGACGCAATCCAATGCAGTGTGTACATTATTATTAATTATGAATCCGTTCGCCCAATAAACTACTGAATTCGAAACTGTATGTATGTGCATGTATGTAGTTCAAGAAAGGGGATAAGGATTCCGGACTCAAGAAAAGTACCACAATGAACTTTTCCTATGGGTCACATGCAGTGTTTACTGCTTTCTACTTTACATGAACACATATTTATGTAAACATATTTTTAGTTTCAGAACGGATGCAGGGCAAAAAGGAGAGTGTAAAATGCACCCCTGTCAGATAGTAACTTCTCCTACTGCAGAAAATATGATCTACATGAAGGGTAAGAAATATATTTTATATTTTATTAATACGTTACAGCCAGTTATTGCCTTCGATACGGAGCTCGATAAACACTGCATTACTAAACCTGGATCGAGAGAATCGTTGTTACGAGGGAAATATGAAAACATTCGACTGATGCTATATGTTCTCTTATGGAGGGAATTATGAGAGATGGAAATATGAAAAGACAAACCGAGTCAAGTTCACATCTAGTGAATTAGTAAATTTATATCAATTAAATAAAATAGGAAAAAGTAAAATTATGTATGTACCACGGGCATTAACTGGTTTTAATGATCTCGGTGGACAAAAAACCATCGTGCCAAAGGCCCTCGAACATTTTGTCGCCGCTCGATCATTAAAACGCCCTTGGTGCATAAATAACTATTTTAATTCACCACGTATATTTTTTTAACTAACCGAAAACTTAGTTCTTCTCACCAATTTAATTATTTTTTGTTATTTACGTTAGTAAACAAGCACTTAGCCCCTTAGCAAACAACCATCTAAATACTGCTTTAAGAGCGCGTCCATAGCAACGGCCGCTAAAATATTTTTAATGGACTCTCGATCATTTTAACGGCCGTTGCTATGAACACTATGGACTCTCGGGTTTAGATTCTGCTTGCATTAGTAGAAAAAACATTCAACTGTCTGGTCACAAACAAAGCATCCAGTACCACCAACCCTTGCTACAGAAAATCAAGAGTAATGACAATTCTGAACTCGCGAAAGTGATAAAAGTTTATTTTTAATAAGCGATAAACTAAAATAACAAAAATCATTGTATGTAACTCGTCCTCTATTAGTCTTTAAGGACTTAGCCGGAAGGTTAACTACTCGGCTTCGCTATCGCTCCGCCTCACAGTTAACCTTCCGGCTGAGTCCTTAAAGACTCGTTTAGAGGACTCGTGACATAAATATCTAGTAAATCAGCATTACGAATACAAAGATAACGCTAGCACTACTGGTGCTACAACAGAACTTACCTTCATGCATTATTTCTAACTTTTGCAATTTCCTAAAATTCCTGTAGTGTGGCAAAAATGGTTCTGCGCCATTTTGTTGAACGTTCTTAGCTCCATCTGTGAAAATAATTAAAGAGAAAATTTTGCTTATTTCAAGATGTGTCTTTGAAGAACAGATTTCATGGAGAGACTAGTGGTGCTACAACACAACACATTTTCTCGCATTATTTCTAAATTTGCAATTTTTCTAAACTTCAAAGAGCTCAATGAAAATAATGTCTATGCCACTCTTTGCCTTGTTATATCCTTGAAAACATTAGGAGTGGTTTTTAAGAATTTTTCAAAAATAATTCCATTACTTTCAAGCAGAAATATCGTGAACACTACTCTTTTTTTTTTCAAAAAGTTGTACATGACTTTTTAAAGATCTAACTTATCCAGAACTGATATCATTTCAGACAAAAATCTATATATTCAGTATTGTACTTTTGCATTGTTAACTTTTTGCAATTTTTGAAAATACAGAGAGTTCGCCGAAAATGGGACTAGTACCAGATCTTAAACTGTCCTTTGATACATATGAAGAGAAACTTTAAAGAAAGCATTTGGTGCCAATTTTTTAGAAAAAATTGAAAATTGTCTAAATTTCTTCAAAAGTTACGCAAAAACTAATCATATTTTTGAAAAATTGTACATGACTTTATTTTTTGGGAAAAAATATCTATCTTCAATTTCTGTTTGTAAGAATTAATTTTTTTCAATTTCGAATTTTTTAAAAATTTGCAATTATTTTGAAAAAAAAAAGAAGGTGCATAAGACTCGTTTACGCTATTCGACGACAAAGTTTAATCCAAAAATTTTGTCATTTTTCATAAACTTTTGATAACGTAATGTCTTTTGTATAAAGAACTCCCAACAATCAAAATATTCCATCTAACGTTCATCTCTCGTACTGTGAGGTTCGCAGTGTGGTGCTATTGCGTGTTTTTGTATCGCGAGTGAATTTTTGTGAACTGAGCATTTGTTACGAAGAACTCCAACAGATACGTGAGTACACTTATTATATTAATTGACAACCAACCGCATTGCGGCTGACATGCAACCACAATGAATCCTACCAATATTAACACAAACATAACCCAACTTATGCAAGAACGATCTACAGTACCGTACCGCAAGAAAAGAAGTCTTACGCAAGTGCAACTGTTAGCGATGTATTCCCATCAAGGGAACAAGCAGTGATCATTGAAGCCCATGAAGGTTTTACTATTAAAGATTACGTTAATAAACTAACCACCTTAGTGAATTCTGAATATCAGATCATTAGTGAACAAATTTAAGAGAGTGATAATATCTAATGCATATCCTATAATTCCTCATGATATGATCCAAAAAGAATTTAAAACAAATATCCAAGTCAGTTCGACCATATCATTCATTCGAGCAGGTATCTTTGAACCTGGTTTGCACACATAATGAGTTTTAGAAGACAAACATTTATTGCACCTGAAGATATAAAAAACTTCCAGAATCTACCACAATTCTTTATGATGTAACAGTTAACAGAACTTATTCCTCAACTGATGACATGAATTTTTTCGTATGTAAACAAACTGGACACCTCGCCAATCAGTCTTAGCAACCCTACTCAAATACAGAAATGGAAACTAAAAACACAAGATTAACTAGAAATGGAAATAAATGAAAATCACCTAGAAGCAGTAGATGAGCAAACCGAAATTGAAAAACATAAGAGCAGATAATACAAAATTCCCAACAATACAAAAAATAGCCCGCCCATCAGATTCATCATCAATTGTAGAACCAGACAAAAATAAAATGGAAAATCCAAATACTGAAGCAGGAAAACTATCAAAGAAGAAAAAGAAAAAGTCACAGGAAAGATATGAAGAAAATGGTACCCAAGAAAAGTATTGTAATAAATCATTAGAAGACTTTTTTTTTAATTTGTTGCGTCTACTTTGGCGCAACGCGTCTCCAAGCCCCTTGGCGGGCGTTGAGCGCTTTGCGCTTTTCGGAGTAATCCTCCATTACTAACAGCGCTTTTGGAGTAATTCTCCGTTAATATTATGACTTTCGCGTCTCGTCGCAGTCAGTTGTCAAGAAGACCGCCAGGTCTGCGTCCGCGCCTCCCACCACGCGCTCCTGCGTCATTACCCAGCGGCAACAATGAGGAAGGAATAAGGATAGGGGTAGGGTTTAGGACACTTCACAGGAGTTGAACTAGCCCTTGTGAAGCAGCCGAACTCGTTTTGTTGGAACAAATTTCACATGAGATTCGACGGGAATCGACCTCGGATCTCAGTGGTGAAAGGCTAGCGAGTTAGCAATGAGCCACGAGTTCGACCCCTTCTTATTCCTATAAAACAAAAAATTGAAAGTAATACACACGTATCCTCTTACTTATAATCAACTGATAAACTTCATAGACAAGAAAACTGTGGATCAAGCAACCCAACTTTAATAGCAGAAGATTTCACTAATGATATACAATCTATCTTTCATATGATGTCAGACACATACTGAAAGCTTACAGAAAAATCAATAAAAAGCAGATTCACGAGAATTATGAACAAGTTAAAGGAATCACTTACACAGAATGAGGAAACTGATTATGAGCTCTCTGATTAAACTGCCTCAATGCAAATCATTCAGTGGAATTGTAATGGGTCCAGCGCCAAATTACTTTATTTAAAATTAATAGTATATGACAATAAACTACAAATATTATATTTGCAGGAAACAAATTTTAAAGTAAACCTTTCTGGAAAACTTTCAGGATACAAGTCATCTCCCAAATCTCTCTCTCAATAAAAACAACGTATTAAGACAACTCAAATGATAATCCCTCACTTGTAATCAATTGAAAAAATTCATTGAAAAAGCTTGTGGATCGCAAAACCGAATAGTAATAGCCAGTGAATTTTCACTTCATATTCCATGTATTATCCAAATAACCAAATAAATATCCAAATAATTCTATCCATGATCTAATATCGCAGACAGAAGGGGTAAAATCATTGAAGATTGGTTAGATAATCATAATGATCGTACTTTATGAAACACTGGTCTTACCACCCATTTCAAAGTAAGTAATGGAACTGAAAGCAACATTGTTCTTTGTTTCGCCTCAAATGACATTTCAGCCAGAATTATATGATCTACTAACAATTATCTTTATGACAGTGACCACTATCCCATGAGCATGATTATTCCAGACTTAGATCTATTCTCCAATCTGAGATGTGAACGTAAATGGATCCTGGAACAAGCTAAATGGCAACAATTCCAACATTTCATTAAGTCCAATATTGCAACTCTAAATCAACCAATCAAATTGAATTTTCAAGAGGTTAACAGATTGGTGCAAGACTTCATTTAACTTATTCTAGAAGTAGCTAGAACTTCATTTCTCCAAACTTCGGGTATAATTAGAAAACACCAAGTCGCATGGTGGAATGAACCAATGTTCTATAGCCATTAAACATAAAAAAGAACATATAGGAAATTCAAGAAAAACGAAGCTATTTTAAATGGTATTGCTTACGGGAAAGCAAGAACTTTTGCACGACTTTACTCTCAAATCCACAATGATCAAATCATGGCAAAAGTTCATCTCTTCAATCAAACATCAATCTCCTATATCAGAGATATGACATAAAGTAAAAGCCATTAGTGGAAGAAATATTTCCAGTTTTCCTAGATATCTTATTGACAGTACTGACTTAAAACATATTAGATCTCAAAACGTATGTAACCTTTTAGCAAACACTTTTGCTCAAAATTCAAATAGCAATAATTTTGACCCAAAATTCCTATCTACAAGCCCCTCAAGGAGAAATTTAGATCATCAAAACATTATGCTATTAACTAAGGAGAATAACGAATACTACAACAAGCCATTCCTTATGGAAGAACTTCTTTATATAGTAGATCTGGGCAAAAATTCTGCACCTGGACCCAATAAGGTCCCAAACAGGTTTTTGAAGAACCTTCCTGAAGTTGGACTCCAGTATTTACTAAATGTTTGTAATTACATCTGGACGGAACAAGATTTTCCCGACCAATGGAGAGAAGCTATTGTTATCCCCATACCCAAACCTAATAAATACTCACACTACCCACGAATTACCACCCAATTTCCCTTACAAATAACATCTGCAATATATTAGAGAAGGTGGTTTGTCGCCGCCTGAAATGGATATTGGAAAATCGCAACTTAATCACGCCACAGCAAAGCGCCTTTAGATCCTTTAGATCAACAAATGACATCCTGGTAAATGTCGATACTGTAATATGTGATGCCCTGGCTATGAAACAACATGCATTGGTGGTTTCAATGGACATTGAAAAAGCATATGAAATTGTCTTTAAAGAGAGACATATCCATTCTTACTAAATCACATATATTACGAAATATGTTAGCATTCATTATCAATTTCCTTAAAAACAGATACCTTAGGGTCACAATTCTAGAGAATTCATCCCATCTTACTGACATGATGACCACAAGGATTTGCCACAAGGATCTGCCTTTAGTGTTCTATTATTTCCTTCCAGTTATTAATGAAGCAAGCAGTATAATACAAGACCCAGTGAATATATTTATTTTTTCAGATGATATTACCTTGATAATACAAAATGACGTAGATTCACAAAACATCAGCCACCTAGGGCATTCTGTTACAGAGATACAACGAGAAACGTGTTTTGCATGTTTTATTTTTTTCTCAGCATCTCTTGCGTGTATCAGACTGAAAAAATTGCAGAGAAGGGGAAACGTAGTTCAATTTGAAGGTATTTTTGTCGACGAATTTTGACGCCAAATGCATATAGGAACAATAAATAAATTTTTGAAATTCATTTTTGACATGATAGCGTTGGAGTAGTGTCTCAATTCCCCCCCCCCCTAAAATGGGGCTTATAACATTCTATAACATATACTTTTTTTCAGATTTTTAAACAATGTGGACGGTAGTGAAAACAAATTGAAACTAATTTTTTCAGTTTAAAAATTTGAAATTCGCCACAAAATGTGATTGGAAAAACTTGTTTCACCAAAGTTTAAACAGTTTATATTAAAATTATTGAAAGATCTTGCTTACCAGGATGATTTTGAACTTTTTGCTGACAAATGTGTGTTTGATGTGAAAAGTATGTATTAGCGACATAAAATTATCAAACCCCTTTTCACGTTGCAGTTGATGGAAAAGAAATTCCCGTTCGGGAAGTGACGCGTTCTCGAGCATCTCGGGAGCAGGCTGGAGATGGAACTAATATAGTTTACTCGAGCCGACAGCAGCAACAGCAACAACAGCAACAGCAATCACAACAGTTGCATCAGATGCAGCAACAAGCTTTGTCGCATTCTATCCAAGGAGGAGAAACAAGTAGAGATGTAAAGAGGGGTGTTCTCAGTCAACTAATCGAAAAAGTGAGTATGTTTACGATAGAATATGTTTATATATATATATATATATATATATATATATATATATATATATATATATATATATTGGTGGTTTAAGTATGTTTACTTTTCAGAAAGAATTAATTGATCATAAAATATTTTTAATTAATACCTGAACAAAACTTAGGTATCACGTCTACATCTTTGATTGATGAATCCTCATAATCTGTTTTTCATGTGAAGATTCATGTAAATGTACATAGTTGCAGGTGAATAAAAAAAGCATGGATAAACTTCAAAGTACAAATACAAATTGAACTAGAGATCGGAAAAACAGGGTGGAGAGCTCAAGCTTCTTCCTCCCATTTTAATTTTGAGAAAAATTGTAGATTATCATATTACCCTTACGGAATTTCAGTATTTGTGGAAAAATGTTTTTTCTAGAGCACAAGAAAATTATTCAAGTTAGGATTGCGAGACGGCAATTTGATTGGGTCACTTAAAAAGTTGTTACAAAATTGCTCAGACATGGAGGGCAACACACCTTTCGGCCTAATAAAAAAAAGACTTTCGGTAAGCCAGGCTATGAGAATAAGCGATCAGCCAAACGAGTCCTAAGGAAGGCATAAACATGGAGAACAGGAATACGAAGAGAGCCACATCACTACCTCTAGAAACAAGTGCGTTAGGAACCAAGAGGAGAGTTTTGGACGAGCAGAATAATTGGTATTTCCATGATAGACCGAGACAAATTTAGAGAACCATGGCAAAAAGAAGGTATCCAAACATGTGTCATGGGACGATATGAATGCAAAGATGAGGAAACCGAGCGATTTATGGGGAAAGAGGAAATAAAGAAAGCCTACTGGCGGTAAAACGACTGCGAAGAATTAGTGTTAAAAGAACTTGGAGGGAATGAAGCAACAAAAAATGATACGTCTTTGTAAATAAGAGTAATGACTCGGCTTCAATAGTAAGAAGGGCCATGGGACAGAGGCTGATGCAGAGGAATTCGAGTTTCGTATCTGGAGAAACAGCAGAGAATTTTTGAAAAGTACAAATAATAAGGAACTTATCCTAAGAGAGAAGAAAGGAAACGTGAACGTAAGTGCGAAGGAATACAGCAAGTTACTGACAGAGGATTTTCCTGACTCATTGAATTACAATCCACCAGGAGACAAAATACAACTTGGGTTATACATGGACTACACTCGTCCAGGGACGAGGAAGAGCAAGCCTTAATCTTCAAGAAACTGAAAAAGAAGGAGGAGGAGAAAAAGAAGAAGAAGAAGAAGAAGAAGAAGAAGAAAAAGGAGAAGAAGAAAGCTATCCGCGACGACAGGGTAGCCACAGATCTGATAAAATGGGAAGGCAACGCGAACGAGGAAATTAACCAGAGATTATATTTCCCAACATAAGAAAGGGAGCAAGAGAGAGACTCACAACCGCATAGAACTATCGGTTTTGGATGTCGGCTAGAAGGTGTTGTGGAGAGTTACACAGCGTAAAATAAAAGTTGAAAAGTGCCGTGGACGAGTACCAATAAACCTTATGCTCAGTAGAGAATACATGCAACGGATTTTCAACTTCTTGTGGGTAGAACACATGAACCTTAAGAAGGGGGAACTAAATAGCGTCACACAACTGATAATTTAAATCTCGACAGACATAAGTGAGATTCAGAGAGACACTATCAGACAATTATGTAATCAAGACAGGGGTTGAACAGGAAGACGGACAGTCACCACTGTTGCTCAATGTAGCTTTTGACGAAGTGTTCAATCAGAGGTTCGAATGGGTGGGTATCGACTCTTTAGGGATGAAATCAATTTTAAAGTGGATCAATAAAGATTATGGAGTCGACTGGGGATCAATAGCGTAATATGAACTAGCGGTTGATCGACATAATCAAGATGGCATTGATTACAAAAAAATATTGGTGAAGACGATAATTAATTGTTTTCAGATCTAATGGAACAAAACATCTAATAATCAGAAATTCTTATTCATTTTAATTGAATTGGTGAGTTGGAACACAGTACTAGTCCAGAAAGATCATTTTGAGATAATTCAAGTTATAAGGATCGATTAGATATAACAAAAAGCTGCAGATATTTAAGCAAAAACTGTGGACTTATACTGTTTTTCAGCTCAATGAAGATTTACCAACCAAATTTCTTGCAAAATCACAAAAAAATACATTTTATTGTGTATGAGTGCTCTTAAGTAATATAACTTAGGGATGTCCAAATTTCAAGTCGAAACTTTAAGTAGAGCTCATATATTACAATATTTTTCTATTCAAGATTTTTTTCGTAATCCGGCTATGTTTTAATATTTAATTCACTCGGCATACATTTCACAGAATCTGATGAGTAGTGTGCAATTTTCATTAGAAAGGATTCTTTGTGTTCTTTTATTTTAACAAGATTTTCGTACTTGATAGCGTGAGGTCTGTTATTATGCTTTCCTCTTCCATCTTTCGGAGACAGGCCTGACGAAAGACTACCTGTCAGCTGTTGAACCTGAATGTGTGGTAATCCATTGAAGCTCGAGAATGCTTGTTTACAAACTTGGCTGTGAACACATTCTTTCAACGCCAAATAACGCAAATTTACGAGCTCTTCGCTTTTTGTTATCCTTCACCTCTCGCTCTTCGGTTCATTGCAGGCCAGGGGTCCTATGTCTTGCAAAGAAACAACCGGGACAATAACAATTAACAAAAGAAGTTTCAGAACAAAAGTGTGATCCTTCTAAAATGTGATTTGTTAGTAGATCTGATGTTCCGCCAGGGAGACTTGAAACACGTATAATTTCTGTGGCAATGCCTCTCTCCGGCAAAAAATATCTTATGACAATGGGCACAATGTTCCTAGCAATATAATTGGAAGCATCTATGGATATACAATAAAAAATTGTATTTCTCAAGCCGTTTTTGATTTCAATAATTGGTTGTGGTGTCAAGACATTCACTGCAATAGCTTGGCATTTGGTTTGCAAATATTTTATTATAAAATGTTTGTAGCAGTGGTGACTTCCAGTACATTGGCTGAAGGTTTGATTATGCTTGGTAAATGAAAGTAGCCTCTTACTCAGCAAGTTACCTTTCTTTGTCTCCTAGATTTTTCTTTTTAAAAATAGACGTGAGAGTTGCACTTGAGATCCTTGCAGATACAGCTGCTTTAGTATGCTTCTTTGCATCCACATGCTCGTGTATATCGGCGTTCCTCCCATGGCTAGCAGAAAACACAGCAAAACACATTGTATACTCCAATGTTGACTTCGATTTATCAGTTTTGCCGATAAACCCTTTTAATGAAAGGAAATTATTCCTTCAGAGCATCATTAAAAAATAAAAAAGCATTTTCTCTTCGGCACCTTATCCTAGCTTAGCTACAGGCAGGTACGTATGAAACTCAAATGGCGAGCACGTCCACAAGTGATCATAACCTAGAACGGTGCAATCCATGGAACTAGGGGACACAGCCATCTGCATTATAATCCAGACACAGAGGGGAGCAGCGCCAGCACTGAAAATCGGGACATTTGCCGTCCGCACCTTTGAAAACCAGCACTGTCCCGGTAAAAACAGTACACCTGGGACCCCTATTGCAGGTACACTCTCGATCAGTAACAAAAAAGTAAATTACATGAGGCCAGTACCATTGGCAAATAACAAATGTGAATCGTCCAATGCGAGATGCCCGAGACGCCAGATGTCTGAAATCCTAAAAGAGCAGTACATGACCAGGACAGATACTGCTCTTTCACTCATCAAAGAGAAAGAGCTACCTGATTTTGAAGTCGAATGACCTCATATTCAACTGGTTTTAGTCGCAACATGTAGTTCCATGCCCCCATTAATTTCTGTAAAAAAATACCAAATTCGGACTAGTGCTGTTTTTCTACTCACCCAGTCAATTGTAATTTAGTGTAATGATAAAATATTCGCCTATTACATTTGGTATTTGATCAAACCTTTGAAAGACCTATAACGCCGAGAAAGGATTAAACAAAACCAGTGGTACTCCTACAGCACATTCTTTCTCGCATTTTTCTAAGTGCTCCGCCATATTTTACTACGACATATATATGGATGGCAAAGTGTTTTCAATCAGCCAAAATTATTTTCCACACCGAGACTCGAACTCTGGTATTTCGAGTTACAGATCTGTTCAACTTATTAGAATTCAGTTTTCAAAGAATTTTATTTATTAAGCAACAATACATTGTAAACGTGTATGTACCTACACTAAATTAATTTTAATGATCTATCTTACACATTTGAAATAATTGAAACATAAATTTTTCAAATTCAATAAATAAAACATAGTTTTAAATTAAGTAGTTCATATAACAGAGTACGTACTAATTTGATTTTCAAGTACAATCACAAAAAGTAGTATTTCGTATGGAATCCTTTATTTTGATCAAGAAATTCAAACGTCTTGGCATGCTTTCCACTAGTTTCATGGACTTCAGCTTCAAATCGACGCTAGTGTGACATAATGAATTCATTTCCCTAATCAACTGATGTTTGAATGCAATGTTCTTTTTCAGGTTATACTTCATGAAGTTCCAACATTTTTCTATAGGATTCATGTCGGGACTTTCCCGGCCATTGATATATGCTAAAATATTTTTCCGGGAGCATTGTTTTACGATTTTAACTTGATGATCGGGTGCGCCGTCGTGCATTAACACGTACGAGTTTTAATTAAACCACGTTGCTGCCTTTGATGGTAGTTCTTCCTTAAGTATTGGTCTTGTTTAATCGTTCTCTGTATGATATAGAACCTTTCAGACCCTTACGCCCCACCAAGACGACGTTGGATGCTTAATAGTTGGTTGTAAATATTTGAATTTGAACGCTCCCTTTACGACGTCGAAAATATCTGGAAAATTCGTCATAAAACATTCATGAAACATGATTCGTGAATAAAACAGACTTTGTTTCAGCATTCAAACGTGCAGTGTTTCAGATCTCGTGCCCATGCGAAGCGTTTCTTTTCTATTGCAGTACTATTTTAATTTTCGCTTTTTACGTTCTGTCTGTCGTCTGTCTGTTCGTCTGTCTGTTCGTCTGTCTGTTCGTCTGTCTGTTCGTCTGTGAACAACTCTAGGGGCTAAACAATTCAGACGATTTTCTCTAAAATTGATGTTCCCCGATCTATTTGGTTGATATCATGGACCCTTGAATTTGAAATCGATATTTTAATTTTTGAGGGTACTTTACATAAAACCCTTGGGACATTTTCAAAATTTTCGAAAAATGGCTTCATTGTTTTTAATTTTTTTGTTGGATAGTGTGAAGGACATTTAAGAGAATGGTGCAGGTTACATGTTCTTTGAAGACCCTGGTTTTTCGAAAATTGCAAAAGTTACACTTTTTTTCGGAGTCTTCCTACAACTAAAATACTAAAGTTAATGAAACCAGTTCTTTAAAGATAGGTTTTGAAATAAGATCATGTACATTTCTTTTCTGATGCCTTGAAGAGAGAGCTTTGATTTTCTCCCTCATTTTCTTTTTTTTAGACATGTTTTGTTTTCTCTCATTGCAAAACTGACTCTAATAACTGATTTTTTTTTATTTTAGCTAGTCTTAGAAATATCTCTCTCTGTATTGATACCTACTTCCAGGCGAGTTGTTACAACTGTATATTTAGGAGACCACAGCCCTTGGTGGCTCGTTGGTTAGCGTGCTCGCTTTCCACGGCGCAATCTCGGGTTCGATTCCCGGGATTCCTGGTCGGGGCAATAATTAACTGTGCGCTTTCCTTGCAAGGACCCAGTATCCGTTGCTGTGTGACAATGAGAAAGCTCACTTCTCAGATTGAGAAGACCAGAGGGCGTAGGGATCGCTACGTGCTAACCACACGTATCCCTTAACCCATGGTCTCAAGGTCGGGACGCCTTAGCTCGTAATGAGTCGTTTTGCGAAAGTACATACATATTTAGGGGGGGAATGATCCTTCCTTCTTCCCATTTCGCACTGTAAACAGTAGAACCCTTTCAAATCACGTAATTACAAGAAGTATTCATGTTAACAAACAATTAAACTGGTCTACCACAACATGCGAAGTCAGCTCTTTAAAGGAAACGTCACAATATAGAGTTTTGACGCCTTTAGTATCGCACCCAGAAACTATTTACAGTTAATGGCGATGTTACTGTTGCCTAATGTTCCGCTTCTTAACAGTTCATGAAAGAAGGAAAGTTAATATTTAAAAATCGTTTACAATGCTCAAGGAATCTGCTATTACATCATGAAATCAGAACTTCTAATTTTTTTGTTGTGAGTGTAATAATTTCGACAGATCTAAACTCACGGCGTCTCTATAACGTAGAAGGAACACTTACAGTGAGTTTACTCGGAGTACCTAGGTTCGAGTCTCGGTGCAGAAAAGAATTTTTACTGGATGAAAACACTTTTGCATGTTTATGGAATAGTATTATATAGCGACGCAGTTAGAAATAATGCGGGGAAATATGTGCTTTTGTAGCATCACTAGTTTAAAAGGCGTCGATGCAAGGAAAAGTTGGGAATCCCTTCGTTATACAATGAAGGTTAACGTCCTGAGATGGAGATATCTTAGGCCTGCTCAACTCATTCGCGGCGAGCGGCGAGTGGTCGGCAAGTCCAGAAATTCGCCCGCGAGCTGCCCTGAATCGGCGAGTGCATTGATATCAACGTGCAGAGGGAAAAGCGCTTCGGGTGGTGTTCGTGAGATTGGTTGAATACCTGCAACGGAGCGCATGGCACAATAGGAGAGGGCGACTCAAAAAATATTTTTTGTTAAAAACATCGCTCCCCTGAGGATTTACCACTCCTTTTGTAACGTTTCTAGGGGTGAATTAAAACCTAGATATTATTTTAACAGACATTTATTTTATTTCTTAAAAACACTAAAAATGCTCGTCTGCCTGATTAGGGTTTCAAGAGTAATTAGTATTTCAGATGTTCACTCTTCTGGATGGGTGATAGAGAAACGAATTCAAATACGAGCCATTCCACGTCAAATCGCACAAGAATTGACACGGCTTTTTGTAAATGTATGATATCTTTTATTAAATTTGGACATTAAAACAAGAGATACATGTTTCTTTATTTACCTGAAAGTTGATTATTTGTATAGTTATGCCTATATTAAATTTTAGAATATACGCATACTCCGCATGTGATTGATTGATGCCCCGAATATATTTAACATAAAAATTCCTGGTTTGTTTCATTTAATACTTTGATATGCGTATTTTATTCCTCTATAAATTACTTTCTCAAAAAATAAATATTTCATAAAAATTGTAATTATTTAAAAAAAATTAAAATTTCTGTATGATCTCGTTCAGATAAAAGTTTGTAAAAAAATATAGGCCTATTTCTTATTCAATTTTCTACAAAAACAAGAAAAAAGTGGGCACTGAACACGAACAATCTACAAAATCGATTGTAAGTATGCGGGTGGGCGCTTCTTGCCCCTGCACTAATGAATTGTTTGATCAGTCTTTAATACAAGTGCCAAAAAGAACGACCTCTGCAAGATTAGGGTTTCAAGAAATGTCAGTAACTCATACGTTCACTCTGTCCCCAGAAGGGACAGCGAAACGAATTCTACTACTGCTTTTCGTCGTGTCAGCGAAATTAATTTTACTACTGAGTCCCTTTGCGTCCTAGGGATGGGGCGCCCTTGCTCGTGAAATACAACACACCACTTGTCAAGGGACTTGAGTAAAATTTTTTGAGCCTCAGTCGTAATACTCATCTTATAAAGAGAAGAGTGCTAGAGCTTGTTCTCTGAATCGTGCGTACACTGTGCAACACGAGTGACGATCACCCTATGAGATACGACATGTTTCAATCAATTTAATCTTTCTGATCACGATTTAAAAAAAAGAAAATCTCGAAGTCGTATAAACCACTATTTACTAGTGAAACTTGATTTAGAGGAGTCATTAAATTGGCGAATTTTTGATTCATGTCAGAAAAAATGGAGTCGGCTTCCAAAAATGCTTTTTGTTAGTGAAGAGAACGTCGAGATCAGTGGCTCCAGTGGTATTAATAAAAGTATCGGAAGTCTAATGAATATAGTGAAAACTGGAAATCAGGTAAATGACAATTTAAGCTCATCATATAGTTCATCAAGTGTCTGCGAAATGAATGTAGAGAAGATAAACAAGAGTTTAATTGCAATAGAAGATACCCCCGACAAGAAAAGAAAATTGCAAAAAACCGTATCCCGATGAGAAATTTCACGCAGTACGGAGTGTTGCCACTGACAATTTTTTTCACGCTAAAGATCCTTCGCCGTCACTTGAAAAATCAGGCAAGAAAGACATTATTAAGAAACATCGATTCCTTTCGCTCAACAGATCACAAGACGTTGAAAATTCAAATTTTGAAAATTTTTGGAAGTTGAAGATACGATAAAATTAAACGACACTTCGCAGCAACCAAACACGTGATAAAAGTGGCTAAATAGTTGGATAAAGGAAATGGAATTTTGTCCAAACGTGAAAGTAAATTCGGTAAGGCATTAGAACTATACATTGTGTCGAAAGTTCAAGAATTTTAAGGTAAGAGAGTACAAATATTTGAAGCGCGTAATGAGGGACCAGTTTTACCATCTCAAGAAGTACTTGAATCACTGCTTCATCCAAAGAAACCCATCACTAGTAACGCAAGAAACGCGTCTGTTGCTGCAATTTACTGCACACTGGTTCGTAAAAAATTAATATTTCTTAAAGTTACTAAGATCCCACTTTTATTTCTTCTGGAGTTGTTACTCTAGTGCGTTTATTGAAATATTTTTAAACAATTTAGCAAATTTTCGTTTCAGTTTCAAAAATATTTTAATTTTCCAATTTTTTTAAATTGAAAATTTAGGAAATTAAATATTTTGCAAAATCTCAAAAATTAAACATTTTTTTAAGTTTCGAGTTTGAACAGAATTTCTATAATTAGTGTATTCATAAATGTGATATTTTTAAGTTAGTGATGGGTGTCGTCATTTTTAGCAAATTTCATCATGCAATATTTCCGAAAATAATAAAGTTAGAAAAAATAAAAAAACACGAGTTAACTTATTTGAACCACATAATAAATTGAAAAAATTAGAAAATAATTGTAAATATGAAGGTCAAATTTCGGTCTCTTTTGTGCGATTTGAGTGGAATGGCCGATTTGTAATTTTAAAAAATTACAAAAACATTATTTTCTCAAAAACGGCTCCAAATATTTTCTTTAAATTTTTGGTAGGGTTAGTGTCCAGCCAACCCTATCCGATTACTTAAACGTCATATCTTTTTTGTTTTTTCAAAAAGTGAAAAATGTATTTTTTACTTGTCTCTCGCATCGGTAATATTTGTTTGATGCGATTTCTTTACACTATTAGATTTCTTTGTGAGTCACGTGCTTTAAATAATGTCAAATAAAGTTTCTCGAACACTCAACATTTTTCTGTAAAAATGAGTTCCAAATTCCGAATTTTCAGAAACGCTCAAACGCCACATTCTCAAAAATGGCTGCAAATTTTTTTCTTCGAGTTTCTCTAATGGATAGTGCTAATTGCACTGTTTAATATGACATAAAATTTTTTTTCTTAAAAATTACACAAAGTAATTTTTTGAAATATCTCTCATGACGTTAATATGTACATTTCAATCGATTTGTATACATTACTACATTTGTGAGTAGAAGAGCTTGAAAGGACTTCAAATGAAGTTTTTCGAAAACTCAATAGATTCCTGTGAAAAAAAGAGCTTCAAATATCGCATTTACGGTAATGCGTAATCGCCATTTTCTTAAAAAACTGCTTCAAAATGTTCAATGAAAATGTATATTTTGAACAAGATTTTACCCTTCTTTAATATTCTAGAAGTAATATTTCGGTTCTACTATTAAGTTACCGAAAAGTTACGAAGACGTCAAGAAAATGTACTTTCGGTGACGATTGATGGCAGATGGCCAGAAAATGGAGGAAGACCATAAAGTCAGTCCATGCCAAGGAAACTAGAATTTGCTAGGAGAAAGTCTGTGCCATTCTGTAGCACCTCTAGTTTTTTTAATTTGTTGTGTCTTCGTAACAAGTTTCTTAGTCCTTCTTGGTCATTGAGCGTATGTGGAGTAATCTTCCGATAACTTATTTTGTCTTTTTGTCTCGTCAGGTCGCAGTCAGACAGTGCTCTTTATCGCTTCGGCCAACGGCTCGGCGCCGTTAATAACCGGGGTTCCCTGACGGTCACCCGTCCAGGAATCCGTGGTGTCTCGAATTGATTATCTTCCGTGACTTTACGGAGCGCAGTTAAGCCATTTGTCTAACGACGCCGGCTAAGTTATCCATTAACTCCACAAAAACTACACATTAAAGTACGTTGTGTAATATAACTTAATGTCATACTTTGAATCTTTTGTGTGTTTTCCCCAGGAAATAATAATATCTGTCTTTCTGCACTTTGTTCGTACACAAAACAATAGTTCTCATCTGCGGTGATTGATCTGCCACTTACCTTCTGGGAAGTAGTGTCCGGAGAGGTCAAAAATGTAGGACTCTCTAAGAATGGCATTTCATTACAATACGATAATGCACAATGTCTCTTCTGTAGCACATTTTGTCTTTTATGAAGTATTCATAAAAGTATTGTCGTAATCAATTTTTCAGGTTCGTACAAAGGAAGATCGTAAAAAATCGCCCGTTCAGGAAGAAGCTAGACTTATTGTTGGAAGAGAACGAAGTAGATCGGATGGAAGAGGGAGCAGCACGGCTGCGGATAGTGTAAGGCCAAAAATTATGGTATCATCTCAGAGTGATGAAAGTAAGCAGTCTGCTGGTGGTGGAGGAAAAACAGTGTTCCGTTCAGGTAAGAGTAACGTTTACTTACTTAACCATTTTAACTCGAATTTGAGAATCCGTTACGCGGGAGAGTGTGAGTAAATAATGTTGTATTATTTGAAGTTTATTATTGTGTTGCTGTGTCTCGATGTAGCAAGCACGATAATATGTGATGAGTTATATAAAACTATTAAACTCCTTTATACAGAATTGTTTCTTCATGCTAAAGGACAATTTATATGACCTGATTTTATAATGTCAGTTTATAAATATTTCAATATATTAATGACTGTTATTTGATATGGAAAATTTGCTTATTCAAGTTTTCAATAGTAATGGAATGGGCAATGGCATCAACGAGGTAGGCAATTATAGAAACAGCGGTGAGTCCAGAGGAGTGTAAAATTAGGACTTTGTAAATGAACTATATTTATGACTGTTATCTTCAGAGATTTAATGAATCCTTCATTTCTTCGTCCTATATGAAATTGCTGTCATTGTTTTCAAAATAGCGTCCAGATCAACCTCTTGAAATACTTTCTTCGTTTCTGTTTTTAATACACCGCTATAACAGTTTTAATGTCGGGTAGCTACGTATACTCTTTTCCTATTCCATATATCTGCTTTTAATATATGAAACAAGCGTTCTAGTAGTAGCTCCAAGTTCTTGTGCTGCTCAAGGGAGATTTTGAGCTGTCTCAGAAATACCCTCTTTAAACATCTTGCAAACTGGGTCAAAATGAGAATTGATATGGCAGTCATTGATTTAATAGAATTCAGTTATTTAACACAAAATAAATAATCAAATGTCCCAATTTTGTTAGGTTTAAGTTATGAGACTGTCAGTTTTCTGCCAATCCGTAGACGACGTGGCTTGCAACTTCGTTCAAAGCAACCATGAGTATGTCACAAGTTTAAGTACATCGCGTAATTAACTTCATGGAGAGTTCAATTCTTATTTGAAACGAATTAAAACGTTTTTTGTTGCCACATAAGAGTTGCGAATACTTTATCGTTATTTATTAATCGCCATCACAAATGTTTTGTATATTGTTATCAAAAATGTGAGCCACGATATTTACTATCATAATTCTTCTTCGTTTTGACACTAAAAACACGGTTTCATCGAGCAACGATGACTCTCATTTTCCAGAAACAAAAGGCAAGATATCTGTCAACAAAAACTGCAAACGTCATCGTTCTCGGGATGAAGCTTCTTGTAGTCACTCGCTTACTGCAATGCGACGTTGGAATCAAGCAGGTAATCTGGAGACGAAAGTGAAATGCTATAGGGAAGCACATGTATATGATATTTCTAAAAAGTTTTTTCAATAACAAGCACATGAATATTTTGGTGTCGCGATAGTGACAATCCGTAAGCAATGAGTTTATTAATGTGTGTAATGCAATTATTCTATTCCATGAATGGACGTGGCTATTCCGAAACAAATCAATCATTAGGCATCCCAGAACATTTCTTTTCAAAAGTAAGTTAACGTGAAATTGTCACATTTATTGTGCAATGGAAAATAGATTAAATTATTTGTGAATTATTGATTCAACATTAATAATATGCACACTGCAACACACACTTATTAGTGATGAAACAGACAAATGAAAATTATTGCTTTTTATTTTTGGCTTTGATAAATGTCTTTAATCTTTAACCCAGTTCTCTATCCAAAATGAAGTTACTCGTATATCCTCCCACCTCCCCTTTAGGTAGTTCTTTCCATAGGCAAAAACAAGGGAACACAAATTCAGCAAAAAATGAGAAGACAGGATTGTTTGGCTAAACTGTCAGTTTCCATTTATCTGTCTATAAGGTGAAAAATTAAAATGTGAAATCAGTCATTTTATTGCTTTTAAAACATGTGTTCCTAATTTTGTTCTACAGATTTTTAACCAGGGAGATCAAAATGGGTCTAAAACCAATTCCTATGATATGATATTTCATTCCCAAAATTAGGCTTAATATCGTACTTTTGGAGTATATAACAAAAAATAAAATTGGCTATCATATAAGATATCACGTATAATGCAAATGGAAAATATTCATGCACCCAGTTGATGCATATATTATCTTAGTAGTTTCATCCTTTTTACTTTTCCTTTCTGGATAACTGTTCTAAAATGAAGGAATTCACATCCAAAGAATCTTAACCGTACCAGCATAGCTGTCGCCCCTCTAGCTACGTCCGCAGGCGTGATAACTAGAATAAAAAAAGCTGTATATTTTGGAAGAGGTTTACGAAAAGTAATCACTCATTTTATCCTTGTAGGTAATTGCCAAACAGCACGTCGAACTCGGAAATTAGGAGTTCTTATAAAATTCCACAGTGTTTCAAATTCCGTCCTGGGGATGGAATTACCACCTACCAAAGGGGAAAATGTAAGCACACAGAAGTTTATGCAAATACAAGTTCGGTAGGAAACAGCAGCAGCTTTCGGTCAACCTCAACGATCCCATCTGAAATTATACCTTTGTACCAAAGTCGTGACACACATTTTTCATTTATTTATTTATTTATTTGCTTCAAAAAAAACAGTTAAAAACTGCGTATGACGTGCTATGGGGAAAAGTGAATTGTGTGCACATTTTCAAAATTCTGCTCTACACCAAGTCATATACACTTAAATTTTAATTTTAAAAAAAAAAAAAAAACCCTTGATAAAACCTATTTTCAAGGATAAACTAGCTACTTAAATTTTGAATTTTGAAAGGGAGAAAAAAAACAAAAAACTTCCATGTAATAAAATCCATTTTCAAGGATAAATAAGCAATAAATTTTGAATTTTGAAAGGGAGAAAAAAACAACAAAAAAACTCCCATGTAATAAAATCTATTTTCAAAGAAAATAAGCAATAAATTTTGGCTCTTATTACTTCCTGCCGCGACAACATGGAAACGATAATTTGAATAAATGTATTTCCCACTGAATTCTAGAAGACGTGCACAGAAATGAAGTTACATTTATGTCCAGAAGCAAAACAAGGGGCCATCTCAGCATTTGCTCAATGGATCAGGGAAACTGGACGAAAAACCTGATCGAGATGGGTTTTATTTTGAATGGATGGATTTCATTTTACAAGAACACTGTCTGACTTTCGAAAAATGAATCACTTTTATCTCAAAAACCTAAAGTACTCTGTAGACTGTTGCCAAACTCCTGATGCGAGCATCACTTTTTAAAGAAGTCAATAGTAATGTAAATAACAGTTTTGAATGGTCGCTGCCAAGCAATCGAACTTAGAAGCAAAGATCTTGCGGAAAACGGAATTAGGGATAATATACAGGCACTTACCTCTATTTTTCGTTTTTTAATTTAATAATGATGTATGTTCTTCACGTTCATCAATTATCTTCTATCATTTTCAAATTGAAATTTTCTTCCTCGACTAAAAGATCCAATTTCCTCCTGATGACTATTGTACGTCATTTTGCAGGGTATCGTGAAAGGCACAAAGCTAAACATGAGAAAAAGGTTATTCGCTTCAGAAAAATAAGTCATTTATTTTTTAATTTGTTTGTATCATCATTAACTAGCGTTAATTAGAAAGGGCACAAGTATTAACAGAATATATTTATTACTTTCCCTTAGAAACTATTATAAATTTCACTTAAAGAAGGAAATAACAATGATAGTAACAGGAATTACCGTGAAAGGCATGTAAGGCAGGACACTTCTTCAAATATTTTTTTAATATGGCTTTTGCCAGTGCCGGAACTTGCTCTTAACTATAGGGGCTTCCCAATGATTAGGGACGCCAATCGTCTAAGGTAATACAAGCAACAACAAAACTGTCATTTGAAAAATAGTTATAATATAGATTATAAAATATATTATTAAATTGAAATAAATTATTTTTGAAGGACAAATAATATAACACCTTTCAGTTAAACTCCTGTTAATGATGCAGATAGATCAACAGCAGTGCTACTTGCACTAAAAGTCCATTCTTCTTTCTTTTTTGTCCGCGAATATATCACTCTCTCATTGAAGTCTATAATTTCATTTATCATGTCCTTTTCAACAGGCAAGAAGACGATTTTTTTCACTGATTTAATTCACTTTTTCACTTCACTTCATTAATATTTAAAAGGGACTGGTCACTATTAATTTTTAATCATAATTCATTCCACACGTGTGTCTTAAATTCATGATCACACGACGTATGAAGATTCGCGAATTTTATATTTAAAATGGAGCAGTATTATTGTTCTCGACAACTCGACTGGAATACGTAAACAAACACACACGACAACATTCGCTTTACCGCATAACCTTTCATAACTCACGTCCCGGTATAGCACGAAATCACACTCAGACGGCCACGCCAAGCCACTCTCCATCACCCTGCCTAACTGCCACTGGCCATCACTCTGCCTAACGATCAGCAGAAGAGATTTCAAAACACTTGTCACAGCTAACAGAGTAGCAAACCTTTGAATATAACGATTAAATAAAGAATGAGAAACTTTCAAAGATAAAGAAAATATTTGTTCAATGATTAAATTTATATTTATTTATTTTATTATATTATATATTACATATTTATTAATTACATATTATTACATTATTACATTAATTATTTAAATCTATATACCTAAGTGTATGAGACAAAGAACTATGATCTTCCTTGTATTTTACCAATTCATTACGATCATTTTAAATCTTATCTTACCAATTCTAGTTGCTGGCGATGAACCCCTTACAATTTCGAGAGTGGTAAAAAAAGAAAAGTGAATCAAAATTGTTTTACTTCACAAAAAACGAACTGTTATTCTTTGATTTTTCTCCTTTTGTTTTAAGGGCCAGTATTATTCATTAAGGCTTAGAGATTGAACATCTGGTTTTCTGAGGGTGTGGGACCCATTTTAGCAGACCACATACTACAATTACAGCTCATGATAAATTCCGCATGTTGCGAACTATTCGAAATTGTTTCTAAGACGATAGATTTTTGCATTTTAAGGATTATTGCATTCGGGTTTAACTATAACTATTGTTTATACCTTTTTGAAGTTTTTATTGACCAGACCAGTTGCTGTGATTACAAATGATATAACTTCAACACAACTAAGGCTATATATTTCTCTGTATATTATGGCCAAGATGGTATATTTGGTGATTTTTTTCTTTTCGCCTTATCAATCTGACGGACGCGTGATATTAAATAAGAAGGCCTTTTTCTCTATGAAGTCGTGAATTACAATATCTGGTCTATTAGCTGCAGCATTTTCTCATTGTTATTTATTTATTTATTTTATTCATTTTACGTCAAAAAACAGTTAAAACTGCGTTTGACGTGCTATGGGGAAAAGTGAATTGTGTGCACATTTTCAAAATTCTGTGATCCTTAAACTAAGTCATATACTTGAATTTTGAAAGAAAAAAAAGAAGGTCCCATGTAATAAAATCTATTTTCAAGGATAAATAAGCAATAAATTTTGGGCTCTTATCCATGTTGTCCGATAACTTGAATAATTGTATTTCCCACTGAATTCTAGAAGACGTGCACAGAAAATGAAGTTACATTTATGTCCAGAATCAACACAAGGGGCCATCACAGCATTTGCTCAATGGATTAGGGAAACTGGACGAAAAACCTGATCGAGATGGGGGTCATTGACCCGGAGGCTGCAGTACAATACAATACTGCAGTACAATAATGCATTAAGTATCACTGTTAAAAGTAAGGTTACTTTCCTTGTAATGATCAGTATAGTCTCTAATTGTATAGAAACAGTTATGCAGCAGAAACGATTTCACTTGGGATTTAAACTTTTCTATCGAATTTAATCGTTTAATGTCATCTGGCAAAGTGATGTAAAATAATGTACATGTATTGTAAGTGAATACTATAACAACGTTCGTAGGACTTCAACAGGATTCACGAACGCGAATCAAACAGCATGGTAAATGTGGGAATAAATATATGAAAACCAAGAGAAAAATAAGACACGTAAATAAATTTATTTTTAAATTAGTTCTATTATATTATTTAAAGCTAGATATCTGAAAAATCTCAAAAGCTACGAGGATCTAGTTGGTACCTATTTAAAATGGCTGGGTCAGCTTTAAAAGTGATTTACAAATTGCGAAGAAATAAAATTTTATGTGTTTTCTGTAATAAATCATAGCAGCAAACCAATGAATATAATTCGAAAGTTATATTTTACCTACATCATCATAAAACAAAATTTATGATCATTAGTACTGCAAAATTAAAGCTGATTTTCTGACACGAAATTCAAAATGTTATGCCGTTATAGATGCAAACATCTTTTAATTTTGATGTTTTTGAGAGTCATTCAGAGGCAACTTCAATATGTCTTTAACAGATCGCATGAATGCAGAAAGTCTTCTTAATTTTTTCATGTCAAGAACGTGTTGCATGTCCATGCAACACGTTCTTGCAACACGTTTTGCACACTTTCTATCTCCTTAATAACTCTTAGCTTTCCCTTGGAAGTCACCAGCTCCCTTGTGTTGACAATCGGTTTCTTGCACTCACTTTCGGCAGATGTCTTAAGACTGCCACATCTTTAGATTGCAGACCAGACTCCTTCACACTAAAACTCCTCCGAACCCTTATTACTATATTATGGATTACAGTACGCCTTTACTTCATGCACCTATCCGGAGCGTTCATCTGCTCAGTGTTAGCCCATGGCAATGTGGTCTATGGGTCAACTTCTCCGTCCAACCCTCGCCCTCTTAATACAATGGCGCTTAGCATGCCAGCAGCATTGACTCTTGGTAAATGCTGTCCTAACGGACACGCTCGTCATACTTCCCACATTGATTTCTGCGGTTATTTCCTGTAGTGTTACTTATCTGTTAGCACTGACAACTCTACCCTAACGCCGCTGCTGAGGTCATTCAGTAAAGGCCATCGGCCACTGCATTGTCCGTGGTGATTGGTTATGCCTGAAATTAGATATTCTCGGCACTCTCTTGAAACTGTGAATATCGAAATATTGATTTCCGTAACAATTTCCGAAATGGAATGTCCCATGCGTCCAGCCCCAACTACCAATTCGCGTTCAAAGTCTGTTAATTCCCGTTGTGTTGCCGTAATCACATCAGAAACCTTTTCACATGAATTACTTGAGTACAAATGAAAGCTCTACTAATGCACTAGCCTTTTGTACTTTTTGTACGAGACACTATTGCCATCTGCATATTTGCATATTGCTATCCCGTGAGTTTTGTCACCTCAGTGTATATTTTAATTTCTCTAAAATTATTAAATATTGGAAACTAAGGGAGATGTCAAAATTACAAAACGTAAGTACTATATTTTGTAATAATCACTTAAGTGGTTTTTGTTTCTTAGAAAGCCTGTAAAATTTCATGTACAAACTAAAGGCCTGTAGCAACCAAATCTGCTCATCGACTGGTGGCTACAATAAAAATGCTAAAAAAATCTTTGTCTTTTTTCTCCGATGGCGTTACAGCTCAGATCGGGTCTTGGCCTAACAACCGCGTCCTCGCAGTAAAGCCGGAGCCTTTTGTGCTACACGACTTATTCTTTCATATGAAAATGTTATCAGACTGAGACATAACATTGAATTACTTTGTGCCATTACCACAAACAACTCAGACTACTCAGAAATACGGTTTTATATGAGAAATTTGATATTATGAGCGCTCTATCAAATTGAAAAACTTCATCGAATTCCCCTGGGCAAGTGGTAACAGAGATAATAGTTTACATTTTCACTTTTTCAAATATATCAAAAGTATATCAGGTTGACGCGTAAAATTGAAATGCTCATTGCAATAAGTACATATTGTGACCTGGAATGTAGAAAGGGAACTAGTGAGCGAAGAAGGTTTTCGAGATATCAGCGATTAAAGTAAACAAACAACAAAGCGCAGGTACATCTGCGTGGTTCTCCTTGCCCATGTCTCATATGTCCATGCAGCAGACACGAGTACGAGCGCCAAAAAATGTACTAAAAGACAAAAAAGTAAAGACTTTCGAACCCCAAGAGAAAAATTGGAGGTACAAAGCGACTTCGTGACTTTTTCTGATTTGATATATTATGTTTGTACAAAATCAACCCATGCAATCCCAGGAACAGCAAAACCGTGAAAAAAATCTAACGACCGAAAAAAATTGATACCAATTCATTATCCAGTGTAACTTTTTTATAATTATTGTGACTTATTTTATATTTACTGATAATAATTAATAATGAACGCCTATTTACTCACAAGGGCATGATCAAGTGACTGGAGAGTTCTTTCCCTATCAAATCGAAAAAAATCTTCTAAATGTATCCCCAAATTTCGTTTACAAGACAGAAAATGTCCGTATCCTTTCTTTAGACCTTTTTTAACATCTGTTTTTCAAGTATACAGATCAATATTGAGCTGAATTTTGAAGTTAGATCCCGGCCAGTCGATTTGGCATACGTTTTTACGTCAGAATCGACCAAACCCTAAAAATCAATTTTTTACACACTAGGTCCCTTTCTTCATTCCAGGTCAACAGATTTACAATTTTTCGCTTTTTTATCATATGTTAATAAACTTGTATTTATATTTTAAAATGTTCTATCCAAAATCAGTCACATATCCGATTACACATTACAAAATGAATCTATGTTGCTTCAATTATTCAATTTCATTATACTGGATCACAAAGTATTTATGCGTTGAATAAAGGGCAGAAGAGAAACAGCGTTACCAATGACAGAGCAGCGAATCATCGGCTGAACTGTGCAATATTACCCATAAAAGTAAAACTTTTGTAGATTTTTCTTATTTTTACTCGATGTCTTGACTTAAAAATGAATCGAATGTGACCCTTTAGTGTTATTGCGATTTTAACCCATTTTTACCTGTAGTTATATCCAAATTTTAAATTTCCAGCTCGAATGAAATGTAAAACCATGATGTAAGTTTCTTACATCATGCCCAAAATCTACGACTTTAACTCAATACGACGGCAATCCTACAGAAGAACACTGTCGAGTTACCTTTTCGTATACAATTACCTATCCAGTAATAGTGTAGTTCGGAATAAATGTTACAAACTTCTAGAATATGTATTGGGGTAGATGACCATTTTTGGCCAGTGAACATATGGAGATAAATCTCATATAATTAAACGCGTGACACTTTTAACATCTCGCTTCTGATTTGTAGGCATCTAACCTTACTGAAGCTTGCCGGGTACGTGTGTTTGCTTGTTACGCCCTTGCTATCGCCCCCTGCCACCCTTTCCGTTCACTCACCACTGATGAGTCATTGAACTTTTGTCGAAGTTTTCTTTTAGCGGCGGTCCGCATTGTTCCTCAAGTCTTACGATAACACCTCTGCAGTCACCTCAGTCGCGTTGTTCTTCTGTCATTCTCTTCCGGAAGACCATAGCAAAAGGCTATGGACAACATACTTTTTACTTTCTCGCGAACAGCTTACGTAATATAGAGAAAGTATTGTAATGCTGCGGGGGAAAACGGCGATGTTTCGACAGAAAAACTCTTATTGTCGGGTCCTGGTAACGAAAAAGTGGACACATGTTGGTGGATATGTAGTAAATTACTTCCTCAAGCCGGGAGGGGGTCCATGTGGTCGATGTGACTGTCCGCCACAAGGATGGGTCTAACCTTCTAAAAGCAGGGGAGGAAAAAGTGGTAAAGTACCAACCAGTCATTCCCCTGGCAGCCCAACTTCATGGAGTGCCCAACGCCAGAATCCTGCCTGTGGTGGTTGGAACCTCTGGGGCAATGCCACGTGCAGTCAGTGCCCTCAAGACGTTGGGGATCATGTCTCGAGGCGAGGCGATCTACTGACTATCTCGTTAATTGCTCTCAGATGCTCTATTAAGATTTACACACAATTTGTAAATTACGATGGAGCAATTTAGCATTGCTGGCAGTAAATGCAGAAAATGAACTTCTTAGTCCCGTGGGGAAGTCTAGGGAACCCAGGGGATCCGACAATGCCTAGAATATACTTAGTTACCACGACTTTAAGTGGGAAGTGTATGCTATTTAATGTAGCATATAGAAAATTGTGCAGTAAGAAGCCATGTTTTGTTGGTCATTGGCACCGAAAAATCCAGTGAAGGCAAATCGTCTGCCTGTCCGCCCGTCTGTGGTCAACGCTAACCTCTAAATCGTTATGTCGATTTTCTCCAAAATTGATATTCCCCGATTGATCTAAACGAACTCGAGGCTCTGCGAGTTTGAAACGGATGTTTTGATTTTTAGGGATACTTTACATAAAGCCTCAACCTTTTCAAACTTTTCTCAAAAGTGGCTCGAATTTTTTTGATTAAACTTTGACCTTAGCGCAAAGAACTCAAATGTCGTGGGTTTCATTTTCGTTGAAATTCTTCATTTCTCGAAAATTGCCAAAGTTCAATTTATTTGAACAACTACAATATTGAAGATAGAGATAATAGTTTCTTAATGAAATTTGTTGCTGAAAGGCATCTTAAAAAAGGTCATATACAGTGTTTGGAAAATATGAGTTGTTTTCACGTAATTTTGCGTGAAACGTAGGCAATTTTTAAACAATTATTTTGTCAAACACGGATCCAAATTTTCTTTATTTTAAAAAACTGGTCTAATTTTCGGAAATTTATTTTACGTCAAAAAACAGTTAAAAACTGCGTATGACGTGCTATGGGAAAAGTGAATTGTGTGCACATTTTCAAAATTCTGTGATCCCTACACTAAGTCTAATACTACTTAAATTTTGAATTTTTGAAATTTTTGAATTTTTGAAAGGGAGAAAAAAAACAAAAAAACTCCCATGTAATAAAATCTATTTTAAAGGATAAATAAGCAATAAATTTTGAATTTTGAAAGGGAGAAAAAACAAAAAAACTCCCATTTAATAAAATATATTTTCAAAGATAAATAAGCAATAAATTTTGGCTCTTATTACTTCCTGCCGCGACAACATGGAAACGATAATTTAAATAATTGTATTTCCCACTGAATTCTAGAAGACGTGCACAGAAAATGAAGTTACATTTATGTCCAGAAGCAAAACAAGGGGCCATCTCAGCATTTGCTCAATGGATCAGGGAAACTGGACGAAAAACCTGATCGAGATGGCGGTCATTGACCCGGAAGCTGTAGTACAATAGTTGTTACAGGTTGTTTATACTCATTTATACAGTCCAAATGGTAAATAATGCATTATGTATCATTGTTAAAATTAATGTTCCTTTTCTTGTGATTCTCAGTAGTCTCTAATTGTATAGAAACAGTTTTGCAGCAGAAACGATTTCACCTGGGATTTAAACTTTTCTATTGAATTTAATCGTTTAATGTCATCTGGCAAAGTGTTGTAAAATAATGTACATGTATTGTATGTGAATTTTTTGTAATGAGCTGTTGATACTGTTACCTGATGAATATGATTTCTACGTCGAGTGTTATAGTAATAGACTTTGACATTTTCTGAAAATATATTCCCGCCCTTGAGCAAGTCATTTTTTACAAAAACCACTGATTCGTAAATAAGAAGACACGGTAATGGTAGAATTCCTAGATTAATGAAGAGAGGCTTACATGAATCACGTGGGTGGGATTTGGTTATTATTCGTACAATTCGTTTTTGTAATCTAAAAGTCTGGGAGCTATAAGATGTATTCCCCCAGAATATTATGCCATATCTCAGGCGGGAATGAACATTCGCGAAGTATATACAACGAGCAGTATGAAGGCTGACTGAATTTGCAAGAATTCTGAACGCGTAGCATAATGAAACAACAAAAACAACAAAAAATTAACATCGCAAGTGTATAATTTTGATGATAGACTTTTTTGTTAAATGAAATCTATTCTAAAAGATCAGTTCTTTTATAAAGATCATGTAAAACTTTTGGAAAAATGTTAGTAGTTTAACGTAATTTCTTCAAAGTCTTCGTATTTTCAAAGTTGCAAATACGAATTTCCCGCACCCCATTTGCTAGCAACTTATAAGATATCAGATTGGAATACGACAATGAAAATGCCCCGCCCGGCACGACGGGGCATTTGAAATTCTGAAAATTCCTTCTCACTGATGGAAGATTTATAGCTGTTTGGAACGGAGTTTAAATTGTCAAATTTGTGTTGATATATGAGCTTTAATAATAACAACAACAATAATAATAATAATAATAATAATAATAATAATAATAATAATAATAATAATAATAATAATAATAATAATAATAATAATAATAATAATAATAAATGGCGTAGGGAGACGGCAGCCCCATCGCCCGCAGTGCTCTGCCGGAGGGCAGGGTCTGTGCAATCAGCCCGGTTTTCCCTACCAATAAAGGGGCGCTGACCGCTGACCTAACCTAGACATCCTCCCTTTCACATTCCGCTCTCCCCTTCCAGCAGGGGTAAGTGGGTGGATTGAGCAGCTCACTTTCTCCTGTTTCCTAAACACAAGCTATTTCCTCGCCTATAAAATTTTCCTAATCTGATCATTCCTTTCTTAATCCCATTTCATCCTCAATGCAGCAACTGACGAGGAGCAAGCGGCTGCAAACAGAAAGAGTGAACAGTAAGGACAGCAGATGAGGGACAATGAGCCCCAATGGTGAACTTGGTGGATGGACTCTTCTGACACACTTACCTGGCAGTTAGGTATAAAATGCGATACCCATACACTTATGGAGAGACACAACAAAAAGTAATGCCTCGGACACATCGAGCCATGAGGCTGCCCTCGATGTGAATCATAGTCAGCCTTTAGACGACGACAGGAGCAACAATGTGGATCTAACCGCACGGACAGAAGAACCAAATGTCCCTCTGTCTGCTGACTCGCCACCCGTGAGGAGGGCTACCAGCAGAAGAGAAGATGCTGGACGTAAGAGATGGACGCGCGAGATGAACATTGAAATAATGAGAGCGTTCTATTACATCAACCAGTGTCAACCTGATCCTCCCAGGATGGAGGCAAGCTCTCCACGCCGAATTCACGAAACAGTACCCAGAACTTCATCTGACAGAACAAAATGTAGCTGACAGAAAACATGTCATAATTAGAAAGTGCTACCTCTCTGAAGTGGAACTAGAGCAAATTCGACAGGAAGTTGAAAACTCGTCTCGTCTATCTGTCAGTACAAATGAACGAATGGAGACAAATGAATTAGTATTGAGGCAAGAAGTCGAAAACTCTTGGAAAAAAAATTTTTTCTAAGCCAAGTCGATCCTTTAAACAGCCAGCAATACCGTGTTACGTAAAATAAATAAAGCCAAACAAGTTCTTTCTCAAATTAATGGCGCTTTGAAAGAGCACTTGAGTATACAGCGAAATCTCTCTGAAGTTCAGCTCGCTTTATACAGTGCTGCAGTTACAGCAATTGAAATCAACGGTCAGAGGACTTACCATCCCGGACAATCATGTCGAGGTCAAAACGAGAGAAAACCCGCCTGGAAAAGCGCTCGAAAACAATAGTTCTTTCGCAATATTTAGAAGGTAACCAATCAAAAAGGTCCTCGAAAAGTAAACGCTATTGCAGCTAAAAATAAAATTGATATACACCGTCATAACAGGCAAGAAATCGTTGACTTGAAAGATAACATCAGACAAAAATGAAAGTGAAATGTGCCCGACTTCGTAGATACAATGAAATCACAAAAGGAAGGCACAAAACGCAGAATTCAGATTCCGTCAAAAGAATTTCTGAGAAAGTTGAACTCTGATTCAAACAAGCAGCGAGTCAACATAAATACTGGTTTTAAATCATACTGGACAAACAAATGGGCTAAAACCAGTGGATTCGATGAATCTGGATCATGGATTAAAAGTATTAGAAACAACACGAGAACCTGCCCCAAATGAATTTAAAAGAAATAACAGCTAAAGACATTGCGAGTGCCATAGGAAAGACTCAAAATTGGAAAGCTCCTGGACCAGATAGGATCCAAAATTTCTGGTTGAAACTACTTTACTCATGCTCATGAAAGCATTGCACGCTGTTTCACTGAAGTGCTCAATAAGCCTGATAAAATGCCTGACTATCTGAGTGAAGGAGACACTTTTCTAATCTTCAAAAAGGGAAATGAACAAACTCCAATGAAGTATAGACCAATAACATGCTTATCAACCGTATACAAGCTCTTCACTTCTGTTATTAGTGAAAAATACACCTCCACTGTGCAAATAATAATATATTTGAAGAAGAACAGAAAGGTTGTATTAAGGGAGCTATGGGGTGTAAACATCAACTCATCATTGATTCTGTGGTCTTAAAGCAAGCTCAAACAAAGAAAAGAAATCTCCACATCTGTTACATTGATTACAGCCAAGCTTTTGACTCCGTTCCTCACAAATGGCTAAACAAAGTACTGGAAATATATAAAATCTGTCCAAATGTAAGAAATATTCTTCAACATCTAATGAATAAATGGCGTACAAATGTACGATTCCAAGGTAATAACTTGGGAAAAGCTGATGTCCGAAAAGGTATATTTCAGGGCGATTCCCTATCAGCACTATGGTTTTGCCTAGCTCTAAACCCACTATCAACTCTTTTGAATAACACTAAATGTGGCTATAGATTGAACATGAAAAACACAAAAAGACTAACCCATTTACTGTACATGGATGACCTTAAGCTCTACGCCGAAACGCATGATAAACTAGAATCGCTTATAAGTATAGCAAAAATGTTCAGCGATGACATCGGAATGACGTTCGGTCTTGATAAATGTGTATAATAAATATTCATAAAGGAAATGTACAAAACACAAACCAAATTTTCTGTGATATTAAAGAGATACCACCTGAAGAAACATATCGCTATTTGGGAAACCCTCAGAACCATCGACTGGATCATAAGCGTATCAAGGAGGAACTTCGAATAAAATATCAAAAGCGGCTAACAAAGTTGTTAAACACTTATTTATCAGGGGGTAATCTGATTTCAGCTATCAACACCTGGGCTGTGCCGGCCTAACCTACTCGTTTGGTATCGTTAAGTGGACTGAATCTGACCTGGAGGAGCTGGACAGATCAACGAGAAGACTGTTACATAAATTCCGTTGTCTTCATCCAAACTCCTCAGTAAAAAGATTATATCTATCTCGAACGATGGGAGGCAGAGGTTGGTTAATATAAAAACACTTTGCCTGAGACAAAGAGCAAAAATGCGACAGGTCCTTTTAAACTCCACCGACACATTAATGAAATTAACAGTTAATGAGGACCGCGCTTCACTCCGTTGAACCTCCATGAACGAAACTATGATTTAAACATCTCTACCCCCCAGTCGAACTTTAATGAATGGAAACAACAAGAAATACATGGAAGATACCCAAAACTCTTGTTTCGAGATGATGTAGACAGACGTTCCTCGGTGGAGTGGCTTTTGGAGAAACAAATATATCCTGAGACCGAGGGTTTTATAATATCAATTCAAGACAGAGTTATCAAGACCAGAAACTATCAAAGTATTGTTTAAAAGAAGATGTGGTGGATAAATGTAGGAAGTGTGGAGCAGTAGGAGAAACTATAGAACACATCACAGCTGCATGCTCTTCCTCTCAGACAGTGCTTACTTAGGAAGGCATAATCAAGTTGCGAAAATCGTGCACAGGGCAATTGCAATAGAGCATAAATTATTGGATGAATCAACACCGCCATTCTATAAGTACACCCCTCCTCCAGTGCTGGAAACAAGTTCCACCCTTTTGTACTGGGACAGACCAGTTTTAACTGATCGTACTGTCGATTACAATAGGCCAGATATTCTCCTTATAGATAAAAAGAAGAAAGAAGGAGTAATAATAGACATCGCAGTACCATTATCCCACAACATCAAACAGAAAGAAATAGAACTGTCGATTACAATAGGCCAGATATTCTCCTTATAGATAAAAAGAAGAAAGAAGGAGTAAAACTTCCTTCAAAACTTAACAGAACTTAAACTACCTAAAAACGTTCTGAACATGGGACAGCGCGCAGTTTTGTTGCAAACTGCCCATATCGTAAGAAAATTTTTATCTTAGGTCCAGATATAAGATGAAGTTCTTCTTCTGTGACCGAACCTGTCCCCAAAACAACTCCGGGGAAGGTGAGCATTTCTACCAGCAAAAATAGCTGAGAAAACGTAGGATAATAATAATAATAATAATAATAATAACTAATAAACTAATAATAATTAGTTTTCGCAACTATTGTTTGACGATTTGTAATGAGTTTTACAAGTGATGACTGAGATGTGTTAATTTTAACAGAAATTAAGGTATAATATTACGTAAACGTTAGTAAGTACTGTTGTAGCATCACTAGTTGAAGTACAGAATGGCTGAGAGCAAAAGATCTGCTCGCAGATTGCGCGCGAGCGTTTTCCTGACCGGCACATCCCAGAGCACACCCGGTTGGTACGCTAGACCAGCGGCTCCGTCATTAGGGCTCTGTTAGCCCAGGCAGGCGTTCGTGTGGAATACACATCCAACGATTTGACGAAGAGGTGTTGCGTCGCTGAAAGAGGGAACTGTGCACCAATTCGCATAAAATTGCATGGGCGTCAATTCGAGAAATTTTTGTAGCCAAAGCTTAACAAAAAAGGACAAAAACCAACGCCAAAATTACCAGTTGGTAGGTCGAATGTTGGTTGGCAGGTTTCCCTGAGGGTTCGTGATCTTCCCAACACAAGTGCAGTATGAGTTGCCGACCAAGGCTGCTACTAGAAATTTCACTCGCTTTTTAAAAAGAGTGATCGTGAACCCCAGTGATCTTGAACTCTTGATCAGGGTAGGCAAAACATATTACAGAACAGCGGCGGATTCTAGGAAGGGGACATGGGGCCATACCCCTCCTCAACCCATTTTTTTGTTATTTTATTCAAAACAATTGTCTCACTATGAACATTATATTCCAAAGCATTATTTCCATGAAGCACGCGCAGACGTGATTTCAGGATATTCTTATTCTAAAATAGTGTTCCAAGTTTGTGTTGCTCTGACAATAGTTCAGAAATCGGATTCAATTTTTTTTAGGCGTTTAAGATTCGCTGAATTATGTATGTGATCTTTTGACATTTCTTGTTTCTGTGTAGCTTTTGAATTTTTCATGTCAAAATATCCATCTCTATTCCAAACACTCTCCTTAATCGACAATAAACGTCATGGCCAACAACAATTTATCGTTAAGTTAACTACCTGTTAGCCATTTGTGTAAGTCATACTACGAAGGATTGAATTTTCTTGCATTTTTCTCACCAGAACGAAGTACAACCGTACTCAACATAGGAGTAGGTCGACCGTTGTCCAAAATTTGTCCCTTTTATATTTCGTTAAGACGAGAAAACGGTGTACGTAGTAGTTCATTCACTGTATCGGTTATAATATGAACGTAAAATCAGATTTAAATATAAAAAATCAAGTACCACTAATAATCCGCAGCATACTAATTTAAAATGAAAAATAAATACTCCCTAAATAATAATCACTTTCTCCGCTTGTTAATTCAACATAACAGTAGACACACGCGCTACGCGACTTGCATGATAATGGAAATCGAAGTCTGCCGTGCGGTCAGGCAGCAAGAGAATTCGCTGGCCTACGCACGACGCCCATGCGTCAAGTATGGATACATCATGCTCCTGTTCTACGTTCACTACAGAGCCTTTTCTCAGAATACGGTGCGAAGCCAGGCAGTGCCCGGGCTTGCCTACCTGAGAGGTGCAAATGAGCGCTTGTCTCTGCGGGAAGACGAGGCAGATCGCACGGAGCTCGGGCTGTTAGAAAACCCCTGAAATGGAAATATGGCTCAGGCCACGATAATGAAATGTCCATTGTACATTTTCAGATGAATAGCGTAATACATACAGTCATTTAACTTTAATGAAATGTATTAAATTAGTACATATTTATCAGGGTAGGCAGTGCCGACCTTGCCTACCCCAAGGAACCGCTACTAGATTTCCCACATGTTTGTCAAATAGTGATTATCTGTCACCCTTACTTGCCCTAGAAGTTTGCAACATTTAATCTGAAACACTTGTACAGAGCTCAGTGGTTTCAACAACGCCATACAACATACGCTTAGCGAAGTACAAAGACGTTGGACAAGAGGACTAGGAACAAAAACCATGTTCTAGGTTTCTTGATGGCGGATGAAAACGCCTATCTTTCTAGAGCTCTAAACGAAACTCAAAATGAATCAATGTAGTATGTGAACTCCCGAAAAACATCACACAACAAAAGATTCACAATTGGAAACTATTATTTTTTAATGACAGAAGCATACAACGTGTTACAGCATTACAAAACCGAACCCGTGTTCTTCTGCAGACATTGATTTCCAACCGAAACCCCACTGTTTTTCTTCCAAATGCCAATATTGTTTATTGAAATATTGATCTGAATATCAGCCAGATGTTTTAAATACTATTTTTTTATCAAAATGTACGAGAAATAGTTTTCTCGCCCTTGTTTTACTTCGAAGGAAAGAACTAAGAAGGCAAACGGCTAGATTAGCTCTTGAAACTTATTAATACCACGGTTCTGACAGCCCTGACGAAATGATGTAGGCCTGAGACTTCGAACACTCGCAGTGGTTTATTTATTTATTTATTTATTTACGTCAAAAAAAACAGTTAAAAACTGCGTATGACGTGCTATGGGGAAAAGTGAATTGTGTGCACATTTTCAAAATTCTGTGATCCCTACACTAAGTCATATACTACTTAAATTTTGAATTTTGAAAGGGAGAAAAAAAACAAAAACTCCCATGTAATAAAATCTATTTTCAAGGATAAATAAGCAATAAATTTTGAATTTTGAAAGGGAGAAGAAAACAAACAAAAAAACTCCCATGTAATAAAATCTATTTTCAAGGATAAATAAGCAATAAATTTTGAATTTTGAAATGTTTGTTTGCTATCGCGTCTTAACAGAAAGAAAGAAATTGCTGTGATGTAGTACCTTCCTCAGCAAAAATCTTTCTATTTCTTTAATAAAAAACGAGAGATGCATAAAATATCGACTTCAATTCCAGAAGTATGAAAATAAAGAATTTCAGAATAAGTCTATAAAATATGATTTATATTAAATCAGATCAAGGTTATAGCCTCAGTTACTGGTTCAGTTTTTGAAGAAATATTGTATTTTTTGCAAATTGATGTCTCCAGCAGATGATACGACATAATTATAAGTTTCGAAGTTGAATCCGTGAACTTATTGTCCTCATCTATGTTAGTTCCTCTGGTATCGGTAGTGTTAATAGAATTCGTAATTAAAGTAACAGGAAATGAGTAGTAGACAATAAGATATTTGCATCTTTGAAAATGCAATACGTACTGTTATACCCGGAAGACCACTCATAATTATCCTTTATTGCGTTCATATTATTAGCGAGGATTTTGTTTTTAATTTGAATTCCCAAGAATTTTCAATTTGAATTCCAAAACCTACAGTATATTGCAAATTTAAAAAATGTATTTACTGAATTTTTTTCAAATTATTTAAAATTCCTGATGTTTACTACTGTCAGGTAACAAATACTTACATTTTACTTTCTCGCCTTACGAAGTTCTTTGTAAGAAGAGAGTTCTGTACTCGTGCGCCGGAAAACGGCGAATTTTCGCCAGAAAAACTCTTATTGCCAGGCTCTAGTAACGAAAAAAGTGGACGAATCCTGTCACTAAATTTTGAAAAACCATCCTTTAACACATGTAGCCAGAATCCATGTTTCCTTGGTTCTTGATACCGAAAAATCGATTGACGGCAAACGTCTGTCTGTCCGTCTGTGGTCAACGGTAGCCCCTGAACCGTTCAACCGATTTTCTTCAAAATGGACATTCCCCAATCGATCTAAATAAACTCGTGGCTTTGGGATTTTCAAACGGATATTTTGATTTTTGGAGGCACTTTACATGAAGCCTCCAAAACATTTTAAAAATTTTCTCAAAAACGGCTTTAAGTTTTTTGATCAATCTTTGTCCTCAGATAGCGTAAAGTACGCTTAAGAGAATGGTGGTAGTCTCATTTTTATTGAAATCACAGATTTTTTTGAAAATAGGAAAAGTGCATTTTTTGGGGGAGCGTCAATGAAATCTGTTCCTCAGGACGGATCTTCAAATAAGTTCATGTTCAATTTTTCAAAAATATGAGTATTTTCCGTGTAATTTTGGGCGAAATATAGGCTTTTTTTTCAAAAATCGTTCCAATTGTTTTCTTTACATTTTCTGCTAATATGTAATAAGGGACGGTAAAAATATGGTGCTAGTCCCATTTTCGACTATTCCTTTTTTTGGAAATTACCAGAAAGCTAACATTGGAAAACTACAAAATTGGATATAGCGATTTTTTCTTTATACAAAGCCTGTTGGAAAAAATAAGCTCTTTAAAAAAGTCTTTTTTTTTTTTTTTTTTTTTTTTTTTTTTAGAATACGAGCTGATTTTGCTTAATTCGTGTCTGAAGTTTATGCAATTTCTAAAAAAATTATATCCTCAAACATTTTCTCATTAAATTTATTTCTCCTCTTATGTTACAACGTATGGTAAATACATAAATAGTGGTACTATTGAATGGCACAGACTTTCTCGCACTTGTTTGTTTTCTAATCTCTTTACTTTCGACTAGTTTTTGGGTTATGCCTGATTCTTTTCCCAGCTGCCATCTTTTGCTGCCAAAAGTATATTTTTTCACGTTTTCTCAATTTTTGGGCTGCCAAATGCTAGAACTGAAACCACCATACGGTGATATTTTACGTTTATAATATACGGTTACTATTATAGAATTGTAAATCCCATGTCTCACTAAAATGACCGAGATGGTGAATTGGCGTGTACGGACTCTTCGGGGGGAATGTTCTCTGGTTCGAGTCTTGGTCGGTCGATTATTATTTGTCACAATTTTCTCTTACCGCAGAAAATAATTGAGAATTCCAGAAACTTTATTGAAAACCATTTTAAGCATTTATAATCTTAAATACAATTAATCAAGATAAACTAAATGTGATAAACAACACATACTTTCTCACAACATTTTTAACTTTTGCATTATATTATATTGCTACATGAACAAGCAAAAATGATTTGCCGCACCGGGTTATGCCTTCTCAATTGCCATCTTTTTCTGCCCAAAGGACATTTTTTCACATTTGGTCAATTTTTCGGCTGCCTAATGCTAGAACTGAAATACCTATCGCTAATGACTATTATTGATGTGCCAATCCTTGTAAGTGGTTAAATGGCGGGTACTGTTTCAGCGCTTCTGAAGAAAGGACCGCTGGTTCGAGCCTCGTTCAGGAGTCATTATTTGTCACAATATTGTGTTGCGAAGATTGATTGATTTTTTCGTGTTTCCGGGCGCGTCAATTGCTTCGGTCATTAGTCCCGTTAGTGTAGTGCTTGTTTTTTTCTCGGGAAATGGCGGTGATCTTCCCCGCTGGATGGCGAGATCAGGCGCCGACCTACCGTCGGCTAGTGGGGTTTCCCCGTAACCAGGACTCTCCCACCAGCGGGGCACCGCCCCAGTCGGGACAAACTCTAAGCTCCCGACCGCTCTCCCGGAATATGTGGTAGTGTAGTGCATGTTAGTGTAAGTGTGTGTGTAAGAGGAGAGGACAGGACAAGGAAGAGGAAGGACAGATCGCGCGCGGTCCGTGGCCCGTTTGGTAGGGTACTGCTCCAGCATTCGCCTGGTGTTGATCGGAGAAACCATGGAAAACTACTGATCAGAGCAGCCGGCCGCTAGAATTCTCCTCCAGACAGCGACTGAATTCGATCTAGCTGAAAAGCTAGTGTCGAAAATCTGCCGCCGTCAGGACTCGAACCTTAGACCTCCCGGTCAGAGGCGCTGCAGTGACATCACTGAGCTACCGCTACCGGTTGTTGCGAAGAAAACTATTGAGAATTTCAGGAATTTTATTGAAAAATCATTTGAAGCAATTCTACTCACATAAGCAATCGATTAGGATACTAAATAAACTGGAAGTGTCTGTATGTGATTTTCGTATTTTGAATTTTTAATCTAGTTTCCAACTCTCTTGTTCGATTTGTAAAACGTATGTTATATCAAGTTAATTGCTGTCTTTCTGTACATCTGTATGAACCGATTTTAGTAAACCAATCAATCTATCAACATTAAAAATTTAAATACAATATATTCACTACCCATGGGACCTATTTAAATATCCTTAACGGCTGACCGGGAGAGGTTGCTCAGGGCATCTACTGACCGGGAGGGAGGTGCTAGGTTCGAGTCATGACGATGACAGTATTTTTTACACTAGCCGGATAGCTAGACCGAGTCCTGTTGCTATGTGGAAAAGAGTTCTACCGGCCAGTTGCTTTGATCGGTAGTTTTTCGTAGTTTCTCTGAACAACACCAGGCGAATGCCGGGGCAGTACCCTACCAAACAGACCGCGTGCGATCTTTTCTTCTCATTCCTTGCTCTGTCCTACCCTTTACTTACACACACTTGCATGCACCACACCACCACACATGCCGGGAGACCTGTCGGGAGCTTACAGTTTGTCTCAGCAAGGAGGATACTACCACAGTATATGTGATACCCTTCTGGTGAGTGGCACCTGGTTGGGGAAAAATCCGCTAGCCGACGGTAGGTCGGTGCTTGATTTAACCATCCACGGCGGGAAGATCACAGCTACCTCCCAAGCAAAATCATGTACTACACATTCGGGACTAATGACCTTAGAAGTTGGCGCGCTCAGAATCACTGTCAATCAATTTATCAATTTACCTATCAAACTTAGAGCTGTCAGTCCCATCTGTGGACAACTGTAACTCCTAAACCGTTCAGCCATTTCTCCAAAATTGATATTTCCTGATGAAGCTGAAGGGACTGGAGGTTTTGGAAGTTTCTAACGGATATTTTGATTGTTGATGGGTTTTTTTTACATGAATCAGGAATTTACCTTTTTATGCCTCTTCCTGGAATTGATCCATACAGCTTTTGTGTGGAGAAGTGGTATGTGGCCCAACAAGTTAACTCTGAGGAACTGAGATCAGGTCTCCGAGCGGAAAACAATTTTGCTGGTTGAAATCACTTTTTCTGGTTTATGTAGTAGTATAATATTGCGGAGCATTTTTTGACCAATGCGAAAAAGTATGTGTTTTGGCAGCACCACTAGTTGTTAAATTTAGTGATCTATCAATGGAACAATTCTTTGATGGAATTTTTAAAAATACCACCAAAGACTTTGCCAGCCAGTGCATTCCTTCTGGAGAAATATGAATTAAGACATTTTTTTATTATGAAAATAATTGATTTAGTGTTATATTTACTTATTCACTTCTCATTAAACAATTCAAAGATGTGTTATGTCTTTGGTGTCTCAACTAATTGTATTTAGGGCCCAATCAGTAGTAAGATGGAAATCTTAAGGTACAGTTTTCAAATAAAAGGACTAGGGACTTATGGTTTGAGATGGGGAGAATCGAATGTTTGTCAGATGTATTTAATTAAGTATATAATATGACAAATTAAAGAATAGTTTGTCTTATAATTAATGATCTGTACTTCTTGAGAACTGATGCTGTCAATGACTCTCCAAAAGTGACAGTTTGGTCTACATGCATTAGACTTATAGAACTATGCAATTATTGTAAAATTCTATTTGAGCAAATATAACATGACCAAAAAGAGAAGTATCAAAATGACTAAAACTAATGTGAAGGAAGCCATTGAATCATCAAATTTGTATTATATCATGTTATCTTCACACATGAAAATAGTCACACATGAAAAGTTTATGACCCCCAAGAAAGTGACTCAATGTAAAAAATGAAATAACCATCAAATTAGATTAATATTTTCATTTACTTAATGTGCCAATTTGTTAATCCTATAATAAAAGTAAACACCTAAAAATAAATAGGTATAATTTAATGTGCTTGGATTTATTAACTCATTTATACTTAGCAATTGATTGATAAATAGTATTAGTTTATTAAATTTTTACAAAATTTTCTCAAACATTGAAAGATGATAATTTTTACTCTTTTTATTTCACTTTTCAGGAAAAAGTGATCCTTCTTCAGCACGTTATGGGAGTACCACATCCCGAGACAGTGCTTCCAAAGCAGCATCTTTGTATCATACGATAACTGGCAAAGTGTTAGGTTCTCGTGATTCTGATAGACCTGAAATTTCTTCTGGATCAGATATGGTAGCCCAGCCACAACATCTACATCATCATTTACCTCCTCCCCCTCCTCCCACTTCAAGAAGATCACAATCTCATCCGGAAGATGTACCAGGTACTTCTGAATTTGTGGGGACTGTTGGTTGCATGGATGTAAGAGAAAGGTTAGAAAGTCATCTAAAGGAAAAGTTGCATGATATGATGGGTCGATCTGCTCTTGTAGGGCGCATCATACGGCCTGGCTCAGTGGGTGAGAAGAGTGATGATAAAGGAATGCTATCAAATGAGGAAGGTGAATACCAACGCATATCTGAAGCTACTACCACCTCCCCTGTTAGTGATGGTTCTGTAGGAGGAGTAACAAAACAAGCTGTCCGTGCACTTATTCACAGGGAACCTACAACTGCAGCTAGTACTCCTACATCTCCTCATCGTCATCGTGACCATTTAACAAAAATGGTTCGTTTATATCCTGCATCAGACACAGAGGACAGTGTCTTTTATACTGCTGATGACAGAGATAGTGGAAGTAAGTCCAGAAAGCAAAATTCTTGTGAAAGTCTAACATTGAGTACTGTGTCTGTCAACAGTCGAAGATCATCTATGGACTTAGGGGATAGAAAAACTCTTGTTGTTGTTATTGGTACCAGTAGCAAAGGTGCCCAAACACGCTTGATGCAAAAGCAGAGATCTTGGGAGACATTTCCTCCAAAGAAACGTGGCATTGAAGAGAGAGGAGATGGTTATCGGAAATTTAGGGATCCTGATTCATTTAGAAGTGGTTTTGAATGTCGGCCACAAGATGGAGGAAGTCAAGGGAGTATAGGTGTTAGAGGGGAAACTGGGGGACTGAAGAAAGCAGATAGTTTTGAGGGGCATGAAGAAGCTGTGAGAACATTAGTTGCTGCTGTTCAGGAAACACGAAGTCAGCACTTACAACAACAAAGAAAACAATCACAACCGAAATCCAGCAGCAGTTAAGTTCATTAGTTTTATTTCCAACAGAAACTCGCGTAACACCATTATTTAATCAGAGGTCTGATTCACTGGTTATGTATGTATACACACGTTTATGTAAATGGGTATCCGGAGCAATTATGTATAAAATGCTTTTGTAAAGATGTTTAGTAGGCTATATTATATTGGAACTAAAGCAAACAAAAGTACAAGGCTGTATGAATTAAGTACTTGCAGATTTGGTCTTTCCTTATACCTTTACCTCATTCTTTTCCGAAGAACTTATTACATTTCTACATATCTCTATTTCTCTGATAGATGAGAAATTGGCTTTAATTATTCCTCTGACAAGGGATTTGATTGAACAAAAATTTTTTTTATTCTTATAATTTTATTAATCATCCTGAAAAATAATAATGAAAATAAATTTCCGTAATTTTTATGTTCTATTATACTTTTCAAAGAAATGAACTATTTCTACTCCACAGCCTCTTTCTCCAGCTAGGATTGAGATTCAGTATGTGCAAGAATTTCAGTATTTTATAAAAGTACATAGAAAACAATTACTTTTGTAGGTATCGTTCCTTTGAGATGCAAATGGATATTTCTTTTAAAAACAAGTGCTTTTATATTATTTGGGGAACAGGCCATGACAATCATTGGGATATCCTGTTTAATCTGAAAACAGGCATGTGTTTCAATATTTTTTGAAGTTTCAAAACAGGATTCAATGTATATGCATAATATTATAGTTTCATGTGTTATACTAATAATTTTCTTCTGATTATTTTGTACTAGAGTGTCATTGACATAGAAATACTAAAGGTGTTCAAATTTGACCTGGACTTTTATTTTTATAACTTACTACCAATTTATGATCCTCCCTCTTCAATAGACTTGAGTACATGTTTTGATAATGTGAAGAATTGATAATTAAGACCTGCATAGCCATAGTTGTCCCTAGATCTGAAACTTTAAAAGAACTACAAACTCCTGAGACTTAGTTTAAGCACTCTGCATTATAGTAAGTTTTAAAATTCTTGGGAGCTAATATAAGCATTTGAGGTTTACCCTCCATTTTGGGACGTCTATGTGCACAACTATCTTCATATAATTCCTAGAATATTTCAAAAATGAGATTATCCCTTGTCATATCCTGTTAAAAAATAATAATTCAGAAAAAATACAGAAGCAGAATTCTGTGTTTGACAGGGAGATAGTTCCTGCCAATCTTAATGCTTGGCATTTCACCTGAATTGAAAAAAAACTGCTTGTTCTCTTTCATAACAGCATTTCTGCATTGTAGTGGGATATCAAACATAAGCATGCTTACATAATTTATAAAAAATACATTGATGAAATTGTATTTCTCTCTGCTGTAGAAATTAGACAAAGGATGTCACCAAGCAGCATGATTATGTACATAAATATATATATATACATATACATATTATTAGATTTGCTCCAAGATGTAAGGTTTCAGAAACAAGTATACAATCTTCCAATAAAATTTTGTTGGGAGCATAGATTATTTACTAATTCATTCTGACAGGAAAAATAAAACCTGGTCAAATGTGAATGACCTGCAAACATCATGCTGTTTAGAAATACATTTACTGTTACATGTAAAACACATCTTGTATAATCTTTTTTCTTTGTAATGTTGAAGTGTGTTTGATATACTAAACACTCATTTGTAGAAAAGTAAAGAACAGATAAAACATAGATATTTAGGTACTCATGCATTGTATTGTATGTAGTGTTGTATTGCATTTCATTATTCTACATTATTTTGCATTCAATTCTGTGATGTATAACATACTGGTAGTTTAGTAATGCCCAAGATACTATTTTAGGTCTTAAAAATTTTTGATGTGTTGAAATTGTGTGAACATTGTTTCTCAAAGTAAGCAAAACAAAACAAAAAACAAACAAAAAAACTACATCAATTGCTTCCTTTTGTTTTTCTTGGGCATAATTTATGAAAGAGTTACGGTAATGAAAGAAAATAATTGGAGGAAATGGTGGAAGGGATGTAAAAATATAATTTCTGTACAGGGAGAGAGTGCTTCTTATTAACAATTTGCTATATTTTGAACATATGTTCAGAATATTATTGAAAGATAATTTCCTTTTTATTTCCATTATAAACCTCCTTTAAAAACTATACATTACATGAAATGTTTTCCATATATTTTCTATCCATAATTTTCTGGTGTTGAGAATGACAAAATATCCTGAATGTGGAATATTTGCTGAATATTTTTAATTTTGAAAAAAATCGAAATAGTTGTTTATTTACTGACATTATGCATGTACATTTGTATAAATATTAAATAGAAAAAGAACTTGTGAATTTCTGTTTTGAGTTATATTAATGGTTTCTTTAAATCCAGTATAAGGTCAGAGTTAAAATGGTCTTTCCTAGTTCCTCTGAGAAAATGGTTTCTAGGAAGGATTTAATAATAAAACTTCAATCACAATTCCCTTTCTTTCTCAGATATAGTATCTAAAAATACATTTCAGTCAGTGATTCATCAACTCTTCTACAAAAGAAAATAAGTTATTGAATCTGAGTGTCTTTAAAATAATTCATTTGTGGATGATGTTTCAAATTGAATTTTCAAAACAAAGTTAATGAACTATATTAAAAGCTTGAATGCTAAAAATTTTCAATATTTATAAGAGATTTTTTTTTTTAAAATTAATTTTAAAATGTATATACTCAATCCAAATTTGATACAAGTATCTGTGAAGATAGTCAGGTATTTATGAAAGAGTTTATTCTCAAAGAAATTAATCATGAAAGGAACATGCTATTATTACTGACTTATTCAACCGCACATCTAATTAAAAAGTTCATATGGAACTAAAAAAACTTCAATTTGACTGAATATCTCTTCCATTTATTTCATAAAAATCCTTATAGTTCAGGTTCACTCATATGAAATATGAAAGTTGATAAGAACCCCTACATTTCATCTTTAAATATTTTGCATACCTAGTGAATTTCTTAATTTTATTAATTGCTATGTTGTAACTCTTAGAAGCAATTCTTTGAAGAGAAGCCTTTAAGCACATTGAAAAACAATTAACAAAATCCAAACCAAGTAATCACAGTTCATTGAGAATTTATTTAATGTTGCTTTAAGTGTTTTGTTTGTTTGATCATGGTCAAAGAATAACTCAAATTGCATTTTTGAAGCTAGGGAGATCTATTCTATTTTAGCACCAAAACCTCCTTAGTTCATGCTAAAAATATTAGTCTTTCTCTGCTGAATTAAAACCATTTTCACTCTGATCCACATTTGATTCTCAAAATTCATAAAACATTAAAAAAAGTTGGAAGTTTTATTGAATCATCTAAATTGGAATAAAAGTGGCCTCATCAATCATTAAGTTTTTATTTCCAAATAAATTATTTTTTAAAATATGATTCATAAATTTCCAACACTTTGAAAATTCTCACAGCATCATTTTGAAGTGAGACTCATCATCACAAAATGTCATTCACAAAAATCTTTTCTCAAATTTACATAACTGAAGTGATTATTTTTCTTCTTTTATGTTTGAAATTAGCAGACCAAACAGTATTGTCATTTTTTCAACCCACAGTCTACAAGGCAATGTTGTTTCTTTGAACATTGAAAGATGCACCATGCATTTCTGTTGGAAACTAGGGATAGAAAACATAAGGATTAAATAGCAAAATAACTTAATCTTATTTCCTTTTAATATTTTTGTACTTCATGCATTAAGTTTAATCCTGTTACCTGTAGGATCAAATGTTGACATTATTCAAGTAACTAAACATTACTTATCATGTGTATTTATTTTATTATCTTTTTCTTTACATTGCAGATATTATTTCTCTACAATAATCAGACATACAATTAGTACCATACTTTCTTCATCCTATCATTATTATCATTAATTTTAAAGCATTCTACTTAATAAAACATTTCCTACATGAATGCCTTATAATTATATATTTAATGAGCAGAATTTTATTATGGTTGCATCACTGTCACAAAAATACTGTTAACAATATGGAAATGAAATCAAAACCACTGATTAGTCAAATCCTGTACCCTTAATCTACAAGTAGAAAAGAAATGATTTCAGATGTAATAGTATCTATTACATTTTAGAAATAATTTGTGTACATTATTTGAGTGACGAGATATAACTATAAAAGATATGATGTGCAAAGCTTCTTCACTACTACTGGAAGTGAATCCATTAATGTTAACACTTTTAACATTCCAAATTCTTAGCTTATGGTTACATTTAGATCTCCTAAGTGAGAAAATTAATCTCACTATCAATTGATTCTTGTGACTCAAGTTACACTAAGAGAAAAGGCCTTTATTTTTATATACATCCAAAATATTGTATTTTGTATACCCATGGTGTTTGAAAAATATTCAATACTCTTTCTCTGAATAAGAAATTGATTGCCACTACTTTCCACCGACTTTCTCATATTCATGAATGTTATTTCTGTTATGATTCCTAATAGAGAGGTAAAAAATGAATACGGACACCAACTCTTCAAAATTCAATGTTGGGCTCAGGATGTTTCTACATTTGATGTAGAAAAATTTACCAAAGAGCTTCAGAAACATATATGTTGTAATATTTCTACATCTAATTACTGTGCGTGTAAATTTACTAGTCTTTGAAAATGTATTGTTGCATTACAGCACTCTTTTGTTTTATGATGCAGAGAACTTCATTGCATAGGAAGGAATTATACTAATAATACAGAGCGATTATTTGACAATTTCTTTTTAAAGTAAAATAACTGTATATTCTGAAATACATGTTTTCCCATTGCAGATGATGATTGTCGTTACTTTGTTATTCATTATACATTTAAAATATTTTCAGTTGAATTTGAACGCATAATAATTATGACATTATTAATGAAAGTAATGTACCATTAACATCAAAAAGTTCATCACTTCTTGATAAAACATAACATCACAATTTCTAGTGTTCACAAGAAGAATATTTCTACCTCAGCAGAATTTTTCAAAAATATGTGCTGAGGCTGTAGATATTTAATGGTGTTTAATGAGTTAATGAGAAGTGAATCAATGATTGCAGGATGTACAAATGATTATAAAGAAAATATTAAACCTTTATTGTTGTTTTGTTCTAAATATTGTACTATTTCTGTCACAATCATTATATTTATTATTTTATTGTTGTTATCATCTTAATAACACATACATTTTAATGAAAATTTTATTATAGTATTTTAAATAATTCAACCATAAAATGTAAACAAATAATTTTACAAAATTGTATAAACTTATTCTTCCCTGAGTTTTTGTTTTGTTACATTCCAATGCATGGACACTAGGTTAAAATATTATTTGGTAATGTAAATCTCCCTTATCTGGGCATTGTAAGGGAGGGAAGAACTGTTTGTATTTTGAAAAACTGTTTATGTACAGACTTTTAGATTCATATAAGTAAGAATTATAGAAAGATCACATTTTCACAAAGGATCATAGTGAATTTATTTTTTCATTTTGTATTTATTCCTAATATTAATATTTTGTTTGTTAATGATTTAACAAAACATTTAAATGACTTCATATATTCTATACGGTGTAACCACCACATATATACCATAACATCTTGCCCTTAAAATGTAAGTCAGTTATTTTCTCAACAGTACATGATTTAATAGTGTAAAACAAAGCCTTTTCATTGCTTTTCTACTCCTCCAAATTCATTAGTTTTAAGAAAAGATTTAAATATTTCAGGTAGTATCCAATTTCTTTGTGATTTCCTAAAGCAATGAAAATTTCTTGAAAAAACAACCCTGATGTCATTTGTGCATTGATGTTCTTTGGGTGCTTGAAAAGTAATTTATGAGTCCATAAGAAAATGTTTTCTCTCAAGAAATTTTTTTGAAAAACATGTATTATTTTAAAAAACACCTCTTAAAGTATATATTTAATATTTTTTCTCTCATTATTTACAATTATATCCCTATTTAAAATAATCTCTCTTTGTGTTTTGTAGTATTGAACTTTCTTATTACTTTTATAAGTATTTAAAATTAGTACAGACACATGAGCTTGAAAAATTACTGTAAGCAATAAAATGGTTTTATAATGCTTGATTTGTAGTTAGGCTTTGACATCTATTAGATCTATTAGGATAGACTAGAGTTATTTGAGATTCTACTGTAAATAAATCGACAATGATTTTAACAGTGTTATCTTAAGAAATGGGCAATATTATAGGAAAATATTATTGACATTCACGCAAATACTCTGGGAAGAAACTTTGTAGAAGCAAATTGAAAAAAAAAATTTGTTTTAAATATTGAGATTTACTCACTAATTTTATTCTGTCATCTCCCAGAGGAGGGATAGAATAATGTCCTTTGATTTTCAACAAATTCAGCTCTTGAGCCAAGTGCCTGCACTTTTTAGTTTATGTAGTACAAATAGAATTTTGCACGGTTTGTGTGGGGAACAAAGTATAAAGTGGTTTCTCTTAAATTTCAGCTACATTCTTGTAGGCATGTTAACAGCTCTTTTTGTGATATTGCTGATGGATTATTCCATTTGTAAATGATGCAGGTGAGAAAACACCACAAATGAAATGAATTGTATCTGATAATGAAAGATTTCTTAGAATTACACTGAATATGTTAAGCCTAAATGATATTCTGATGAACGCTCATAACAGTTCAATGTATACTATGATTAAATATTCTTAAGAGAAAAATTTGCATGTTATTTGGCTACATGTGATTTTGTGCATGATATATATGCACTATATCTTGTGAATTTCCATCAGTGTGCATTACTTAAAGAAAATTTCATTCTAATTTCTAACGCAGAAGTTTTATTACAGCCGTTTCATTGTATTTGGTCATTTGATTCTCCATAAAGTTACAGTTGCAGTTGATTACAACCTGAAAGAAAAAAGTCTCTTCAAGTACTCTGGTAGTGCACACTGATAACTTCTTGCTAGTGGAAGCTGTATGTATTAAGATGGTACAATATGATGTTCCAGTTTGCTGCATTTATGTTTCATTGCTCTGACTTATGGCATTGATGACATTTATTTTATTGTTTCATTTCACCTACCTACTTAATGTTTTTTTGTTTTGTTTTCTTATTTCTTATTGTCTATTACATTATTTTCTTTTATGTGACTGCAGCATATGTTTTATTTGTTTATGAGCTAATAATGTGATACTCTGTGATTCTGCTTTACATAACTTAAAAATTTGTCTTGTATTTTATGTTTGCATTCTAATTTTATTACTTGTGCTAATTTGTAATTTTTTTAGTTTTCTTATTCAAATTTTAAAACTTCTACAAATTTTTTAAATATTTAATGTAATAAATTAACATCTACCTCAAACACTGCATCAAAAAAGTTTAACAGCGTAGAATCATATGTGGGTGTCCAATCTCAGAAAACCTGCATTAGGCGTACATCTAAACATGATTGTTGTTTTTATACAAATATACTTCAACTCTTTCCCTTTAAACACTAAAGGGGACCTGAAATGTTATAAATGAATCCCTGATGAAAAACCTTTCTGTATTTTCCGATTCCCATTACGGAAATCATTAACTATTCTCAATTCTTTCTTTAGTTAGAAGGTGTGTTGCAATTTGCAATATGGAATATTGCACAAAAACTTTGAACAAAAAAAACAAAACATTATTGCAGGAACAATTATTTTCTTTCAAAATAATAATTTCACCTTTCTTCAAATACATTTTAATTGAATAGATTTATTGTTTCCAAAAATAAAATGTTTTGAATGTCAATTTGAAAATAAGTGAATGTAAGAGTTAAACTTTTTGTGATATTCATCAGTTATCTTCAAGAAGGTTTAGAGATCTATTTTAAGAAAAATTTTCCTTCATAAAAACATATTTAAAAATAAAGTTAAGTATAAGTACTAAATAGTTTTAATTTTATAGGTTTTCCCTTACATAGATTTTGTTTTGATTTCCTTTCATTCCTTTGTGATTGAATCTTTGAGTGGTTATGTAGAGGTACATTTATCTTGGTAATGTATGATACCAATACCAAGTATTTATTTTAATTCCAATGGGGGATCAGGGGTGAATAGTCATGACAGCAATATAGAGACTCATCAGTTTGGTGCCGAAATTCACCCCATGAGTCCATGACCATGGTATGGTTACAGGAGTTGAATGTCCCACTACTTTGTGCCCATCAAAAGCATAGGCCCAGCTCTACTGGAGCTGTAATGCTCAGAAGTTCAATTCTTATTCACTAGAGATTAATTTGTGCCATTCTCTGAAACATGATATATTCATAGTCACAAAGAATTGAATACTAAATATTGTTATTGTTTTTATTTATTCTAAATTTCTTTCACTATCAGTATTGGTATTATGATAAAATTGACCACCAGAACAAATTTGTTTTCACTTGCTTGAATTCTAGTGCTAATGTATGCAAGACTGTTAGTTGATGTTTCAATATTTTGCAGCAATTAATATTCCAAATTATGTTTAATGTAATTTTCTTGGTGTACCTTTGCAAGAAAATTCATAATTTTTTAATGAAGAACAAGAAATTTGTAATCAAATATTAATTTCCTTTTGGGATGCTGCTCTGAACCTAGCTCTCAGAAATCATGGTAGAAACTTATATACCAAGGATAGAAAAAGAATTTTAAATTTGGAAAAACAAATAATTTCTAATTACAAGATGTTATCTAACCTTTGCAAACTTCTTACAATCTCTAGTACAAACATCTTTCTGTGTAATTTAAACAAACTACTTTTGGAAACCATTGATAGTAGTCAATTTTTTATTTTCAAAATATTTGTACATTTCAGAACTGAAAAATCAAAAGAGAATTACAGAGTTATTTCAATATTGAAAGATTTTCAAGAAAGTTTTCCATCTCTTTTTGCTAAAGAACAATACATCCTTTTTAAATAGTTTGAAACTTTCCAATCATGCTAGTTTTTCTTAAATTATTTGCCATAGTAACATTTTTGATAGGATAAAGGAAATGTAAGTGTTGAATGGATATTGAAATATTTTTTTTATAATTATGCATAGTATAGGATGCTTAGTCTTTTAGAAGAATGGCAGTTAATATCATTAGTAATGTAACATATCAGTAAATGGTTTTAATGGTAGATAGGCAGAGCAAATGCTTTTTGAAATTGATATTAACCAATTAAAGGTCAAAAGAAAGCAAAATTTAAAAATTTTTCAAAAGATGACACCCTTTAAATAAAGTTCAAACGATTTAAGAAGAAATGCTATAATTTAATTCAACAAATTTGAAAACTGAAATCTATATTTATAATGTATACACATTTACATAACTTTTTTGCCATAAAATTGTAATAGCAATAATTATCAAACATTTTGTAGACTTGAAGAAATAGATATGGAGTGAAAAAAGCCATAAGAATTATGGATTTTTCATATCCATTAACAACATTACAAAACTTGGTGATCAGTGATTTCTACACTGCTTCTTATCCTCAATTAAGTCCAAGTTTTGAATTTTGTGTATATATTTATATGTTATATAAGTTAAAGCTTATGTTTGTTATGTAATCAATAAATAATGTTCTTTTGCATGAAAACTAAGAAATATTTTTTAGAGAATACATTATTTTTTATTGCAATTATGCCAATATGTTTTTTTTAATCAATTATTTCAAAATTAAACAATGTGATAAATTTGGTGTGTGATAGAAGAGTTCATGTAACAAAGAAGAATTGTTGAAGATTTTAGTGGATGACATCAACAAAAATATTCCTGAAGCTTCTGTCTAGTGAACCTCATTATGTGCACAACTTTATATTTTACCATAGTGATGACTTTTATCGCACTATTTTTCCAGGTCGTACATTTTTTACAGAGAAAAAAAAATTTTTTCTTCAGTTTACTTCCACAAATATTTTTTCTCTGAAGTATAATATTAAAAACATAACTATCAGTGTTATTCATTAAAAGTTGAGAAGATTGAAATGAAACTACAGTGAAAGTAATAAAGAATAGACTACAGAGATAGCTACAAGAATAGCTAATGATTGTGCAAAATATGTGGATGTTTTAGAGCATAGGAGTGAACAGGTATGTCCTTGTTTTAATGCAACAAACTCCAATATAATATTTTTGAGCTATTCCTATTATGTATTAGCATGATTATTGTCTGCATCTTAAACAGTTGGTTTGAAATTTTAAAGATTTCCAAATTAGATGAAAAAGACAATGGCCAAAACCTGAACAAGTGAGTTTGTTAATGATATAACTCTATAATAACTATATTCACAAGTCATCAACAAAGCACAACAACTTGCGAAACAACAATTTGTGTGTCTGGCCTTTCTTTTTTGTCTGTCTTATTGTATTCAGATTGCTTCATTGGACACATTTGTATTAAATTAACATTTTCTTTTTCTTTTGAAGCCCACATTAATCATCAAACAATTCAGGATTATCAGTAGTAAAGGCTCAAGTAAAAATTAATTTTAAACAATCAATTATGATCAAGCATAAAATATTCTAACATTTAATAATTAGTTTGTAAATATTAAATCTTCCAAGATGTAAGATCCAAGATCCAAGATCCAAGATTCCTTCTTTTGTAAATATTCTTCAAAATTTGAAATTTCATTATCATCATCATCATGGATTGCAGGATAAAATGTCTATTTCTGGTTATACAATGGGCCTTGAAATATATTAATCTTAAACTTAGTGTTCCATTTCTTTTTGGGTCTTCTTATATTTTACCAGCCTTTGAAAACTTCTGACTTTTATTCCTTTAATGTATTCAAAATGCCTATTCCTGTTTCAAGATCGCATTTTCTGAGTCGTATGATAGAAATTGCTTGGCTGTAATATGGAAAATAGATTTTTAATTTGTTTTTATGTGTTTTGTCTCATCTAAAAGTCTTTTAATGGTTCCATTTATTATTTCATAATCACTGTTCCATATTCAAAATGTTTTGTCCAATGGTATTAACTAAATGTTGAAATGTTACTTGTTCCATTATTCCCCTCTCAATGGCTATCTGCATTCATCTTAGTTCTTTTCTTTGGATGTCTATCTCTTTGGTTTTCTTTGTGAAGATATTTCATGCCATAGTCTTTTCTATAACGTTTAATTCATCGGTTGCAATTTGCATTTTATCACTCAGCTAATATTAACTGATCTTCTATGAATAAGATTGTTTCATGTACATTGTAGTGCATTTATTCTTTTATTGACTTCTTCCTTGACTCTTTGAACAAGCTGTTAGCATGTCTGTTGTAAAAGCAAGGCAGAACATTGCATTCCTGGCTTAAATTTATGTTTGTATTAAATGGTTCTGTAATTGACCAGTTGCTCATTTTTATGGAAAGTGCAAAGGCAATTGTGAGTCTTTTGAGACTGTATTTCATTTATAATTTCTCTCTGTATTCCTTCTTCCATTATTTCTCATGCTAGCTGTTGAGGGCCCTGCTGTTCTTCTCCTCCTCCCACTCCCCCTCATCCCCTCTTCCCCCTCCTCCTCCTCCTCCTCCTCCTTCTTCTTCTTCTTCTTCTTCTTCTTCTTCTTCTTCCAGAGGCAAAGATGTCTCAGGGCATCAACTGATGTCACTGCTGTGCTTCAGATCAGGAGATCTTTGGGTTCGAGTCCCAATGGTGGCAGGATTTTCTACAGTAGCTACAGAGCTAAGTCAAATTCAGTTGCTGTCTGGAGGAAAATTCTAGTGGTCAGCTGTTCTGAACGGTAGTTTTCCATGTTTTCTCAGCAGTACCCTAACAATCAGGCCATGGACCACAAACAATCTTTCCTTCCCCTTCCTTGTCCTATCCTCACCCTTTAGTGACACATACTTATACTCACTTGCACCACACTATCACACTTGTTGGGAAACCAGTAGGAAACTTAAAGCAAGATGGAATGGTGCCCCGCTGGTGGGAAATACCTGGTTGGGGAAAATTCCCACAAGTCAATGTAGGTCAGCACCGGATTTCACAAGCCAGCAGGGGAAGATCACCACCAGCTCTCGCAGTGAAAACATGCACTTCACTTACGGGGCTAATGACCTTGGCAGTTGATGTGCCTAGAATAACTAATCAATCTTCTTCACCTCGTCCTCCTCCTCCTCCTCCTCCTCCTCCTTCTTCTTCTTCTTCTTCTTCTTCTCCACTTCCTCCTCCTCCTTTGTTTTTTTCTTCTTCTTTTTCTTCTTCTTTTCTTCCTCCTTCTTCTCTTTCCCATATCCTTCTGTTTCCTTTCTTCTGCTTCCTCTAATTCTTCCATTTTTTTCTCATTTTTCCTCTTTTTCTCTTTCTAATAAAATATCTGTTAGACAACAGCAATTTGTGGTGCTGACCTAATGTTATAAATTAATTTTAGCCATGTTCTCCATATCAAATATTTTCTTAATATCCAAAAGTAATGTAAGTGTTGGCCAGCCATTCATTTCTCCTGTCTAATATTATTTGTACAGTGAAGATGATATTCTTTACATTTCTGCTCTTCCTAAAGCCACACTGTTCTTTGCCTATAAAGATTTCACCATGTTCAATCATTCTTTTCTGTAAAATTTGGTAAATGACTTAGAAGTTTTAGGTAGTAGAACTATCCCTCCGAAGTTTTTAAATTCTTTTTTGTTACATTCTTGTGAATATTTGAACCAAATATGTTTGCCATTTTGTTGGAATCCGGGCTAGCATTTGTGTGTTTGGCATCCCCTTCACTCTCCACAAAATATAAACTTTACAAATTTAATAAAACCGTTTTAATATTACAATAATTTTACAATTTTTTTCACAATGTACAAAAATAATGATTTAAAAAATATATGTGTAAATGAAGCTTTAATGAGGTTTGTGTGTATCCCTTGTGTTCCAGGACTTTCTTTGTTTTTCGCTTTTATGAGCACCTGCACATTGTTTTATCTTATCTTTATTATTTATTTTATTATATCTTTATTATAGCATCTTTATTGATATATCTTCTAGTGCTTGTTGTTCCATAGCCAAGAAGCCAAGATCATGTTCCTGTTTGATATGTAATTGCCTTTGCTCCATAGGTTTGGGTAATGCTTTGTCCATTCCATCTTGACATATGCTAACTTTTTCTCGGACCCTAGTATTCTTAATACTGTGAAGCAAATTTTTTTGAGGTTCAATGATATCTTTCTCCAATTACTAGATACATTTCTACCTAACCTCCATTTTATTTCCTTTTTTTTCTAGTATTCTTCTTTTTTCTCATTTATTATAATTTCATGTATTTCTTAATTTCAGGATCTTACATGAAGTTTACATTAAAAATAAATCAAATATAACTTTTCAGGCCAAGAAAGTACAAATGCATAATATGCCATCAAATTTTATATGGCAGATTTTCTGAATTTTACAAGAAATTTGATAGAATTTTCACTTGTAGAAAAACAAATATTTTGGATAAGATTTTATGTTTTATTTTTCTTATTTAATTTTCATTTGATTGGGAACAAATTTATTATCAAGTTTTATTACTATATCATTATTCATCATGTTTTCATTATAAGAGTAAAAAAAAGTTCATTTCAAAACTGAAAATTGGTGTGTTTGAGAAATTATTCTTTAGAAAAAAAATTTAATTTCTTTTTTTTTTTTTGAAAGGGTCTGTGAGAGATAGCATTAAGTCAAAAATTTGAGCTTTTTATTTTGATAATATCATGATGTTCTCTAAGCAACCTTCTTACCATTCAGCACAATAGGTTTCAATTTTCTCAATGGATGGTAGGATAAGACCTAACTGCCATATTAAATACAGAGTCATTATTTTATCTCACAAACCATGTCTGAGAGCACTAGCTCTTGTTGCCAGTAACTTGACAAGAGTATCTTTGTCTCCAGTCAAGACAGCCATGGTTGGCACTTCGGGACAGCAAAGGAGGAGGTGAGAGTTAGGTCATAAGCTGTAGCAACTTTCCTTTTTCTGTGTTTTTCCATTTTAGTTTTCTGAGGGTCAGGTATGTGGCTCACAACCTAGAATCCTTTCAGGCTGAGCAAGGCAGGACAGGGTGGGCTGGGGTGGCAAATAAAATGCCTATTTCTGCAATTCTGTCCAGCATGTTCTAGATGTTGAAAATGTGTAGGGTAGTTATGACTGATTTATTGATTTATTTATAACAATGAAATGATAATTATTATTTAATGAAAGTAAGCTCAGAGAGAAATTAGGAAGATCTCTTGTGAAACATCATTGCCAACTCTTCATTATTCATAATAATAATAATAATAACAATAATAATAATAATAATAATAATAATAATAATAATAATAATAATAATAATATATTAATATAATATTGGTTTTATTATTTTTTATGTTATTGTATTATATTACATACATTTATAAAATATTAATAAGAAGTAAATTAATAATTATTAAAAATAGTAAATAAAAAATAATATAAATATTATGGATTCTGACAATTCTATGGAAAATGACAATTTTGGTGATTCTTCTTTCATAACATGAGTTCTTACAGGGATGAATAAAACAAGAAAGAATGACTGCCCAAAGACAGAACCTTTCTTCCAACTAAAATAGCTACATTCCCCCACCCCCAAACCTGAGGACAAACAGCTGCCGGAGGGTCGCTAAAAATGGGATGCCAAAGGTATTCTACATCATTGCCAAATCGCCATAAGAACAGATGCTCCCAGTTAAGGGGTTGCGAGATAAAATAAAGACCCTGAATTGAACATATATAAATAAATTTAATTTAAAATAAATTATAGCCTTTGGAATTTAGAAATTTAATATTAAAATATTTTACATATTTTTGAAGTGATATAAAATGTTGTTTACACAATTATTGGAAGACCTTACCCAGCAGGGGAGCTAAGGGCCAGATGTAAGCCTAAGGGCAGTCGTTTGTTGAGACTCTTTTTTACTAATCAAACAAAGTACTATGACAAAATAAACATTATCTGTCTGATTTATCATAAATCTTAATGAAATTGTTTACATTTTTCATTTTTTTCTTTCAATATTCTTCTTCTTATTCCTCAAATATAGCTTATTACGTCTCTGTTCTCTGGTCACCCCATCTCTTCCTTGGCCAACCAGGATTTCTTCATCATTTTGAGTGACAGTGCAAGTTTCTTTTCAGCAATTGGTTGTCATGCATCTTTTTAATGTGTTGAATACAAAAAAATTTTGTGTTGCTAATTTTATCTTGAAGACTACATACCCCACTTAAGCTCTTCACCAATGTTTGGATTCCTTTTCTTGTCCATAAGTTTATAGTCAGTTACTGATCTCAGAAATATAATTTCAACACTTTGTTGTCATGTGCTATTTTTCTCAATGTCCAGTTCTTACTTCCATATAGACATGTTGGGATACTTAATACTTCATAGAAGTTTATCAATGTTTCCTTTCTGACTTTCTCATTCAGGGTTCTTAAGATTATTCCATTCATACAATTTAGACTTTTAATTTTCTCTTGTACATCTACTTCACATTTGTATATTTTGTAACTCGGGAAGTTAAAACTTGAAATTTGTTCTATAGGTGAATTGTATACAACTAATTTAGATCTATACAGCTCCATTCAAAGACAATGACTTTTGTTTTCATAGAGGATATGCAGGGATTAAATATTTCAGTTATCTTCTGTAATTCAAAGTATTTCTGTAGACTATTTCCATAGTTTACTATTATAACTTGGTCATCCGTGAATAGTATTGTCATTAGTCTTTGTACTTGTCCCATATTATGACTATAAGATTTTAATGTGGATATTCACATATTCAATGCCTTATCTAAATATAATTTCAATAATATTGGGACAGTCTACTTCCTTGTTTTACTCCTCGGTCTAGTATTTTCTTCTTTCTCTCTTGTCTTAGAATCATTGTATATTTTCCTATTGACTGAAATCAAATGTTGTGAGAGGCCTAAAGGATGTAAAAAATTTAAGAGTGCATTTCCATTAACTCTATCAAAAACTTTGGAGTAATCTATGAAAAGCAAGTATTTCCTTTTATTAAATTCTCCATGTTCTTCAATGATCTGTTTGATAATAAAAAAGTTAACAGAGCATGATCCACCCTTTCTAAATCCATTTTATTCTTTTAATAACGTGGTCTCTGTAATGTTGCATTCTCTGCGATCATTTTTTAATTTATTTTGTGAGCAACGTTTAAAAAACTTGTTCCTCTACAGTTTTCATAGGATGAACGGTCCCCGTTTTAACAGATAGGGCATATTACATTTCACTCTTTTGAGATGTATTTGTTTTTTTCCAACATCAATTGAGGAAGAGTAAAAGCCATTTCTTTTAATTTTCTGAAGCACATTTGATCATTTCCCCTTTAATATCATCGCTTCCATTAGCTTTTCAATTTTTCATTTTTCTTAAGGCCTCTTCTAGCTCCTCATGTTCTATTTCATCAATTTCTCTTTCTATTTCAATGAGTTCTTCTTAAATTTCAAATCCAGGATCTTACCTTAAACATTTATAATGTGAGAGGAATTGGCATTGTTGTATAACTTAAATATTTGCTACACCTCTTTATCTCTTGTTTTCACTTCTTTATTCAAATGTTTTATTACTTCATATCTCATTGTCTGATGCCCATGTATATCATGCTCCAGGTCAGGTGTGTATCTGTCTCAGCTCTCTTGCTGAGCCTTACTTGTAAGACCAATTGCTTCCATTACTGAAGTCTCAATAACTTTTAATATATTTCTATTTCTCTTTGACATCCTGACTTACAGGGTATTTTCCATTTACGTCATCTACACACTTTAGGTTCAATCATTTTATGGAGCCTTCTTGAAGTAAATAGTCTTCCCACTGCTTATTGTTTGGTGTAATAATTTTTTCCTCCCTTTTATACCATATTTTATGGAGTTTTATTTTACCAACTAAGGCAATACAATCACTGTGTATACCTCACCCTCTTTATATTCTTACATTGGTGAAGAGTCTTTTTGTTCTCTCCTTTGCTAAGAGGTAATCAATCATGCTACTCTGTCCACATGCTGACCATGTGTACTCATGCATGCATTTGTGTGGAAAGCAGGTATTCATAACTTTCAAGTTATAGAAGAAGGCAAAATCACACATGATTTTTCTGTTATACTTTAACACATGATCCTTGTTTCATTTATCAATAACATCGTTCATTCAGGATTTTCCGGTTCTGGTGTTTAGGTCTCCTCCTATTATTAATTAATCACCCTTATTGAATTCAGATATAGTTTTCTGAAGTAGGTTATAAAATTCTTCAGTTTCCTGCTTCTTTCTGTCTTGTGGTGCATAGAGACAAATTAATTAAAAGAATCCTTTATCTACCTTACATCATGCAGTTACTATTTGATTAGAGACTCAATTCTAAGACTATTCTTTTGAATCATTTCTTATTTAAAATTATAGCTGCACCTGATGTTGCATGTTCTTTTACTTGTGTCTCCAATACCAATCATTAAATATTCACCTTCACATTTAGTTGGTAGTAATTCATTGTTCCCTTCAGTTTCTTCTTAGTCTCTGAGATCAATAATATATCCATGATCTTTTCTCATAGCAAGGCTACTAAATCTTCTTCTTTGCTGTTAAAAGATCTTGCATTTTTGCAGTGTTCCATTAACCCATCTTCTTCACCATTTTCTCACATGGTTATAGTCAGAAGAAGAGTCTATGATGAGGCTATGGTTGTGGAGGAATGTAGTAAGCACATCCTGATAAGGCTACTAACCCATATGCAGGTTTGATCAGTTATAGAGCTGCTACCTCACAGCCTCTGGACAGGCTAGTTTTATCATCAGGGATTTTGTTCCCCTAGGGAGAGAAAAACAGACTCTCATCATTGTCAATGCTCATCAGTATGAGCAAAAATGAAAAGGCAAAGTTTTTGAAAAGAAAAAAATAAAGAAGATAAGAGATAAGAAAGAAGAATAAAAGAATGAAAGTAGAGAAAAGAGAAGATATAGAAATGAATGACACCAAGGAGCCAAGAGAGACCTACCTGGAAAGATAATAGAAGAGTAGCATAAGTAAGTGGAAGCAATGCTACTCTAGCTTGGTGAACCTTTAGCATTATCCAGGGAAAACCACAATGAGGCAGTTCATCAAAAGCAGTCATAGATAACTAAAACCTGAAAACAAAACTGCTTACTTTCTACATTAACAGTTGTATATTTTATTTGTAAATCATTTATTATCTTCAATATTGCAATTATATACATTTTTCTGTAAATTTATATTAAACTTTTAATAAATTTTCTAATCTTACTATTATTAAAACTCTTTGTAAACAAATAATCTCCATGAAATGAAAATTAAAATATGACAATATTATGAAAGTGATAATATATTTAATAAGATTTTCAGTCTTAATATATAGAATTTAATTTTTGATTGAAAATTTGATACTTGAAGTCATTTGATTTTTTCTCATTTAGTGTGTGTCGTGTATGTGTATGGGGGCACTGGACATAGTCTTTTAAGTCTGTCATTTTACTACTGTCTTTTCAGTCTCTGAGCCTACATGCTCAGTTTGCTTATGTACTGAACCATCTGTGGTGTCCAGCAAACATAAAATGAGCTGTCTCAAAACCACATTGGTATGCCTTTTCATTATCTCTTATTAATCCTTTCATTCTATATTCTTTGAAAGGGTTTTCCTTGATTTCAGAAGTTTGGAGAAGAATTTTTTTAATGCATGAAGTAAGAGGTAATTTTGCCTAAATTCACAAAGGTCAACATTGATTGCTTCATTAGGGAGAAGGTAACACCTTGCTCATTTTGCTAAATTGTTCTACACTTATCATAGCTTTCTTCTTTTTCTCTTTCTCCAAGCTTCATTTCTTTTTTCTTTTATCTTCTTGTTTTAATCTCATAAATTCTTTAACTCCATGTCTTTTCTGTCTTCTCTATTTTTCCTTAGTTGGTAATAATATAGAAGAACTTTCGTATAAAAGATATCTGGGGACATAGTTATTTGTTTCGTATAACCAGGAACTCTTTAAGTGGAAAATACTAATTTAGTTCATATACCTTTACATAAGATTATCTTATGTTTTTACTGTTATCACTTGCAGTATGATGTCAATTTTTTCTGATATTGACATTAACTTCCATTTTTTAACCATCACAAAATGAGAGCAGATTTTCATTTGTCACAGACTATTTCTGGATGAGTATTTCTGCATACAGGAATCTCTTCTTCTCTAACCTTGTGTCTTATTTAGGGAGCTTGAAAGTAAAGCCAATCAATCCCAGCTCAGTATGTGAGGACAGGGTGCAAATTGGCATTTTTCTCTAGAGGAGGCCATTCAATTTTTTTTAGAAAGGGACAATTGAAGAATGGATAGTGAAACTAATATCAGCATCACTTAGGCAACACAATTTGAACGAATCCTAATAATGCTCTCGATGATATTTTCTTGTCCAATTTCAGTCATTTGGATTCCTTCATTTGAACATTCCGAGTGGGGAAATCATAAATATGTCACATAATATGGATCAATTGTATCCTTGGCAAGGAGAAATTAATATATCTGAAGAGGACATCCACCTTTCTAGGAGGGGATGGTTTCTGGCATCCCCTCTGTCAATTCGCATCATGTATGAAAATATTTGTTACTTTGACTTCTGAATCTTCCTTGTGGGGGAAAAATTCTTTGTAACCAATAATATATCTACTGAAGATGGGAAATTCTTATAAATGTCTCTCTTATACGTGAGAAGAAAGTATCCATTCTTTATACTTTGGCACAGCCGACCCTTTATACTCAGGACAGCCAATATTTTCTCTCACAAGTGTGATTCTCTTCAAAAAGGGATTCTACATACTTTCTTCCATACTGCACAGGTGGACATTTATGTTTAGTAATGTAGGGAAGAAATTTTTTCTGATATTTTTTGCACTAAGAAGTAAAATAAAGTGCATTATGAGAAATAAAAATTCTCAGAATAATCACTTGAGTAAAAGATTGCATAATTTTCTTGCATGTGTGCAAGTCTTTGAAATATTTTTTTTGTTCTTTCTCCATACATTCAATGTCAATTTGCTTTGCACACTAAGAACATTTTCAAAATGTCAATTGACTTTTCATCTACAAAATTATTTACAAGGAATATGGTATGAAATTTTTGTTAATGTGGACTTCCGTAGAAAGTTTTAAGTTCTGCCTTCACTGTTGTTACTTAGCAGTTATTTTCATTTAGGAAAACTTAAAAAAGGTTCATCAAATACTTTTGAAATGAGGATGAATACCTACCTTTGAGGGCCCTCATTAAATTTAATTTATTTTCAAAATGACAAGTTGAGTATTATTTTTTGGCTATTCTGATTCTCTTAGACTTTTTATTAATAATCATTGTTTAATATAATGAGGAGTCTCCCAGACAGTCAAGTAGTTACATATTTCTGGTTCATTTTATCCGTGTCAGAAAATATCATGTCATAAAAAGATATTAACATTTGAAAAATTATATAGTATGCAGTCTTGGATATTTTTTAATTCTATATCATAATTTCAAATGAAAATGAACTTCTCATGACTGAAACTGGATGATTCCATAGAAAATTGTTATATCCAAATGTTTATTGGCCCCATTTGCCAGAAGGCTATGAAGGGAGCCTTATCTCATAATAGTGTCCTTTAGTTTCAATCCATTTGCTACATCAGTAGGATTTAAGGTCTGCTATTTCTTTGTAGCAGAAATTCTATGAAACTCCTCAATTTTATTGACATCATTCATGTGACCAAAAGGGTGAGACATCCAGTTTTGCAGGAAGGAAATAAAATGGAGACAGGTTTTAGTTGGCATGTTGATGCTTCATAGCAGAATTCCAGCCCATAGAACATAAGTGGCATCAGGAAACAATCAAATGTGACCTTGAACTTTTCAATATGCAATCTATCAATGCATCCATCTGACTGAGCACATTCATCTGTTTTCAGACTGAAATTTTACTGGCATTATTGCTATTATTGTATCAGTAATGAGATTATTGATGCTGTTTAAAAGTATTTGCAAGTTCAAGATACAATCTTCTGTTTTGAAGGACCAGCAAAACTTGTTAATGAATGCTTTTTTGCAGTTTTTTTTAAAGATTTGTATGCATACATTTGTATCTACACATTTACATGTGCATAATCAGTGAAGGACACCCCAATAACAATACTAGAAACCTGATTTTTAAAATTTCATTCTATTATTTGCAGATGATTGTGATTTGCTTTTTCCTTTTCCTTCTCAAATTTTCAGAGTTGCTGTATCATGTGCAATTCTATTTATTTCAGACATGGAATTTTAAGAATAATTCTGTAATTTTATCTTAAGATACTTTTCAGTAATATTTTTTTAGTTTTTATGAAAGGACACTGGAAATTCTAACAAACATTCAGGAGGGTGTGCACTCTCAAATAATGTGAGACTTGCCAATTCAAACTATGAACCCTTTACCTTTCAGCTTTTGCATTTCTTTGGAATGGTATCTTCTCGTTTCTCCTTGCAGGGCTATCCTCATTATATGTCTGGTTGAGGCTCAGCTTCATATTTCCCAGCATCATATGTCTGGTTGAGTCAGCCAAGTAATGGCTGTCCAGGAGTCACTGCCTCCTAAGCACGGGTGACAACATTTTGGCCGCCATTCTGTGAGCTTCCTCAGAGCAAATGCATATCGCCGTGAGGAAGCTCACAGAAAGGCAGCTGAAATGTTGGTACCTGTGCCTAGGATGCACCATCTCCCAGACAGCCAAATAGATATTTCTGGTTCATTTTATCCATGTCAGAGACTATAAGTGTGGGTTCCTCTGATTTCTTGGTGCAAAATACCTTTTCAATGTAGTAGGTGGCTATGACCTACCAACTTTCTTTGCTAGCGAGCAATGATGCTACCAGAAGTTACTGTCCCAGCATGTTGTTCTATTGACTCTCTATGGACAGATTCCCATTTCTTGTAGACAAAGAAAGTGTGCTCAGCAACATTTGTTTCTGCATGGTAGTAGATGCATTCCTCGCTATCTACTTTCCTCATATGGTGCAGATGTTTGTGGAAATATCTGTTTCTGGTGAGGAGCTGTCAGGTGGAAGGAGACTTCACTGTGTTTGTGTCCAGCTAAAGGTACTCCCTGCAAGATGAGTCTGGCCATCCATCCTTGATTTTCATTTTAGATAGATGGATTTATTAAAATTTACCTTGGGTTTTGATAGCAGACATGATTACAATTAAAATCAGGCAAATTTTGTCAACATATTCCATTGTGAAGCTTTTGGCTTCTCTATGGGCTCATTGGCTTCCAAGTTGTGTCTACTCAACTGGTAGATGAGTTCCTTTCCTGTGCAGGAAGGTGGATGAGTATGACTCCAGTCACCATCAGCATCGCACGTGTAGGAGTAAGTAACTCTCAGTGCTCTTTCCTCTTTATTGCACTCAAGCATCTATATTGTTCCCTTGCAAATGTGCCTGTTTCTTGTGAAACTATCTACCACCTGCCTTATATGTTTTCTGAAATTGAGTTTGGTGTCTAATGTTAGATATTGACACTTGTTTGGTACTAATTTCATGGTGGTGATATTTGTGAATAAGTCTCGATGATCTTGATGTCGACAGTTGGGGGTACCAGCATTTGTATCTGCTTTCTTATCCAAAAAGATGCAGAGAACCAGCACTGTCTTTTCTGTTATGAGGCCAAACCTCTGGAATTTTCATCCAGAGAATGTCATGGGACATTCCATACACTGGTGTAATTCTAGGCACGGGCTTCCAGAAAGGGGGTAGCTAGGGTAACATGCCACAGGCCCTGACTTAATTAGGGCCCTGAATTTTTCAAAATAAATAAAAAATGTATTTACTTGTAGATTTAATTAAAATTAACCACTAGAAGTTAATTCTGTTGCATCAGAAAATTAATTCTGTAGGAGAGGGGGGGAGACTTTTGTTTGAAATAAGAGACTCCTGTGGATCTACTGTCCCAGGCCTCTTGCTTTCTCTGAGTGCCTCTGGTTGTAGACTAGTCTTAATCCTTGCACTAAACCCATTGTATCATCTCTGTTATGAGGACCGGTAGTGGTATTAGAGATGAGTTTCTTCTCCAGAAATTAATTGAAGTGGTGGTGGTGGTAATGATAGCAACAACAACAACAACAATAACAATTCATTGTTATATTGTTTGTCATTAATAATTGTTTTTAAAAATGTAAGACTAGTCAATTTTCCTTAGCATGATGTATTTTACAGTAATTCTTAAATACAAACAAAAATTAAAATTATTTATGGAAACATATTTACATATGGTCATTTGCTTGTTAGGACATCTGTAGGGGATTCCAACATAGTCTTGAGAGGTGTCTTTGAAGTCACTTGTCAATGAAAAGTCGGAGACAGAAACTTTCTTTTTCAATTTGAGATAACAAAAATTATGTTTGGATATCTGCTTAAGGAATTAAAGAAAAAGGGGTTTTGGTACTATCTATTGTTGCATCATCCTCAGATGTCTGTGGCAACTGTTCAAAAGTATTTACTTTCTTTACTGATGTAAATCCAATCATCAAAAGCTGATTAACTGGATTAATTAACAATTTTCAAGAACACATTTCAACTCTTTGAAACTTATTTAACATAAATGAATATGTATGGTGATTTACCTCATCTCTAGATGTCACTTCAATGTTCGTTGGTTACTATCTCCTTGAACCAACTGCATGGATTAAAGGTTTCATGAGTTGAATGATCTGGAGAGTACTCTTCATTTTCTGCTACTCATTGGTGAGTTATTTCAGAAGCATGTTGTAAATATAGAAGAGAAAAAGCCTTTATTTATTTATTTTACATCAAAAACAGTTCAAAATTGTGTGTGTCATGCTATGGGGAGAAGTGAATTCTGTGCATATTTTCAAAATTCTGTGATCCCTACCCTAAGCCATATACAACTTGAATTTTGATTTAGTATTTCAATATGCAAATCAATAACTGCATGCTTTAATTTGGCATGTGCTATATGTAAACCAAAATAGGGGACACTGGAAGAGTGAATATTATTGTTTGAAATGGTTTGAATGCATAATGCACCATCTCGATCAGGTTTTTTGTCCAGTTTCCCTGATTCATTGAGCAAATGCTGAGATGGCCCCTTGTTTTGCTTCTGGACATAAATGTAACTTCATTTTCTGTGCACGTCTTCTAGAATTCAGTGGGAAATACAATTATTCAAATTATCGTTTCCAGGTTGTCGTGGCAGGAAGTAATAAGAGCCAAAATTTATTGTTTATTTATCCTTGAAAATAGAGTTTATTACATGGGAGTTTTTTTGATTTTTTTTCTCCCTTTCAAAAATTCAAAATTTAAGTAGTATATGACTTAGTGTAGGGATCACAGAATTTTGAAAATGTGCACACAATTCACTTTTCCCCATAGCACGTCATACGCAGTTTTTAACTGTTTTTTGATGTAAAATAAATAAATAAATATGTTTCCCAGAAATATTCAGTTTAACTGCCTCATAACTTCAAACAGGTATGAAATAAATATATTCATGATAAATATTAAATAAAAAAATGCCCTTATGATTTACACTGTGAAAAGATATAACTATACTCACTGTTCTGTGAAAAAAGCAGAACTGTGTCCTTAGCACAAGTAACTAAATACTCTAAACAAATATTCAATGATAAAATGAGGTTTTTTATATTGTAATAAAATTATATCATAATTCATAAATGGCTTTATTCCTGCTAACAAAATTAGGATAATTGACTGATTAATATTTTTTTTTTTGTCCATTTTCAATTGAGTGCAGTTTTTTCTAAACCAATCTACAGGTGTTTTTGTATATACATAATTAGACAATTTTCTCTTTTATACTACTAAGCTATACTCTCCTTCAGATCTGTAATAGTTTTAATCTTTGCAGATTTAGTGAAAAACTGAAATAATGTTGATAAATTTAGATGATACTAGTAATTTTATTCATCATCCTCATCGTTATAATCATCATGATTGGTTAGGCTTTTGATCTTGTTCCTTTTGTGCTTGCAGTGAACTAAGTGGTTTAGTTCATTGATCCTTTAGTCCTTCATTTAGTCCATATTATGAGATAAGAAAAAAAAATGTTGAAGTTGACTGGCTCATTTTTAGGGTAATGGGAATATAAGTGTTCCAGCTTCTCCTACTTCAGTTTGATTATTTCTATGTTTCTTTTTCCTTCTGGTCTGTAGTGTAGAATTTATTATAAACCTTTGATTCTTTTGATATATACATTATACCTTTATTACATTTTTTAATTTTAATTTATTTCTAAAATCTTCATTCTTGTGTTTACCTTTCCTTTTTATTCTGAGTAGATGTCTCAAGAATCTCATTTGTGTTTCTCCTATCCATTGTTTATCTCTGGTTCTTGAGGTGCTTGTGTTCATGTCTTTTCGAAAATGTCTTTTAATTGTTCCATTAAGTAATGTTGAATTTATTTATATTATTACCAATGACTTTCTGTTTCTTAAATAGTTAAACTCTTTTATCTTCATTAGAAGATAAAAGAGTTTAACAATAAGAATTAAGAGTTTTACAATAAGAATTATCTTATCTGTAATTTTTTTTAAACCCCATCATTCAGCCTTTCTGTTGAGATATCACTCAAACCTCTGTAATTGGAACATTCAGATTTGTTTCCTTTTGTTGAAAAGTGAAGTAATGTAAGCACTTTTATAGTTTCAAACAGCTTCTCCATTCAGAGTTTTTTGAATATTCCTGTTGTATATTCCTAGACAACATCGGAGGTGTGTTCCAATAGTTCAACAGAAAATCCTCCAGGACCAGAAGCTTTATTGTTCTTCATAGCCATGAGTTCCTTTCTTATTTTGGGCTCACATATCTTCACAAACAGTTTCTACATAATTGAAGGATTTAACTAAAATCAGGTGTGTGTTAAATATGATCATAGTATTTTTTTCTTTTGTGTTGTGTGGGTGTGTTGTGTATTGTTGGTTCATAAACACATAGTAGAATCAACTTCTTTTCAGCTTCATCTTCCATGTTTTACAGTGCTACCAAATTTCCCACAGTAAACTATTTGTGCTACAACAGCATGTACTTTCTCACATTATTTCAAACTTTTGCAATTTTCAAAACTTCAGAGTTCAATGAAACCTGTTCAGTTTTTATCAACATATTTTGCACTCTCTAAGAAAAAATTAAAGAAAAATTGGAGCCATTTTTGAGAAAATCTTATTTTTAAAATTGCCTTTATTTCACACAAAATTACATGAAAACTACAAAATTGTACATGACCTCATTTACCACTGAAACACCAGAAAATTTTAAACTAAGAAACTGAAGAATGCACATGGAAACTGCATATGATGAAAACATAAAAAATTCATTATCATGATCATCAACACCAACATGGCTTACTTGATGACCTTGGCTGAGTAAAGGTGACAGGAAAACGCAAACATTTTTTAATTATCAATTTAATATCACATTTATTATTATTGTTATTATTGGTATTCTCATTATTATTATTGTTATTGTTGTTTTATTATTATTATTATTATTATTATTATTATTATTATTATTATTATTATTATTATTATTTTCTTTTTATTATTTCTTCTACTACTAGTACTCTTAATAATAATAACAAGATTTAAAATGTTCACAAGTACTGTGCATTTTGAATGACATGTTAAATGTTTGCTCAACTATTATGATATAGCAATTATTGAGCTTACCCTGCAAATACTTCAGATATAGTGGCATCCTGATTTTATTTCCACACCATCACTCATAACAGCACAATATTTTCATCGGTGTTTAATTTCATTATCAGTGTTTAATTTGTAAGAGCTGAAGCAGATTAAGAATTTATAAAATGCCCCGAAGTATTTTGAACCATCTAGTTCAAAACATTTGGAGGCTCTCTTTTTTCATTCTTATTCTGCTATTGTTTTTGGTATATAGATTTTGGTGTTCATTGTGTATACAGATATGTAAATATTTTCAATTTTAATCATTAATAGTTTTCTATTCGCTTGAGCACAAATATTGAATGTACTATATTTAGCTTTTACAGCTACTATTACATTTAGTACATCACATCTTTATTGCCATGATGCGTGAATGGTTTTCTTTATTTGTAAACTTTTATTAAGTTTTTCATTAGATTTCCCAACCAAGCCCTTAATTTCAACAACTATTTTTTGTCAGTATGATAATAATTCAACAAAACAATAAATATATTCAGTTTTAAAATTATTTACATTGAGGAAAGAAATTTGTTCAAACTCTATTGTGCTGACCTCTGAAATAATTTAAATTATTTTGAAGCACTGCTTTTGCTTCCCACTGATATTTAATTTTTTCTTTGCAATTAAATTTTCATTAATTTAAAATTCAAGACTTTATTTAATATACATGAAAAGTGTATTTTCATTATAAGTAATACAATAGGATAGAGTATTTTGTTTAATTTTCATATTTTATGCCTTGTATATGCATTCATATGTTGATAATATAGAAAATGACAAGCATTAAGATGTGTATTTCTAAATATTTCTATTCATTTTAAAACTCTAAATGACTGCTTATTGTATTTGTATAGGAATTAAATTTATAATTAAATTAGTTCAATGACTTGGTTGCCCCGACCAGGATTCGAACCCGGGCCTTCTGGTTTACACCCAAAGGTGACAATTAAATAAAACTTACATGAAAAGAAAACAGTATAGAACATCTAATTTTCCAAATTCAACATTATGTGCATTTTTTAATTAATGTTTCAGAATAATCTTTGAAACCATGGTTCTAACATTGGTCATTAGCATTCATTTACTTTGAAAGTTCTTTTTTGGTTTGATTTTTATTTAAAACTTCAAAGAATTTATTAGGTTCATGCAGCTCTGTGTGTACCTGATATAATTAAAATAGAAATTAGATAGTATTTTAATGCACCAAAGAATACACAAATGAGGTGGAGAAGATGATTTATTCATTTAACTAACTTGTTGCACAGTGTTCAATTTCACTCATGTAAAACTTGCCTATATTGAATTTATCTCACTTTTCAATTTTCCCAAATATTTTCTTTCCTCTGAAAAGCATAATTTTTAGTACTTGTAAATCTCTACTGATATTTCCGTTTATATCTTTTAAAAACTAATTCATATTTTTCATTGTAGTAATTTAACGGAGAGCCAGACAAATATGATTCACTGTTATGATAATCAAATTAACTTAGAGAACCTAGAGATGCCTTCATTACAGAAGAGCTGACATCACGTAATTGTTGAAAAGCACTATTGTTCTGTGCTTGAACCTGTATTGCTATCAGAACATGAAAATACTTCTAATTCAAAGTGTTTGAGGCAAAGATGTTTCATTCTTTCTTGGGAATTGAAGTCTTCAGAAGGAATGGTATATTTTATCTAGTTATGATTATTGTTTAAGCACTATGATATAGAAGCTTTTGCCACCCAATTATTAATATTAATTACTACAAAAATAATGATTTGTATAGGTGATTGTACTTTCAAGAAATATCACTTAAAGAAATATGAAACACATAGTATAAAACTGAAAAATACTGCCTGTTTTCCCCAAAATAGATATAGATTTTTCTTGTACAGAATTCTGGAGTGTAATACACATTAACTAGGTAGGTTAACACATTAACTATTAACTTAGTGGGACTTTTATGTTTTGGATCACCTTGTGCTTTTACTTGAGGTCTGTACACAAAACTGCATGTTCTCTTACCTTCATTTCTCCTGGCCTTTATTCACTATGGAAGTTGTGATACTATAGTGTAGGAGGACTTTAATAAAAATGATGGTTCACGTGATATGAGAAGAAATAGTCACTGCCAAACCAGTATTGTTTAAGAAATATTTCTGCTATTGTAAGTAAGACATGAAGTAGACTGCACAAGGATTTCTTGAACTATGTATGTGTGTGTATGAATATTACTATTAGGTATTTCCAGAAAAACATTGTATATAAAAGGGATATATTACAAAATAAAAGGAAATAATTGTGTATTTATACTTTACTTTCTATTGCTTCCAAAATTTGCAATATGAGAGCAGGTTTTGTAAGGCATTCATGTTCATGTATTCATGTAATACATAGGACAAATATTTAAGGTGTGAAGTGTCTATTTTGTGACACTGAAATATGCTTAATGCCAAAATTAGAAAAATGACACCACTAAAATGATAATTTCACCTGCATGCATCTCTTAATAAATATCATGAATTTAATGACTCAAAGTAAGTAATTCAAAATTGATGCACCAGAAATGACAAAAGATATTATATCATTGCTGCAATAGAAAATATTATGTTTTATTTTGGTTTTGATACTCATTGTATTATATTCTTAAATCATTCATGTAATTGGTTAAAATACTTTGTTGAAAAATAATACCCTATTCTTATGATTCTCTTATGGTACTATTCCATTTACAGCTGTTGATGTAAGTTAAGTCTTGCAACTTGTGAATTATTAAGACCATTCTGAATTTTGTTTTAATGACCCTAAAATATCCATGATGCTTGAGGAAAAAGTTCTGACAAGCAGAGAAGTAGTGGGAAGCAATTTTCATCAATTAACTTTGGGCCTAATTCTGGGGCTTGGCTCTAGGCAGTGTCAAAAAATGTGTATGACTTCCTTCAAGATTGATATTCCAAGACATGCTTGAGTCATACATGTGTCCTGCTCTTTAAATTGAGAAGGTTGAGTCAGAACTTAAGGTCATTAGGAGAATGGCTCAAAAATAATGGAAAATTAATCATGATTTCAGCATTACTCTGCAGTTTTTAATGATCTTAAGTTAAGCTTTAACCCCCTCAGTCTAAAATAGTAGCCTCTTTTATGATTTCACTGTGCTTTGGTATACTGACCTTGTAAGAGGAAAGACGCATTTTTTGACACAGCCTAGCCTCTCGCTTGATCTCTTAGACCCAGAGTTCATTGTTGAAAACAACTTCATTGACCCCTTCTACTTGGCCTCTGCATTGGTATACTTTTTTCTGAAACATTCCATACAAACTTATTTTACAGCTTTTATTAAGTTCTAATGTTATCATAGCAATTGTTAATTTTTGTAGAAACATCACAAAGTCCTTGGAGAAATGAACTACATAATCTCTATGCTTCTGTTTTCAATTACATTTCAGTAACATCATGTGATGGGAAAACAAAGAAATAATGTAAAAATATTTACTCATCCTTCTTAGGAACAAACATGAAAAAATATTTATCAAAGGAAACTGTTACAATATTGTAAAAATATTTCTACATTATACTTACTTTTTATAAATTGGTTATGAGTCAATCAAGAAATGGAAAAGAAATACAAGAAAATTACTTAATTTCCTTTTTTCCACCCTAATTCAAAGTTAAACTAATGCTCACATTAGCAAAGAACAGATTTGTTTGTAACTGTTCAGTTGAATAGGGCATGAACTGGAATCAGGTATAATTTATTTACTCCTGAATACTCCTAAATCTAAAACTGTTAATAATTCATGCAAAAAAGTACAATTAAATGAAAATGGAATTTCAATTAAATGAAATTTTTCTATGGATTGTTTTTTAATCAAATTATGTTATATGTTTAAGTGTCTATGCCAAAATATGATCTAACATTTTTTAAAAAATGTACAATTATTGTTTCTTAAATATAATGAAAATGTTTAAAAATAATAAATTATTAATTAGTGACCTTTTATATAGAGATTAAATTTATGTTAAAATTATAGTTTTGATGAGGGTTATTAATTACATTTTAAAGTGACCAAGAATACAAATTTATAGACAGGATAGACAATGCAAAATTGAAAATAAACCAAAACATCTGTAAATATTTTAATATCCAATACAGAAATAAAATTACTCTCTATTCATGAAAAAAATTATTGTCTCTATTGTGCTTAATATAAAAAATTGTGAATAGCATGGCTTTAATCAACTTCATCACTAAAAATGTAGGTATCAAACATTTAATTGCATTCCATATTGCCAATACTTTTGTCAGCTTATAGACAAAACAAAAGTAAACTATTCTTAAAATAGTTGCAAGATTTGTTTATAAAAGAAAAATGTTATTGTAGGAGAAATTTGAAAATAAGATGCTCAATTTTTTAATATTAAAGTAGGAATTTATTGTCAGGAAACAATTGAGATATTAATAAAATTTATTGCCATGATATGTTCATCACTGAGACTTTTAAAGAGAAAAGTGGAAAGACAAAATAATATGCACAGACTGGTGGCTGTGGTTGTGCAGAAATTTAACAATATACCTAGTTTGCTCCATTTGCTGAAATATTTCACTATACATTCTTGCCTTTAGTTCATTGCTTAATAATAATCTTTCATCGTTTTTTCTTCTAATACCTCGTTTATATAAACATAATATTTTAATTTGAAATGTACAAATTAATATCTTACACATTATGATTGATTTTATAACAGAAGTTTTAATGAGATTCTTGCCTATACCGAAACCATATAGTTTTGTTTCATGAAACTATATTGTTGCAAAGAATTCAAGTGATCGAATGAAAAAATCCATGAATTCTAGTGTAAACAGAATAGATGAGTTTTGTCTTATTACCTACCTATTCAAACGTTATGATTAATGTATTCAGGCAAATATTAAGAAGTCACAACTCTTTCATAAAAAATTGTATATTTTTAAAACAATTTTTGTGTACTGAAAATATTTACAATTATATTTCCTATTAGAAGGGAAGAGGTTTATGAGATATTTCCATCAGAGTTTTAATCTTATGATATCTTGGCTGGTAGTATTCATATATGTTAAAAAAAATTAGAATTAAAAATGTGAAATAATAATTTCAAGTTGAAATATAAATAATTAAAACTTGCTAGAAATAAAGTTCTTTCTACCTGATCTGTATCAGCACAGCAAGAAAAATTAATCATACTGTTAATGCAAAGAAATATCTGCAATTGTAAAGGTGTAGTAGACATGTATTTGGCACTTAAGTGAAATAACATTAAAATTTGAAAACAAATTCTTTAGATTGTTATTAAAATCTCAGTAATGTAAAAAAATAAATAAATTTAGAATTAAATTCTTCCTTTCTGCTTCAATTTGTGAACACATAAGAATAACTAACTAAAATACTATTTTATTGAAACAAGAAGGAAGACACTAATTTGCAAAGTAAACAAAAAATATTCATTGGTCATAATTGACTTTTCTAAATGTTGCTGTAAAGACTTACATTTCTTCTAATGCTAAAAAAATAATTTGTCTTGAAGTAACAGATACAGCATGATAACATTACACAAGCAATCAAAAAAAACAACAACAATAAATTACATTAAACACTGTGACTATTAACAAAGTAAGTTAATATTACTTGATGGTGTGTATTTTGGAATAATTAAATTATCTTACAAATTGTTGAAAATTGGAGGAAACTGAAAAAAATTTCCAATATTAAATAGTTTTTGTGAAAACAGATACTAATGCTAAATTCAATAGTAATCCTATTAATCAAATAAGCATCTATCGTTCCCCAATTTTTATAGAGTTTCTTTGGCTCTTATTCATATTAATTATTTTATTATTGTTTTCCTATTTTATCTGGTTTGAAATTTCTATATTTTTTATTACTCTTTTTGTATTTTTCTTCTTTTGTCTTCCTCCTCTTTACTCTTCTTCTTAATTCCCATACCTCTCACTTTTTTCAATATATTTACTTCCCTCTATTTCTTGAACAACTTTTCCTTTTTATTTGTATTATCATTCACTTCTTTTCAGTGTCCACTTTCTTGCATTGTTTTTAAAATTTGTTTTCATAATTGGCAAAATAGACATTTATAATATGGTAATCATTGTCATCATCATCAGTACATAATGTTACCAATAAAAATAGAAAATGTTGCTCCTTATCTTTTTGCATTTATAAACAATTTTGCAAAATGTGTCTTTTTGGGAAAAGTTTCAAAACATTTAATCAATAAAGTGAAATGTTATTAACTAGTGTGCTCAATGGTCACAGATTGATCCCACATTCATTTATTGATTATATTTATTGATAGCATATTCTGAGGGATTATATTTTTAAATAACCAGGTTTTTTTTTCTTTTTTTCTTTTTAGAAAAACATTTATTTTCTCTTAGCTAATAGTTTGTGTACACAAACTAAACCTAATCTGAGCAATCTTAGAAGCAGTGACAATTCAAATTTATATCGGTAACTACCTTAAGTTCTGATTAGATCTAGATAAAATATTACGAGCTTAACACAAATAAAAATATAAAACTAACCAGCTGAATAACTAAAAATTCAAACCACCAGGACAAATCATCAACTAATTGCATAGTACAAACACAGTCACACTTTCATTGTCTGCTAACTTTCACTCACTATTATTAATTTATATCTATATTAATTGTAATTTCATATCTCATTGTTCTTGTCTGCCCCTTATCTTTCTTTCATGTTATTTATATTATTGCTCATCCTCTTTTTGATTTCAATTACGTTTATTCTTAAATGATTTATATTTGAGTCCTATCAAAAGATTATTCACTGACTTTCTATTTATACTACAAAGCATATCATTAATCTTGCAACTACAGGCATTAGAGGCCATATGCATAAATGGCAAAAGTGAAGTGACTCAGAATCTAGCACTACTTGCCACTACACCAGTACCTATCTTTCTTTAAGCCTACTTCATATGTAGTCATTCACCTATGAATTCTCATTACTGAGGATCACAGGTTTTCATTCAGACTAATATATCTTACTTGTTATAAATTTTTATTATTTTTATTTTTATCTCAGCTCTCATTTTTTTTTTGGTTAACATATTTCTGAACCAAATTGCAACTTATTTTTAAAAAAAGAATATTTTTAAAACGCTACAATTAAAAAAAAAAAATAATTGTGTACTTCTTTTAACAAAATGTTGAGCTTTTGTATCAATGCAAAGTAATAGAATACAGCAGTTCATAATAACTCCTTAATGTAGTGCAACTGTTGAGAAACATTGAAAATTAACTGACTCAACTTCTAAAATGTGTTGTCAAGTGTAGAAAACTACGTGGATTTTGTCAGTAATAAAATCATATTTTGAGTTTTATAGGTTATTTTTTATGAGTTTACTGATCATAAATGCACACATATTACTTCATTATTAGGTCAAAGATATCCACTCACTAGTTATCAACCATTCTACCTGCTCAATAGAAGATGTGAAATAAATACAGTAGAATCCCGTTACAAGAGACATCTGGAGAAATTGATATTGACTCTTATAGGCAGAAACTCTTGAAAGTGGGAAATACTAATATAATTAATTATACCTTTAACTAAGTTATCTAACATTTTTGCCATTTCCCATATGATGTAGGGTGTCAAGATTTTTATATTGACATTAATTTCCTTTTTAGAGCCAACACAAGTGGAATTTTTAAAAACATTATCTGAATATGGAGTTATTGCCTTCCATACAAAGAAAGCTCTGTTCACCAAATGATAAATATCAATATACCTATGATGATGAAAAGCTCAATACAAAAGTACACAATAACGATGAGCCTCATGTCTTATCAAATACTGCACATTTCTCACTGTTCCTGTTTGCCTCGACAGGATCAGAACATTAGTATAAACATGATCTTGATGAAGACTGCAGTCTTAGTATTTTCCACAGAACAATAAGCAAGGAAATTGAGCGCAAATTTTCACCTTTCAAAGATGACCTGTGTTATTTGTGGAAGGGTATTTCTGCACATGGCTATTCCTTCCAATGTAGCCTTTGTCAAAGGTGCTTGAGTAGGGCTGGATTAATATCTTAAGGGGCTCTAAGCTTGGTGAAACTGTGGTTCTTCTAATAATACTGAAATAATGAATATATGTAATCAAAATGAATATTAAAATAAACTGTAACCTTTGCAATTTAAAAGGACATAGGCTAGTAATATAATATTTTTACAAATTTATGAATATAAATTTTGGTTTAATAAATTATTGAGGGACCTAGCAGTAGTAGAGGTCCTAAGCACATGCAGAGTCTACTTATGTAGTCATCCACATGTTGCTTGAAAGTAAACCTAATGATTCACCCAGCTTGCTATGAGGGATAATTTGTGATTTCAACTTCTAATTCATGGAAAGGCAATCTCGTTTGAACCCAATATTCTGTCTGCTATAAGTGGGAAACTCTTACAAGTGGGGTCTCTTATATGGAGGAAGAAAATGCCCATGATTTGTATGTTAAATCTTGGAACAACCTGTTTTGTGTCTTATAAGTGAGTTCTCTTATAACAGAATTTCACTGTAGTTTCTTAGCTATCAATTAAGAACATTTATTTCATTCAGCTCATAGTACTTTTGTGAGATGCTTCAATGGGAGATGGCTGAAGAAAGTGTTCAAATTGCATGTCATTATCAATGCCATCAGCGACCAGATGCAAAATCTTCCCATTTCATGTCATTCAGGGGTGTGGTACCAGTTTTCTGCTCTGGGAGGGTTGTGTCAGTTCACTCTTATTAATAGGTTATTGGGTTAATTTATGGTAATAACTATTTCCTGTGATTGAGGATGTAACATGGAATCTTTTAATATTATCTACATCAAGAAGTTAAGAATCCATACTTAGATTTAAATCTAACTAGCAATTTATAAGCACAGAAGATTGATTTTTTATCAGAAAAAAGATTTTCTTTTGTTTTTAAAAAATATTGAACAAGAATAGATTTACTTATATAGATAACTATAATTTCTTTTTGTGTTACTCATGTTCCTCGCAAAAATATACATAATGAATATATCAGAGAAACTGTTTTTAAGCACTAAAATATTCTTTGAATAATGATACAGATCAGAATCCTGTGATTTGCAGTGCTTAGTTAATTCAGAGTTGGTTATATCTAATCATAAGTTGTTATATTCTAAAGAATATAAAGGGAATACACATTTTATTTATAGAACACAACTTTGTACAGTTCATTGGTCAAATTTATGATGACTAGGAATTATTGTTTGTTTAGAAATTTTAACAGCCTTTATTTAACGTAATAAATCTGTATGACTGTGCTCATCATCATAAAAATGAAATTGAAAATCCTTCCTTTTCCTCTTAGATTTTATTAATTAATAATAATTATTCCCTTGTGTACTTATTGTATTTTTATTCACAGAACAGAATAGATTATTTCATTTTTTTTTCAATATTCAACAATATCTTTAAAAAATGTTGATAACAATCAATTAAATATTATCATACATTGGGACTGTTTATGATTTACATAAGGTTCTTAAAATTGATTTACATATAAGATTATTAGAATAGAAAGTATTTTTTATCAGATATAAATAAAATCAATGATAAATTATTTCTGTATATTAGAAGTAATTTTTCATAATATGAGCAAAATATTATAACAACACCAGGTGTGTACATAAGTAATAAGTTCTAGTAAAACTTAAGGGAAGTGTATTCATTTCTTTGAAATATTATCTTTATATGCTACAAATCTATACTTCTAATTTATATAGGTGTTTAGTTTCTTAAATTTTCTTCTGATATTTTTTTCACATACTGGCATTTGTTTGATTTTGAGAATCGTTCTTGATATATTATAAAAATTTAACCATTTTCAATACAAGTTTGTGGAGGAAAGGAAATTCTATGGTCGTACAGTGAGAAATGATGGGGACAGTACCACTTGATTTTAACTTTGGAACTGATTTTGGAACCTATTGACAACCAATGGAGTGGGTCTAAGAACAGAATAGTAGAGCCATATTTCTCCTTGAAGTTCTGAAGTGGTTCAACCAAAAGTGTCTCACCACTTCCCTACCTTCAGTTACGCTTTTATTTGATGACTAGGAATGTGGAATCAATTTGCAGCACTTGTAGGATATGCTACACGATATTGTGAGCTTTGCATTGATTTTTATTATTATTATTTATTATTATTATTATTATTATTATTATTATTATTATTATTATTATTATTATTGTTGTTGTTGTTGTTGTTGTTGTTGTTAGTTTGTTTTTCAGGAAAATTCATTATTGAGTTTTTTCATTTACATTTAAAAATTGTTCCTTGGAGTTTACAAGTAATTTCTTTATGCTATCTGTAAAAAATTCTGATGAATTTTGAAATAACTTAATTTTATACTTGTCAAAACTGAAATAAACAAGAAGAAATATTTTTGTTGTCACAGCACAGATTTGATAAAGTTTGATCTCCCTTTATTAGTTTGATTCACTTTATTTTAGTAAAGTGCCTATTTGTAATTTTTGTGGTCATCTTCATGTTATATGCTGATGGAAGATGACTTCTAGTGATGTTACATATTTATCAATCTTTGAGTCATTCCTTGCTTCTTCTGCAATGTAATTAAAATGCAGAAACATTTTCCTAAAAAGATGTGTTAACAACTAATTGTATATAAATAATGAATTTGAAAAATATATGTTTTGATAATTAATAAGAATATGACTTTAAATAAAACATTACAGCTATTTGAAATCTTTGTTTTTGAATTACTCTAAGGATGGAGTGAAGTTTTTCATTCATTATTTGAGGAGCTAATATCATTCTGAAAATGATTTTAGCCACTTACAGAGCATTCCTTACCTCAGTTTATCCATCAATGAATTATTGGCTGTATTTCTTGAGTACTATTTTGACTGAGACCTGAGAATTTTTTAACTCCAGATATTCTGAATGTTGTTTAGATCCACTTATTCTGCAATTAAATAATAATTAGGTCTTAGAACATTGAAAGTCACCACCAACCCATACCAAACCATTAATCCAAATAATTATTAATAATTAACCATTAAAATATTTATCCCAATAATTATTGTGTCTTAGTTCAACGACAAACTTCAGGGATATTTGCGTTACCTTGTTAAAGATTTAACCATCAATTATTGTTTATGATCTGAGCATATGTCTATTAACTCACATAAAAAATGCCTCATCAGAATTAATTCTACTGTATAATTAAAATATTGTCCATGTGTAATTTCCCAATTTTGTTTAGATAAAGGTATGTAGATAATATTTTGATGTTTAGAGGTCATGGCTTGATTGGCTCAATCATTCCTTTAATTTTTAATAATTTATTTATTAATTTATCTATAATTTGGCAATATACAATTTGTAAATTTAAGAGATCAGAAAAATGGGCCTATCCAGGGTTTGCTGTGAGGTGATATCTAATTATTAAACAGGTGTATGCATGTTTTTATACCAAATATGATAAAACTAAATATGTTGTGGAACATGTTCATCATGTAATATTCCATGGCAAAAAGCAGGGTAAGCATATTATGAATTTGTATTACACCATTTTCAGTTTCTCATGTATTTGATTTACATTCTAAATTCTCTCTTTTCTCTACAGAAGAATTTATGAATACCAGTTCCTTTTGTTGAATGTTCTCTACAATTTCTGTATTAGTGTATATGTTCATGTGCCTGTTAGTGTGTGAATGAAGGAAAAATCATTAATGTAACTTATTTTTATTATAGGTAGTTGAAATGTTTAGGGGTTATACAGAATCTGTCAAACATTACTATTGTTACTATATCCAATAGTGTAGTGATAAAAATATAATTTCCATGATCACCAAATGGCTCCTTTGGGAATAAATATGAAACAAAATGCTAAGGTCTGTGATGTATTTGTGCCATGATCATATAGAAATATTATTTAAATGTCTTTGTATGAGATAATGTTTTATTATCAACCAAGGAAGAACATGCATTTCAACTGCTGAAATAAGAAAGAAAAAACATAAAGCAAAAGAAAAGAAATACATCAAGTTTCTCTGAAAATGTTGAAGACAAATCCCCTTGATGTAATGTACAGAATAGAGTTATATCTAATAAAGTTCATTTAAAATTATTGGTGTTAAAGACTTACCAAAATGTTAGTCTATGGCTATTAATATCAATATTTATATTGAAATATAGTCTATATAGCCTGGTTATTTGTTTATGAAAAACGATCAGTGCAATGAACTGAAAATGAGTTCAGAAGTTATCATGATTGCTCAAATAATTATGTCATCCCATTTATAGATACACTAGATTATTTCGTAGCTTCAAATAGCAGCATATTATCGATGAATCCAATTAATTTGGTATTACATATATACGTAAGTACATAATCACGTAGCGACATACATGTATAAAAAATTTTTTAAAATTAAAAAATTAAAAAAAAAAAAAGGAAAATTTTATTAATTTTGAACATTTATAGTACAATGTTTTTTGGTACGGGTTCTCATTTCTCTTGATGTTTCTTTTATCTTTCTGCATCAATACCATGATTACTTTCAAGCAGTTCTACTAGAGTAAAAGACATTGTTGTGTGAAGAAATTTAAAGAAACACCCAAAATTATTTATATTTAGTTATTAATTACAAGGATGTAATCCATGTAATTTATTAATATTTATTAGCCATAAAATATTATATTTTTGCAATGAAAATTTCACTTACGAAATTATAAAATCATTTTCAAATATTTCTACGTTGCTATAGAAATTATCAATATATTTTGAATTTTCTTGATTTCTTACATCTTCTATTTCATGTGAATATGAGTAATTTGACTGAAATTAACATAAAATAATTTGTTAAGTTCAAAAATTTTCCAAAGGACCCCCAAATTTCCAAAATTTTTTAGTCCAGCTGTGAATAATTCCTTTTTCCAAATACAATTAAGTACTGATGAAGTTATTTTAAGTGAGTATTCTGTACAATTGATAGAAATGTTTTATAAAACTTCACTTCAATTGTTGACAAATTTTCAAGTTACAAATGTTTTTACAGATTTGTTTTGAGAAAGTGACATTTTTATACTCATAAACCCTTTTCTATACTCTATCAATATATTTGCATCTAGTATAGAGGAAATATCCTCTATATGTATAAAATTTTAAGATTACATAAAATACATGCCATTAAATCTCAATGTGCAATATGGCTATTGAAGAGTTTTTCCTTATTGTGAGACTGTTATTATAATCACAATATACATCAGTGAAAATATCAAAGGGAATAAATAAAATTTTAACAAATCACATACAATGTATTCTCTGTGTATTAATACAATCCTTTTAATTAAATCTACATCAAGAAATCTGTAATCTTCGTAAGTCAATAAGAAATTGTATTGAAATATCTGTTCTGGTTAGGACAAAATTAATAATGAGGATTTGCCAATACTTAGTGAGATGGTTTTAATAAAGGGGATGTTTGACAAAGGCAGACATTTGATAGGTTACAAAAAATTTATGAAAAGGCACTTGCTTTCCAATCCATACATGTTTCAGCACTATTTCATTAGATGTTGTTTGCATTTCATTTTATATGAATAATGGCGATTTTCAGGTACTAGAATTGGATTTAAATTTGTACTCAACTCTTTCTATAAACACATAATTCAAAGGTATTGATTAAATAATATTATCCATTTCTAATTGTAAATTATCTCAAAACTAGACTACTAAAATATTATAGCTCAAGAAACACATTTCATCTAATCGTTCTGCATTGAACAGTTTTATGAGCTACCCATTCATAGCATCAGTCTAAGAGTGGGGTAAATTAAAGACTTCACTAATCCTTCTAACAAATCACTTTGAACATTATATTTCCTTTAACTCTATGTTTACTGAGTGGCTACAATATGTACCCACACCATATATTTTTTGAAATGTAATTGATGGTTTTGAAATATAATTTTGGCATGTATTTGTCTGTTAAGCCTTCATTATCAATTGGATAACAGCTGTTTGATTTTTACATATTTAATATATTATATACTCCAAATGACAAGAAAACATACTGGTATGTGCTTTACAGAGAATGTACCAGTAGTGCTTCACAGAAGACTTTGGTCCCCATTTTAACAGTCATAACTAAAACCTTTTTTTATGTGTACAACAAAATGTTTAAAATATACCCCCCATTAAAGGATTTGGGATTTGAAGAGACTTCAAGGAAAATTTGCATTTAAAAAATAATAAATGAAAAATATTGAATATATTTATATTTTTTAATTAAAATAAAAATTACCTTTATTATCTGCCAAAAAGGAACAACTATATTCTCAATCTATAATCATAATTTTGTATTAATAAAAATATTTAAAAATAGGTATTTATTTTGAAGAAGAAAAAATGTGGGTCCAAAATCTACCCATTCAGTAAAACTTGAAAAATATGTAGCTTACGAAATAGAAGATTAAGCTCTTAATGAAATCATTCACTGCTTTGTTGTTGGAGTATGTTTGTTTTTCTTTCATGTTTTCACAAGACCTTCATGGACCACAATGGTTCAATGGAGAACACTTGGACATTAGTGAGTAGTCTTTATGAATGAACAAATAATGAACTCTTCTTATTTCTACAGAAACAAATTAAAGAATAACAGAGGTGTTTTTAGTAACATCCCTGAAAAATATAATGTTATACCACAGATGTTATTCAATGGTTACTACCATAAATCGCAGTGGCGATTTGAGGGAAAATTTGCGCAGGGTGGCAACGTACGCCAGTTGTAGCATGATTACTCTACAATAAAACCACTTAAATACATTTAGTTATATGCAATAATGAATATTATGCTTCAGTTTTATAATTACTCTTTCAAGTCACAAATGTCTTGGCATTGCCTGCAAAGCATATACGAGAGAATGATGCGCGCGTGTACTGCTGGCCCGGTGGTTAACTTTGAGATGCTGCCCACTCGGGCGTCGCAACAGTTAATAGATGATAAACTGCAAGAGGCGGGAGATTTATCTTTATGATATTAGTAAACGTCTCATAGACCTGGGGAGGTGATCAGGATCTTCGGAGTACGTAAACGATCCTCGGGTCGTTTTCGCGCACGCGTCGTGCCTTGAAATGCGCGCCTAGTCCCCTGATACAGATCGGGTCGATCAGATGTCATAGAGCGAAGGGGTGAGACAATTTTCATGAGAAAGTTGTGAATTGGGCGCAGCAAATGCGATGATATTTCATAAACGCTTGAGTGTCAATTTAGGATTACACAGAAAACATTAAACGTATATTTGCTGTACAAGCATTGTTCAGTTGAACAATTTACAAGCATTTTAGACAAACTGACGCTTTATGTCAGCCGTGACAGTGAGCGCCACCCGCCCCGTTTATTTATTATAACATTAAACAAATTAAAAACTGTGTGACTTAAATTGTAAGGGCTTGGCTGCTCCCCATTAAATCGTGTCTGCTTGCACGTTTATGCAGCAGAGAACAGACCTGCAATGCCCCGCGAATGGTTGGATCTGTTGATAAGGACAACTTTGTCACCTCATCTCATATTTTGTGAACTACCAACTTTTGAAGTCACGAATCACCACTGACCTGAACTAAAATTGGACTGGAACTATAGAGATGTCCAGAACACGTGCCTTTTAGAGCTTCTCAAGGCAGCATCATCGCCTCAGTGGCAAGTGGCAGATGCTGGTATACCGCAAACTAATGGTTAAAATACGGTATAGTACGTGTGGATTTTCTTTCAGTACGTCGAGATCACACTTCATTGGAGGTTTTCCTCTGCCAATAAGTGTTTAAGAAGTTTTTTATTTTGTGCAGATACAGAGGTGGGATTCAGGGGAGCAACTGCCCCCCCATATTGGGACAAGTTTTTTAAAAACATTTTATTTCGCGGATCTTCAAATTTATATGATAAACGATTTACTTTTTTCTCTATTTTGAGAAGAAATTTAATAATAATTAAGCGAACAATACATTTATTAAGCTGAGATAATACGATACATCATCGATGAACATTAGTTATATATACAGCGAGTTGTTTACGGCTGACAACCCATCTTCCCGATCTCCCTTCTGCAGTCCTCTGGCAGCCATCGCGTCTTGTACACTTTGGGCCCAGCTTCGTGGTGGTCGACCCCGTTTTCTTCCCTGGAATCCATTTCCATATTAATTTAGGCCATCTAAACTCCTCCTCCTTTCTAGATGACCATAGTAGAGGCGGCGTTTGGTTTCAATTTTGTCGATAATATTTCTTTTAACGCCCATAATATCCCTTATTTTCTCATTCCGTACGTGTTCCAGTTTGGAAGCTGCTGGCCACTGCTTCTTCTCCAAAAATCTGTTTCAAGTGCAAGAAGTCTATATCGTTCTCTTTTATTCAGTTCCCATACTTCTGCACCATAGGTAGTGATACTTTCAACCACTGAGGAGTAAATAATGTGCTTTGTTCTTTTTGTTATTTTATCGTTCCACAAAATGGGGTTTAGTTGCCGAATCGCTCTTTAACCTTGTCTAATTTTATTATTAATGTCATAACTGCTTTTACCATTAAATGATAAAGTGACCCCTAAATATTTAAAAGTTGTACAACCTTTAATTTGTTCAGTCTCTATCTCTATATCTTCCAGCTCGTCATCCACTTTCAGATACTCAGTTTTAGACATATTAATCATTAGGCCCCATTTTTCATATTTCAATTTCAACATGCGAATCACATGACTCAAATCATCCATATCCCCAGCCACGATGACCTGATCGTCGGCAAAGAGTAGGGAATACACGATTTCACCACCGACTGGAATGCCCATTCCACTACATTTTTTCCACTCTCCAAGGGCTTCCTCTAAATAGATCTTAAAAAGTGATGGTACCATAGTACATCCCTGTCGAAGGCCCTTCGTAACCAGGAATTCTGAGGAAACTTTATTGCTTATTTTGACTATGCTCATACAGTTGCTGTAAAATTCTTTTACGACACTAACATAAATTATCGACACTCCATTCTTATATAAACTGGTCCACAACTTGTTTTGTGGAACAATGTCGTAAGCCTTGTGTAGATCTACAAAAGCTAGATGAGTTGTTAAACCTCTACAATCTCTTTATTCAATCAGGTTTCATAATGTAAATATCCCATCTATACATGAGCGCCCTGGTCTAAATCCATTTTGCTCTTTAGAATTCTTCACTTCCCTCTCTATTCTTTCTTTCAAGCTACGGCCATGAAGAGTAGCTAATGACGGCATTAAACTGATTTCACGATAGTTGGAACAGTTTTTCCTATACCTTTCTTATACATATAAGTGATTATTGCAGTTTTCCACTCCCGAGCAACGATATTTCCTTTTAGACACTTATCACTCATTTACCATGTCCTGCAAAAATTGGATCCATCTTCTTTAAGCAGTGCTTTATCCCTCCACTCTTCCATGCTATAGCCTCCCCTATTTTTGCCATACTTTATTTTTGCTACAGTAACTGCTCTTTGCCTTCTATCTCTATATATTTGAAGGTCTTGGTCAGATTTTGTAGCGAGCCACTTATTATATGAACTTTAGTTCCGTACTATAAAACGGATAACGTTCAGCGTTACTGTGAATATACCGTATTAATAAATCATCTTTTAATTATATTGATTTTAGACTTTATTTACTTAGAAATTTAACCGTTTCGTTCCTAAAATCACAAGTCATTAACGTATATTTTGATTCAATACATTCTTTCCATTACAAATTTTCTAGCGTTCATATTTCAAATGCAGAACAGGTCTCAACATTGTTTCGTGTGTCCGCGGTACGATAAAAATCGTTTTTTCCCGCATTTCATGTTATCTATGGAAGCGTAGTCGGCAAACTGAAAATTTTAGGCGTTGTCCACGTAGAAAAAATGTTTTTTTTGCCAGATATTCTAAAAAGAAGAAATTTGTCTACGTTGCAAAGCGTACGGATTCAAAAAAGGCACCGACTAACTTTTCTGTGATCCGGTAGTTCTAGCCTGATATTCTAAAAAGAAGAAATTTGTCTACGTTGCAAAGCGTACGGATTCAAAAAAGGCACCGACTAACTTTTCTGTGATCCGGTAGTTCTAGCCTGAACATACAGAGTATTATAGACAAAAACCTACGCGATTACAATTTTTAAAAAGTGAGAAAGTGTTGTGTACGAATGATGTTGTGTAAAATGGTTTATTATATTATTTATAACATTTTTTTCATTATAATGTAAGATATAATGTAACTATGCATGATATTTGTTTGATGCCAAGTGTACTCTAATAAAAAATCGAACCTGGTATCTCAACTGAATATTTTCTGTTATACTCAATATTATTATAATAATTTCACTTTTACGTTATTATAAACGCAAATATTATTGTTTTAATCATAATATCGGTTCCATTATTATAACAAAAATGTTTCATTTTTTTTGAAAAACAGGACAATTTTCATTACAAATTTATAATAAATACTAACATAAATGCACAGAATTGTCGCAGCCATTCTCAAAAGTCACTGAGATAAAAAGACGGGGAAATTGCATAAATGTTTTTTTAAACTACAGCTCAGCAATAAAAACTTGTGGTGCTACCGTGACTTTCTCGTACTAGTTAGATTTTTAATTTCTTTGGTATGGCCGAGCTTCTTGCCCCATTCTCTTGTCATTTACCAACTATCGCCGCCTAAAGTTCATTTTTTTAAAAAAATTTCTCAGTTTTTCTGTTTCATAAAGGTAGAACAAAAATATAACTTCAAGAATATTAAAGAGAGTAACATCCCGTCCTACAAAGGAATTTTTGTAGAAAAATTTGGAGCCGTTTTTAAGAAAATTGCGTTTAAGCGTTACTGAAAATGCGAAATTTGAAGCTCTTTTCACCAAGAATTTTTGAGTTTTCGAAAAACTTCATTAAAAGTCATTTGAGGCACTAAGTCACAAATGCAATAGTGTTTACAAATCAATGGAAATATATGAACATATTAACGCTGGGGGAGATATTTGAAAGAAATACATAGTGTAATTTTTGACAAAATAAGAGTTGCGTCCTAATCCGTTGGAAAAGTTTGAAAAAAATATTTGGAGCCATTTTTAAGAAAATAGCGGAAAATACGGAATTTTTATCTCATTTTAACAGAAAACTGTTGAGTTTTCGAGAAACTTTATTTGACATTATTTAAAGCACATGTACTCATAAATACATTAATGTGAACAAATTGCCACGTGAGGACAAGTCTTTTTTAATTTTTGAACAAAAAAAAAAAGGCGTTTATCTTAGAGCAATATCCTAAAAGTTAAAGAAAAAATTAAGCCATTTGAGGAAATTTTCTTTTTGTAACTTTTTAATACTGCAACGCACGCAATATTGAAACGAAAACGACTAAAACTTTCAGAAAAAATGTACATGGCCTTAATAAAATAAATAATTATGGATAACAAATTTCATTTGAAGAAAAAATATCTATTTTCAATATTGTAGTTCAGAGTTAACCGTGAAAATCGGACCTATGCCACCTTTATAAATGTATTTTACTCTTTTTTATAAGAAATTTAAAGCAAAAATTTGGTGCCGTTTTTGAGAAAATTTAGAAATTATCCGGGAGCTTCATTTAAAGTACTCCCAAAATTTGAAGAAATTTTTTCATAATCGCAGCGCGTCGAGTCGAGCCAGATCGACCGGGGAATATCGAGTTTGGAAATAATCCTACTATGGTTCAGGCTCTAGTAGTGTTCAGAGACGGACAGATGGACGGACAGACAGACGTTTTGAAGAAAACAAGACTTTTTCGGTATCAGGGGCCCCCAAAACGCATATTTCCGTTGAAATGTCGAAATCGATTTTCCGTAGCATTACATTACTTTATACTACGTGTATTACTCCGTATGTATTTACGTATACGAGAAAGTAAGTAGTGATTTCTAATAGAATAAATTATTTTTTTTATTTTTCATGTTTTTGAATCAGATAAAATAGTGTTAAGTGAACGTAAAAAATTAAAATAAAAAAAGCATTCTTCTGGCTGCAGAGGGGTGTGGGTGGAGAGATGGAAGTCAAGAAACCTTTCAAAAATCTAATATTTACTTTCTCGCCTTCCCGATTCTTCGTAAGAAAAGAAAGTAATGTAATCTTGCGCCAGAAAACTGGGAATTTTCTCCATAAAAACTCTTATTGCCGGGCTCTGTTAACGAAAAAGTGGATAAACCATATTGCTAAATTTAGAAAAAAAATCCTCTGACACATGGTGTAGCCAGGATCCATGATTTGTTGGTTCTTGATACCGAAAAATTGATTGATGTTAAAACGTCTGTCCGTCCGTCTGTGGTCAACGCTAGCGCCTAAACCATTCAGCCGATTTTCTTCAAATTTGACATTCTCCAATCGATCTGAATGAACTAGTAGCTTTGGGATTTTCAAACGGATTTTTTGATTTTTGAGACAACTTTACCTGAAGCCTAAATAAATGTTTCAAAATTGTCTGAAAAACGGCTCCAATTTTGTTTATCAAACTTTGTCTTCGAATAACGAAAAGAACGCTTACGAGAGTGGTGGTAGTCTTATGTTTGTTGAGATCACAGATTTTTTGAAAATTGAAAAAGTACAATTTTTTGGGGGCCGTCTTCCTAGAATTATAATATTGAAAATAGAGATGTTTTCCTTAAAGTTCCTCAGGACGGATCTTCAAATAAGTTCATGTTCAATTTTTCGAAAATATGAGTAGTTTCCGTGTAATTTTGCTCGGAATATAGGCATTTTTTTCGGAAACCGCTCCAAATTTCTTTTTTAAATTTACCCCTCAAATGTAATAAAAGATGACAAAAAGTATTGCGCTACTCAATTTTTTCGAAAATTGCATAAATTAAAAACTACAAAATTTGAGATGGCGATTTTTGCTTTAAACAAAATCTGTTGTAAAAAATCAGCTCTTTAAGAAAAGCCATGTATAATTTTTTTCCAAAAACGAGTTGATTTCGCTTCATTATTGTCTGAAATTTACGCAATTACTAAAAGACTTTTTTCTCAAATACCACTCCATTTTTTACATTTTCTCCACATATATAATAAGGTGCGGTAAAAATATGGTAAAATAATATAACAAGTCCCAATTTCGGCGATTGCTCCATATTTTCGAAAATGCCAAAAAAACTTGTATATTTCAGAACTACAAAATTGGAGATAGATTTTTGCTTTAAACAAAGTCTATCGTAAAAAATCAGTTCATTAAAAAAGGTCATGTACAATTTTTCAAAAAACGAGCTGATTTCGTTTCATTCGTGTTTGAAATTTTTCTAAAAATATCTCAAAAGCCCCAGGAAATATTTTCATTAACTTCATTTTTCAATAACTTTCATTTCACTTGTTTGTTTTCTAAACTCTTTAGTCTCGAATAGCTTTTGGTTTATGCCTCTTTTCTGTCCTAGCTGCCATCTTTAGCCACTCAAAGGATATTTTTTCACGTTTTCTCAATTTTTTGGCTGTCATATGGTAGATCTGAAACCACTATATTATTATTATTATTATTATTATTATTATTATTATTATTATTATTATTATCATTATCATTATCATTATCATCATCATCATCATCATCATCATCATCATCTTCATCATCATCATCGTTTGGTTTGGTTTGTTTTTTTTTGTTTCCGGGCGCGTCAACTGCTTTGGTCATTAGTCCCGTTAGTGTAGTGCTTGTTTTTCTCGGGAGATGGCGGTGGTCTTCCCCCGCTGGATGGCGAGATCCGGCGCCGACCTACCGTCGGCTAGTGGGGTTTCCCCCTAACCAGGACTCTCTCACCAGCGGGGCACCGCCCCAGCCGGGACAAGCTCTAAGCTCCCGACCGGTCTCCCGGAATATGTGGTAGTGTAGTGCGTGTTAGAGTAAGTGTGTGTGTAAGGGGGAGAGGATAGGACAAGGAAGAGGAAGGACAGATCGCGCGCGGTCCGTGGCCCGTTTGGTAGGGTACTGCTACGGTATTCGCCTGGTGTTCATCGGAGAAACCACGGAAAACTACCGATCAGATCAGCCGGCCGCTAGAATTCTCCAGACAGCGACTGAATTCGACCTAGGTGAAAAGCTAGTGTCGAAAATCCTGCCGCTGTCGGGACTCGAACCTAGGACCTCCCGGTCAGAATCATCATCATCATCATCATCATCATCATCATCATCATCATCATCATCATCATCATCATCATCATCATCATAGAAGTAATTCGTATGTCTTATCGAGATGGCCGAGGTGGTTAATTGGCTTTTACGGACTCCGGTCTTCGAAGGGAAAGTTCGCTGGTTCGAGCCTAGTTCGGGGATTATCATTTGTCACAATTCTCTGGTGACGTAGATAATAATTGAGAAATTGAAAAACATTGGATGCCATGCAATGTTAATCACTAATATTAATTAAGACAAACTGGAAATGTCTGTATGGAATTTTAGTTATTTTCAACTTTGAAACAATTTTCCACATCTCTTATTGGATTTGTAAAACGTATGAACGATCAAGCGAAATGATGTTTTCTGTGCATGTGTATGAACCGATTTAAGTGAAATAATCAATATATCAACATTAAATTTAAATACAATATAACCAGTGCCTATGGGATCGACTTATATGTCCTTAACTGCTGGCCGGGAGAGGTGGCTCTGGGTATCAACAAAACGTCATTGTACTGCCACTGACCGGGAGGTGCTAGGTTCGAGTCATAGCGATGACAGTATTTTCGACATTACCCGGATAGCTAGGTCGAGTCTTGTGGCTGCATGGAAAATAATTATACCGGCCGGCAGCTTTGATCGGTAGATTTCCGTGATTTCTCTGATCAACACTAGGCGAACGCCGGGGCAGAACCCTAACAAACGGACCGCGTAATATCTTTTCTTCTCATTCCTTGTACTGCCCTACCCTTACCTTACACACACTTACACGCACCACACTACCACATATGCCGGGAGACCCGTCGGGATCTTAAACTTGTCCGTCTAGGAGGATACCCCTCTAGTGGGCCGCACCTGGTTGGGGGAAATCCAGCTAGCCGGCGGTTAGCCCACGTCGGATTTAAGCATACAGGGCGGGATAACCGCTACCTCCCGACCAAGAATAGGTACTACGCTTATGGGACCAATGACTTTAAGAGTTGGCGCGCCAATAAACACAATATATCAACGGGAGCGGTAGCTCAGTGCATCAACTGATGTCACTGCAGCGCCTCTGACCGGGAGGTCCTAGGATCGAGTTCTAGTCGAGTGATGGCGGCAGGATTTTCGACACTAGCTTTTCAGCTAGGTCGAATTCAGTCACTGTCTGAAGGAGAATTACAGCGACCGGGTGCTCTGATCGGAAGTTTTCCGTGGTTTCTTCGATTATCACCAGGCAAATCCCGGAGCAGCACAGTACCAAACGGGCCATGGACCGTGCGCGATTCCTACCTCTTCCTTGTCCTCTCCTCTCCCCTTACACGCATACACTTACACAAGGTCACCGCCATCTCCCGAGGAAAACTAGCAGTACACTTACGAGACTAATGACCAAAGCCGTTGACGCGCCCGGAAACACAACGAGCTGCATGAAGGCTGACAGAATTAGAAAGAATTCTGAATACGTAACATAATGAGCTTAATTTAGTGTTTAATTCTGTTATAAGTACATTCCATTTACGGTTTGACTGAATCGAGAGACCTAGAAATTTTGTTACCTTAACATCAGCTAATTGGATATTGTTCATTTTCAATGGAGCATACGATTGCCGATTTGAAACGCAAAATTGCATTGAGACCGTTTTTCCTTCGTTAACTATTAATTTGTTATTACAAAACCAATTTGAAACTTCTCAAATTGTACTATTTATTGTTTCATTTTTGCAAAGAACATTCGTGTCATCGGCAAACAGAACTGTTCTTCAATTTTTAATAGATGAGGGCATATCGTTTACGTACAACAGAAAGAGGATAGGACCTAAGATCGAACCGTGTGGGACCCCATGTTCAATTGGCAAAGAATTTGAAAGATAAGTGAATAATGTCCTTTCGTGCTAGTACGGTATTTCTACTCGTTGAGATCGATGTTTAAGGTACGATGTTATCCAATCTAGGGCAATACCACGAATTCCATAAGAAAGTAATTATGAGAGCAAGATGTTAGGGTTAATAACGTCAAAAGCTTTTGAAAGATCTAAAAATATCCCAATGGGTTCTTTATTTTGGTCTATCGACGAAGCAACATCGTTAAGAAAAGGAAAAATGGCAGTTTCCGTAGATTTTGATTTTAGCTGTTTTGAAAATATCTGGAAATATTCCTGTGCACAAGGAAGCATTTAAAATGTGAGTTAATGGTGTATAATGGCAGGTGCACACGTTTTTAATAAACAATCCGGAAATTCATCTAAACCAGATGAATATTTATTTTTTAATTTACTGACTATTCTGATGATTTCTTTGGAAGAAGTTTCGGAAATAAACATCATGCCGAAATTTGTTTGAAAAGCATATGATGTTGAATTTTGTGGTTTTAGTCCCTTCATGAGATCAACCGCAATGCTAGAAAAGTGTTGGTTGAAGAGATTCGCAACTTTTTCTGAATTATTTGTTTCTCTTTCATTATCCTTTAAAACAACATTCTCTACGAAATATCAAAAATTTTTTTTTATTTTTCCTTAACTATTACTTCCTTAAAATTCTTTTATTTCTCAGAAGTAGACTTGGAAACCGGATGATACGTTATGATGTTTAGAAATAAAGTAGAGCGTACGTTTGTTGTTACAGGATGTTCTAATTCCGTGTATAATGATATGAGTGCCGGCAAGTTAACTCTGAGGAACTGCGATCAGGTCTGAGAGTGGAAAACAATATTGCTGGTTAAAAACATTTTTACAGGTTTATGTAGCTGTATAGTATTGCGGAGCATTTAGAACCAACGCGAAAAAATATGTGCTTTGGCATCACCATTAGCTTTTTTAATTTACACAAATGTAATTTTTTGGAAATATCTCTTACGTCTTAAATATGCACGTTTCCAGCGATTTGTATATATCATTGCATTTGTGACGATTGGAAGAGCATCAAATGACTTCCAATACTTTTTTCGAAAACAACAGTTTTCTGTGAAAAAGAGCTTCATATTTAGACTTCCTCGTACATGTATATACGGAGTAATACACGTAGTATAGAGAAAGTTATGTAATGCTGCGGCAAATCGATTTCGAGATTTCAACGGAAATACACATTTTGGGGTCCTTTGATACCGAAAAAGTGTTTTTTCTCCAAAATGTCCATCCGTCCGCCCGTCTGTCCGTTCGTCTGCTCCTCTGAATGTGAACGCTACTAGCACCTAAACCATGCGTAATGATTTTTCAAAATTGCAGTAACCCCTGTCCATCTGACTCTAGTTGAAGCTTTGAAATTTTGAAAAACAATCTTTAATATTTGGTGGTATTTTAGATGAAGCCCCTGGGACATTTTCAAAATTTTCTCAAAGAGGGCCCCAAATTATTTCTTTAAAATTCTTTTAAGAATGGAGTAAAATACACTTATACAGATAGCGTATGTTCGATTTTCAGCTTTAACTCTGAATTTTCGAAAATTGAAAAGTTAGATTTTTTCGGCGTGTTCCTACAACTACAAAATTGAAGACAAAGATATTTCCTTCAAATGAAATTTTTTGTCCATAATTAGTTCCTTTATTAAGGACATGAACATCCTTTTGAAAATTTTAGTTGTTTTTGCGCAATATTGCGAGCAATGTCTGCAATTTTTAAAAAATACCAAAACAAGATTTTCTTATAAAGACTCAAAATTTTTTCTTTTAACTTGGGTAGGGATAGTGCTAAATGCAATATAAAATGTCATAAACGCCATATTGCTCTATTCTGTTGTTGTTTTTTCAAACATTACAAAAATTTGATTTTTTTACTTGTCTCTTACGTCGTTAATATTACATTACCGGTAATTTGTTTACATTATTGAATTTATAAGTACATGAGCTTTAATAATGTTATATATAGTTTTTCAAAAATGAGCTCATATTTCCGCATTTTCAAGAACGCTCAAAATGCCATTTTCTCAAAAATAGCCTCAAATTTTATCTTTAAACTATTCCAACGAGTAGTACTAATTGCACTGTTAAGAATGGCGTAAAGTTCATTCTGTGATATTTTGTTTTTTCAGAAATTACTCAATGTGTTTCTTTTAAATACCGCTCACGCCGTTAATATGCACAAATCCAGTGATTTGTAAACACTATTGTGAGTTCAAATGACTTTAAATGAAGTTTTATGAAAACTCAAAAATTTTCTATGAATAAGAGCTTCAAATTTCGCATTTACAGTAACGTTTAAAAGCTATTTTTTAAAAACGCCTCCAAATTTTTCAATGAAAATTGCTAATAATGACGAAGTTTTACTCTTCTTTAATATTTTTAAGTAATATTTCGGTTCTACCATTAAGAAACCTCGAAACTGAGAAAAAGTAAAAAAAAATGTTCTTAGGGTGGCGGTAGACGGCAGCTGGCAAGAATATGGGGCAAGACTTACGGCCTTGTCTACATCAAAGAAATTAGGATAATAATTAATACGGTAAATTATAACAAATTCTGATTAACATAGTGCTGAAAGTTCCTCCCCTAAGTGAAAAATTGGAACATTTTTGGGACTGTGTAAATGAACATTCTGGATTTCCCCCAAAGATTATCACTGTTTAATGTAGGTAATATTTCTGTCAAAGATAATAGTTAATAAAATTTTCTAAAATAAATACTTACAAAGTCGACAGTTTATAAAATTATACGGAAGGAGTCACTTCTACTCGATTGGCACAGGGGCCCGAAATTTGTTGGATCTTTTCACATCCGAAGAAAGGGCATGTGGGTCCAAATGTTTTATAGATTTTATTTTATAACGAATTAGCATCTTAGCATCATCGCTATGGTCATGATAATATTTACTTCGAACCATTTTTAAAATGAAAAGATAGTTACTCGATGTATATCTAATATAATAATGCATATTTAAATTAAATTTGTGAACGTGAAGCACAGTCAGAACCCTAATCAAAAGGAAAGAACAAATATCATTGTAAATAACAAACGCGATATGAGACACGAACATCGGCAACCGCATAATACAACCCAAAACTTACGCGCACTGCAGAAGTTGCCACCCAACACTTTCCCGCTAAACGTTGTGACGTCATTTCTGGACAGCTCTATTAACATCAATACTTTAATAAAAAAATATATTAGGAAGATCGTTTCTTTTTCACGTTAAAATTAGAGATATTTGGACAGAAATTGTATGAATGACTGGACTACGCGCACATTCGTGCAGTTAGTAATTAATTAATCTATACTGTATTCATTCTGGTATTTTATTAACATTAGTATATGCATCAACAGCAGTAGCAGGAACAACAACAAAAATTACACTTTTCTACTTTCTCACTCTCTTATCCTTGCACTGACTGGAACGAGATTGTAGACGCACTGTAGATCGAGTCGATCATTATATGCAACAGTACTTCTCGAAACGTTGACTAAGCTTAGGGAATGGGCAGGAAAAAAATGAATGGAAATTTCACCGATGGCCCGGTTTACTGATACGACTGCAAAGCTCGCCGGCGGGAATGGAAGAGCGGGGAACTTTAACGAATTGAATTTCAAGGAAACAAAATGCAGTTGAAGAAATAATGTTAACGATATATTCGGTAAAAATAACATGTGGATTAAATTGAGATTCAGTGGAAAGAACTTTTACTTTACAAGAACTTAAGTGAAAAAAAAATCTTTTGCACTCATGTGAAGAATATTACCGAGGCAAGGTAAGACTCCACTTAAAAGTACATGCACAATAATGAAGTTAAATGTATTGCACTCTGTATGTAATTGATTAGAATCGCATGAAGTGGTCCACTGTGAAGTTACGAACGCTGAAAGCAAATGTCATGTTTCCTAATAGCGGCGGTTGTACACACGTACAACCAAACCATATCCTTAAGACAATCATAAACTTTGCTTCAGTGAAAAGAAATTAAAACATTGTTTCATTGGTTTTGGTACATTATTTTAAAAAACAATGAACATTACTCTTTATAAAAGGGAAATAACTAACAATTAAATAATTAAAGTTCTGGCAATACAAATTCCCCTGAAATTACGTTGTCCGGTCATCACAGTTGGGGTGTCACGGCAGTGCATTTTGAATTTATTTTCGTCAAAAGACCATAAAAACTATATGCGACCCATGGGAAATAAGTAGAAAAATCTGCACATTTTTTTGATCTCCAGAATCTCTTCCGCTCCTCACAGTAAGTCGTTTCCATTGCGCAAGGCAGGTTAAGAGAAAATAACTCCAAGATCTGCAGCTTATTTCCCTTTGCAAATAGTTATTACATGGAAGACAATATTCTCTTACGTCCGTAAAAAACGTCCGTTTCTGCCCGTATTCATAATTTATCTTAATGTATGGGAAAGTGCCTTAATCTCGGGTGATTTCCAAATTTTCGGGTTGTTGAATATCTCACTTATATAGTATCGCATTTTGGGGCTAGCTGCAGTAACTTCTAGCTACAAGTAGTTTAAACTACTGTCGTGAGTTTTGTGTTCTTATAAGGAAAGCGTGAATAGTGAGAGGAGCGTCTCTGAACTTACACGAAGAAAAAAATCTTTAACACTCATGTGAAGAATATTATCAAGGCAAGGTAAGACTTTACTTAAAAGTACATGCATAACAATGAAGTTAAATGTATTGCACTCTGTATGTAATTGATTAGAATCGCATGAAGTGGTCCACTGTGAAGTTAAGAACGCTGAAAGCAAACGTCATGTTTCCTAATTTCGGCTAGGGTTGCTAAATTTTGGGTATCCAATAATTTCTACCAACTTTCACTTTTTGATATTTTGGGTTTGCTTCTAGGTGTTTGTTAGACGTACGTGAGGAACTATGAAAAGGCCGTGCATGCTATCCAGAAGAAATGGCCTCTCGATTAAAGCTCCGTGGTTTATACCGAACCATGAAATTTACAGAGAAATCCGAATCGGTACCGTGCTAGAACATATAAAAAAGTAGCAAATAATTTTGAATCTTCCCTCCCCTCATTTCACCCTGCTCTGAAGTTCCATCTAGGTCGAACAGCAAACATCCCAAGTAGAATCAAATCCAAATTCCCCAAAGATGTGCTTAAACCTACCTAAACCAATTACCTCGTGTAGAATCTTTGCCTTTTCCCTTTTTATTGTTCGACAGGGCAGTACTAACAGTTTAACCCCCCAATTCAAAAGCATCTGAAAGAAAACTATTTAAATAAGTCAGAGACTTTTAACCTTAATTTGTCAAGGAATGCTCAAATCCCAAAAACGTCAGCATGTAAAATTGAAATCCCTTGAAAGACCTTAGGTCGAACGGGAAGAAAAAAAATGTAAAAAAAGAAATGGTCTACCACAAAGCTTCAAAAACATTCAAGAACATCAGTCGACCTTGAACAATTGACAACAATTGACAATTCTTATCCTTACACATGAGAGGATGTGTAAGGATACGAATATAAATGGTGTTATTCATACAAAAGTCCATAGAAAACAAGTAATTTCAGCAGAAATGGAATATATTGTCGTAATGGAAGAAAGATTGTACGGACTACGATCTAGTGATATTCGGGCCCTTTCATTTGAACTGCCTCTACGGAACGAAATAATGATTTTTTTAAAGAAAACAAAAAGCTGCTGCAGGGAGGAAATGGCTAAGGGACATTTTGAAACACACCCACACCTAACTTTTCGGACACCTGAAAAACGTTTGGTAGCTAGAAGAAAAGGCTTTACTAAGGCGAGAGTAGATTGTTTCTTTAAATTTCTGAATGATGATGCACAAATTTTGAAGTTAATATTGAAGAGTAACTAGTAGTGATGATCAAGGAGTTTCTAGTAATTTTTACTTCGATTTTGTGTTTCAATGGAAATGAACTGGGAATACTTGTGTTCGAATTTATTTTTACTTGTATGAAACCAGTATACAATGCACATTTTGAAAAAAAAATTGAAAGAAGAAACTTGAAGGGGTGTTTTGTAATAATTGAATGAATACATAATTTTTCATAATTCATATTTATTATTCATGAATGTAATAATTTTGAATTTTATTTTGAATTATCACATTATTCACCATTTATTGATAATTCAACAAAGTATAGCAAAAGAAAAGAAGTTGAAGATTTAGGAGTTTAAAAGTACTGACACTTCTCCCCATATGTCAACATATATAACTTTTGAGACGATGTTGAATGATTCAAACTTCCCATTAACAGAACTGCAGCTACTCACAAATAGTATTTCATCTATTCTACAGTGACATACTGTGGACTTGTCATTGCAACGACGATTACATTCTCTTAAAAAGCAAATTCTTATTCCTAATGAAGAAATATAATTATTTATTAGATGGATTCCTTTATGAGAATGACTTGGACAAATTGATCACCACTAGTTTCACAGTAGCACCTCTAGTTTCGTTTCCAGTGCCCGGGAAAAAGAGTTTTATGTCGAAATTTCACCATTTTCCGGAGCACGATTACAGTACTTTCTCTTCTTATGAAGTAAAGGCAAAAGTAAAAGAAAGAAAGACATATTCAACTGACTGGAATGGATTCGAATGCATGTCAACTGGTAAAAAAAACTGTGTTGTTGAAGCAGACCATGGTATTACTGGCATAACATTTAAACTTCCTTAAAATAAGTTGAATAAATAAATCTTAGCACGCATCAAATGTTATTCTAGAATTGCTTGCTATTTAAATAACTTTTGCGGACAGGGTAGAATGCTGACAAAACCTATTTGAAGTAATTTCTGTCAAAATGCTTGTAAAATACGAAATTGCGAAATACATTGAACTTGGGAAATCTTTACAGGTTGAGAAATCTACGGATTTTGCGGAAATGACACATCAAGATCTTTCAATTATTTTTACAGGAACATATCAATTTACGTAAGCAGTTTCGTTCCTAGCTGAACTGATCAAACTGATCAGCAGAACTGATCAGAACTGATGAAACTGTAGACCTACGTTTTCTAGAAGAAAATCCTCAGCTTAAAATTTTCAGTGCGCTCTAGACACTTTAGCAGCAAAAGCTATAAGTGCTGCGTCCAATATAAGTCTGATACGACATGTCGTGGAAGAATCGAAGGGGATCATTTGCGATTGTGCCAATGACCTCACAGTGAGAACTTGTTGATGTAGCAGCAGTTAAACACAATTTATCAAGTGAGATACCAGTCGCTTATCATTCATCCCACTGCAACAAACGTGTTTGAATCTGAGCAAGTTCAAACTGTAATCAACTAGGGCAGCGACGATTACAAATTACGCTACGGCCCTGGTATGTATTTCATAACCCAATTCTTTAATTATCGTAATCTATCTATAATTATCTATATCTTAAAAATCAATCAAGGTTCAATCATTCTTTCACATCCCACCCAAAATCCATTCAAAATAAGTTCTAACTCACCTCCTCGAAAATATCCCCCTATCTTCAGTTTCATATCTGGAAGAAAACGCCGAAAAAATATTGCCACCTTTTTAAGTCGTTTTTATATTAATTCTTACTTTTTAATTTACTGAATACACATCAATTTTACACTTTTAACAATAAAGCTAGGTTCTTGTTGCTCTTATCTGGGTTTTCTTGTATTTATTCCAATTTTTATCACGTACATTAAAACGCATTCGTGACATGGCTACTGCTCGATCTACTCTCTTTACTCTCTACACTCTCAAAGCCGACCATCTGAAAGCCTTCACACACGTAAACAATAATTTAGATCAACATATCCGAAGGTTGGAAGAGGTCGTTCTCTACACAGACGGTTGGGTACAAGTCGGCAACACAGCGAATAATACCAACCGTACACCCGTGACTGTACAAAAGACACAGGCACCGCATCCAGTCACAACTCAAAACAAATTTAGTGTTTTAGATTATAAAACAGATTTTCCTCGCCTTCCTAATCCTCACCACCCTTCTCTACCATCGACAAATTCATGCAAAAATCAACGCAAACAGGCTAGGAAGCGCGTCAAAACCAAAACACGTAAAGCTGCGCATCCTAGCTCACTTGAAAACAAAGACATTCCTACTGAGCCTAAAAAACAGGTACTTATTTTAGCTGACAGTCATGGCCGCCATTTGTCCTCCATTCTCAGTAGGAAGGTACCCTCCAATTTCTCAGTCTCATCTATTTTTAAACCTAACGGGAGGTTTGCAGATGTGACTGCAGAGCTGGACACCCACACGAAAACACTGACCAATCAGGACACAGTCATTATCATAGGAGGGCAGAATGACATTCACTTGGGCGGTAACTTTACACCTGAACAACATGTTAACAAATTACAATGTGCCGCCCAAAATACTAACATTGTAGTCTCGACTCTGCCCTTCTGGTACAACAGACAAACATTATGCAGCGAGATTAAGCACGCAAACCAACAATAAAAACTGCAACTAAGAGAAACAAAAGTCACACTTTTTGAAATTAATTTCCTCTCAGCAAAACACTTCACCCGGCATGGTCTTCACATGAACCTTGCTGGAAAACATGCAGTCGGTAACAAGCTTGCACAATACATCATCAACTCCAGTCCTACGCAGTCTCCTGCGAAAAATCCCTTTCACCTTCCTTACATTCTCCACCCCCCACCTTTATTCCGAACCCAGTTGCCTCTTCCTCTGAACCTACTCCCGTTTCTCTCATTCCCACTACAAATTCATCTACACCTGATGCCCCATTTTCCTCACAACCTGTCACTGCCGGGACACACTACAACCTTCGACCACGCACTCGAGGAAAAAGTGGAGTAAATATATAGCAACTACTGTCAGATGCAGCAGAAAAACATTCGTGTAGGTACTTGCAAAAAATAAACATTCTTCACCATAATGTTCAATCCCTTTCAAATAAAACTGAATTTATCGAGGTTGCTCTACAGAGCGATCAAATCAAATGGATGTTCTTTGCTTTACAGAACATTGGTTATCTCCTAATGAACTTAGCATTTTCCAAATTCCAAACTTTTACCTCGCAGGCTTTTATTGCAGAGAAAGAAAATCGCATACAGTTCCTACGTATGGGGGTTCTTGTATTTACGTTAGAAATAATATTGATTCTATCTCCTTGTTGGAATTAAATGTGTATTCCATTGAAAATATTTTCGAAATTTCTGTTGTACATCTTACGTCACTAAAAGTGATAATACTTTGCATCTACAGATCTCCAACAAAGAGAACTGCAGATTATATTTTGTTCTTAGAAAACCTGGAGATAACTCTTAACAAAGTCAGCAATCGCTCTTTTGAATCCATTGTTGTATGCGAAGATTTTAACATTGATTTTCTGGTCGAATCTTGCGAGAAATAGCAATTTCTCAATTTAATTAATTCCTTCAATTTAGACATTACAATTTATGTACCTACACGGATCACACAAAATTCGATGAAGGCAATTGATCAAATTATAATTAATTAAAAAAAAATTTAGGATACAGTGACCACGATGCACAAATTCTTACAATTATGAGAAATGTGAACACTGACACAAATAATACACGTATGAGTATATTATTTACTAAAAGGAAAATAAAATTATTTATTGATTACTTGATGCAGGAGTCATGGGAAGCGGTTTATGTTAATGTTAATACAAACGACAAATATAATTTTTTTTTTCAACACTTTCATTACATTTTAACACTAGTTTTCCTCTTCAGAAAAGAAAATTAAATATTTCACGGGAAAGCAATTCTTGGATAACACAAGGAATTAGGACATCTTGTAAAAACAAGGGAATTCTTTCTTTCATTTCTAAACGTCATAACGTATCTCAAAATTTCCTTATCTACTTTAAAAAACACAAATCATTGTTACGAAAAGTTATAAGGTAGGCTAAAACCACGAAAAACGATCAGGATATTTTAAACTCAAATAACAAAACGAAAGCAATGTGGAATATAATAAAAAAACGACTAAATCAACTAGAAACCCTGTAGAGAATGTTGTTTTAAAATGTAACGATATAAATGTGAACGATCCGGCAACAGTGCTAGTCTCTTTAACCAATACTTTTCGAAAATTGCTGCCGATCTCACTTAGGGTCTTCAGCCAAAAAATTCAAAAACAGACAATTCCCCCAAAATTTTACACACAATGTTCGTTTCCTACACTTCTTCCTATGAAATTCTCAAAATAATCGGTAAACTAAAAAATAAATATTCGTCCGGTTTAGATGAATTCCCGGATTCTTTGTTAAAGACCTGTGCGTATGCCCTTATACACCCGTTAACTCACATATTTAATTCATCGTTATGCACCGGAACGTTTCCAGATATTTTCAAAACAGCTAAAATTAAGCCGCTTTTCAAAAAAAGCAACAAGAATGAAATTCAAAATTATCGGCCCATTTCTCTTCTATCAGTTTTTTCAAAAGTATTAGAGAGACTTTTTTTACGTACGAATGGAAACCTTTCTCAATAAACACGACGCGCTTTCAGATTGCCAACATGGATTTAGTAAATCAAAATTAACGGAAACAGCCATATTTTCTTCTCTTAAAGATGTCGCCTCATCATTGGATCAAAACGAGGCACCTATTTTTAGATCTTTCAAAAGCTTTTGACGTCATTGATCATGACATTTTACTTTCAAAATTACCTTGATATGGAATCCATGGTATTGCTCTAGATTGGTTATGTTCGTACCTTAAACAACGATCTCAGAGAGTTGAAATACCTTACTGGAATGATGGAACATTACGTACGCACCTTTTCGACTCTGCCCATTGCACGGGTAGTTTCTCAAGGATCGATTTTAGGTCCTATTCTGTTCCTATTTTACGTAAACGATATGCCCTCGACGATTCAAACGGATGAACAGTTCTATTTGCAGATGATACGAACATCCTTTGCAATAAAGAAACCGTAAATAGTACACTATCAGATGTTTGAAATTGGTTCCGAAATAACAAATTAATAGTAAACGAAAAGAAAACGGTTTTGATGCAGTTTTCCATTTCAAATAAACAGTTCTGTGCTCCATTGAAAATGAACGATGTACCATTGACTGATGTTAAGGCAACAACATTTTTAGGTCTCTCAAGTAGATTACAAAAACGAATTGTAAGAATAATAATCAAATCCCACCCACGTGATTCATGTAAGCCTCTCTTCATTAATGTAGGAATTTTACCATTACCTTGTCTGTTTATTTACGAATCAGTGGTTTTTGTCAAAAATGACTTGCTTAAAGGCGGGAATATATTTTCAGAAAATGACGATGTCTATTACTATAACACTTGACGTAGAAATCATATTCATCAGGTGGCAATATCAACAGCTCATTACAAAAAATTCACATACGTTATTTTACAAATTCATGTACGTTATTTTACAACACTTTGCCAAATGACATTAAACGATTAAATTCGATAGAAAAGTTTAAATCCCAAGTGAAATCGTTTCTGCTGCATAACTGTTTCTATACAATTAGAGACTATACTGATCATCACAAGGAAAGTAACATTACTTTTAACAGTGATACTAATGCATTATTTACCATTTGGACTGTATAAATGTGTATAAACAACCTGTAACAAGTATTGTACTGCAGCCTCCGGGTCAGTGACCCCCTGCTCGATCAGGTTTTTCGTCCAGTTTCCCTGATCCATTGAGCAAATGCTGAGATGGCCCCTTGTTTTGATTCTGGACATGTAACTTCATTTTCTGTGCACGTCTTCTAGAACTCAGAGGGAAATACAATTATTCAAATGATCGCTTCAATGTTGTCGCGGCAGGAAGTATTATTGCGAAGGACAACATGAATAAGAGCCAAAATTTATTGCCTTTTTATCCTTGAAAATAGATTTTATTACATGGGAGCTTTTGTTTTCAATTTTAAGTAGCATATGACTTAGGGACCACTGAATTTTGAAAATGTGCACACAATTCACTTTTCTCCTAGCACGTCATACGCAGTTTTTAACTGCTTTTTTACGTAAAATAAATAAATAAATCAATAAATATATTTTACTGGGGAGAAAGAAATTTAAAGAAACAATTTGGAGTCTTTTTGAGGTAACTTTGAAAATATCCGCAGGGTTTCATGTAAAATTCCGCTCATTTTAAAAAATATTTATCAAAATCTCAAAACTTCATCTCGAGCCAGATGGACAGGGGACTTCAATTTGAAAAACATGCTATGCATAGTTTAGCCGCTAGTGTTGTTCAGAGTCGGACGGACAACCGGACGGACAACCGGACGGAGGAACGGACGGACCAACGGACGGACGGACAGGTAGACAGACAGACGGACGGAACGACGGACGGAAAAAATGACGTTTTGGAAAAAACAATTTTTCGGTATCAGGGGATCCCAAAACATCTATTTCCGTTGAAATCTCGAAATCTACAAGGTGTGTGAATTAATTTTGAGGGGTTTTCTGTAAATTTAATGCTTTATTATGAACACCTGAATACATCGTCATGTTTCAAAGTATTGTCCATTGTTAGCCACTACTTTCTCCCATCTTTCTGGTAGCATACGGATTACTTGTGGAAAGAACAACTCATCTTTTGATGCAATCCACGAATCAATCCAATCTTTCGTATCTTCATAAGATCGGAAGCGCTGCGTAGCCAGGCTGTGTTCCATGGATCTGAACAGGTAGTAATCAGATGGAGCAATATCTGGTGAATATGGCGTGTGGGGTAAAACATCCCGTTTCAACGTTTCCAAATATTTTTTCACTCCACAAGCAACATGTGGTCGAGCATTGTTATGTTGAAGAATCACTTTATTATGTCTTTGCTCGAATTGCGGACGTTTTTCTTTTAATCCACGGCTCAAACGCATCAGTTGTGTTCGGTAGCGTTCACCAGTGATTGTTTCTTTCGGTTGAAGCAGTTCGTAATAGACAACACCGAGCTGGTCCCACCAAATACAGAGCATAAATTTTGCACCATGAATATTCGGTTTTGCCATCGACGTCGATGCATGACCAAGTCAACCCCATGATTCTCTCCGCTTAGGATTATCGTACCGAATCCATTTCTCATCGCCAGTGGCGATCCGGTGCAAAAATCCCTTCCTGGTTTGGCGTTGAAACAATTGTTCACAGGGGAATAATCGGCGTTCAATGTCTCTCGGCTTCAGTTCGTATGGCACCCAATTTCCTTGCTTTTCAATCATACCGAGAGCCTTTAAACGTTTAGAAACGGTTGTGCGATCAACATTCAACAATTCAGCAAGTTCATCTTGCGTTCATCTTGGTTGAGTAATTCTTCCAATTCCGCATCTTCGAACTTTTTCGGTTGACCTGGGAGTTCTCTGTCAACTGTATCGAAAACACCTTTTTTAAAACGTCGAAACCAATACTCACACTTTTTATCGACGGAGAATGTTTGCCATCAGTTTCCAACAGCACTCGATGACTTTTAGCAGCATTTTTCTTCGAATTAAACAGAAAACGTAACACCCCGCAAATGGTGTTTTGTTGGCTCGTACTTCGACATTTTCAGACTTGCAAACAAGTGTCTTGTCTAAACATCAGCCCAAAGTCACATACTAAACAGTAAAGCCTATTCATAGAGCTTACACGAGAATGTAGTTAGAGAAGAGTCTGGTGCGATATAGCACAAGCTACGCTATCTATTGTAAATCCCTCAAAACTAATTCACACACCTTGTATTTTTCACAGCATTACAAAACTTACTTTATACTACGTATATTACTACGTATATAGTACGTGGTGCATGCAGAATGGCACAGACTTTCTCGTAGTAAACTTTTCTAATTTCCTTGGCGTGGACTGGCACTGGACAGTCTTGCCCCTCGTTCTTGCCTGCTGACATCTATCGCCTACATACGTTTGAAATTTTGTTAACTTTTCGGTTTCCAAAAAGTGGAACTGAAATATTTTTTAAGAATATCAAAGAAGGCTAAAATCTCGTTCTATGTATTTTTATTGAAAAATTTGTAACCATTTTTAAGAAAATGGAGTTAAGCGTTTCTGTAAATGCGTAACTTGAAGCTCTTTTTCACAGGAATTTATTGAGTTTTCTTCAGAGAAACTTCATTTGTAGTAATTTGAAGAACTTCCACTTACAAATTTAATAATATATACAAATTGGTGAAAATGTGTATATTAACGGCATGAGAGATATTTAAAAGTAATTACATTTGTTTAAGTTTTGAAAAACCACAGGACTACACGAAAATAAACTTTACGGCATATTAAATAGTTCAATTAGCACTATTCATTTGAAAAGTGCGAAGAAAAAATTTGGAGTAATTTTGGAGAAAATGACGTTTGAGCGTTTCTGTCAATGCGGAAATTTGAGCTCATTTTCACAGAAAACTGTCGAGTTTTCGAGAAAATTTCTCAGACATTATTTAAAACATTCGTACTTATAAATGTAATAATGTGAAGAAATTGCCTCTAATGTAAATATAATCGACATGAGAGACGAGGAAACCGTGAATGACAATGGTAACAGACTGTTGGAAGTGTGTATGCAAAGTGGTTTAAAAATCTGGAATAGGCCTTTTAATCATAAGGATAATCACGAATTTACACCAATTAGTGGATCAAGAATAACAGTAATAGAGCATAACAGGAAGACGATGGACTATAGGAATTTCGAATTGTCTCTGATGAGCGGCAGGAAACACGTGAATCCACGTGACAGGGTAGCTATGGAAAAAAGTCTCTGGGGCCTAGTTAAGCTTGTCTGCCAAACGTGATATTGAAGAGGAGCATGTTATCGAATACAGAAGCGCAGTGTCAGAGAAAACAATATACATGAACACTCAACGTTGGTATCTCGTTAAATGGCTTGAGAAATGGAGAAATGGCCCCTTAGTTTTTAATATAGGCAGGACATGTTCGCGGTAGGTTAACATCGGGATCTACATGAAACTTTGTTCACATAGAAATCTAAAAAAACATTGATTTACAAAATATGAGGTGCCGAGGTCAACAAACGAGGTGTGATTTTGTGTACCAAGTTTTTAAAAGAGACTAAAATACTTTGTTTCTTGTCTGCAATACACAAGTATTTTACTTTTGTAAGTAGTGAAGTGAAGGTTGTATGGCGGATATTGTGGCTGGAGGTTGTTTAAGCTATGCATTGTTACTCTTGTGCATTGAAAATGCAAAAACTAGTATAATTAAACTTCTTGTAAATTATATTGGGACAGTGGAATAAATATTGTTATGAATTAACAAAGGAAACTGCTGAGCAAGGATTGTCAGGTGTAGTAATAGCAAATTTTACCAAAACACGATACATCAATGTTTCGATACATCGTTAAAGGGTTTTCGATGTTTATGAAAACATCGATATTTAATTATAGACTAATAAACATGCTAATTGAAAAATTACAATGAACTAACGAAAATATGGGAAAATCAGTATTGCCAGATAAACTCAAGCACTTCACTTAAATTGCCCTGTAAAAATTACTAAATGACAAAAAAAAACACTAAAGTAATTTGGTGTTAAATTTTGAACAAATGTAAGTTTAGTGGCACATATAAAGCATATATTTTATTTATAAATACATTAAAACCTGTCTAAACCGGAATCGATCGGAACAAAATAATATTTCGGTTTAGGGAGGTTTACTTTTTATGTGAGATTTATGACACTTGGTATATTAATATTTCCGACGTGAAACTAGTAACATGACTTTATTATAATTATAAAAATATATTAATATGTATCATTATAACTTAAGTAATCACCAATAAATGAATATTAAACATAATTATTTCTGACAATTAAAGGAAAACTTCACAACTTGTTCACTAAAATAATGCTATTTTTCCAACATTCATCTACAGTTTTTGCTTGGTTTTCTCACTTACAAACACCTTTTCAATTATGTTTTCTGAAGTTGAAGAATTTTAATATTTAAAGTTTTATGTTTTTTATCATTTGTCCAACTGGTTGTGAAACTCATAAACACACCATCTTACTGGCTATTGGCTGCACCCGGACTTCTCGCAGACATTAAGGCGTCACGGCTCAGAGTCTTCTTGATACCCTCGCATGGCCTTGACCAGTGCGGCTCTGGTCAAGGGGTTAAGACTGTCAAGGCGGGGCCGGGAGATGCAGGCCTGTTCCCCTTCCCACGCTCAGAGAGCCTGAAAAGAGGAAATTCCCCTACGGTTACGCCTTGAGAGACAAATGACCCCAAGATCGAATTATACGCTAACAGCTGAAGCCCCTTTCCTTCACTGTGCGGCTGTCACGACTGGAACATATGTCAAATGGACAGAGAGATTAAATGACATGGAGATACTGCGACCCACCCCTCCGCCGGCTAGCTCAGAATGGGTTTTCAAGGTGGGCGCAAAATAAAAAAATACAATTAGAATAGCGGGGATCAGGGTCATGTGGGCCGTTGTGGATTGAATGCATTTACACAGAAACTCAAGTCGAATCACTTTCCACTTACTTAAGTATATTCTAATTAAATTGCTGTTACAGTCAATGAACATAAAACACTTTACATATACAAGAATTTTGTCTTGCTGAAAAAAAGAAAACAACTTACACTCTCAATAATTAACTACACTGTTTCCTTTCTCTCATTTAAATCAATTTCAAAGAATACTTAAAACTTTGCCTAATCATTCCAGTCGTAAATTCCCTAGTTGCAACTTTACAATTAGCTAAGTTTTCTTGAAAGAAAAGATTGATTCTATTGTTTACAGAATATCGGTATAAAGAACCTGTACTAATACTTTCTTTCCGAAACAAATTATTCCTTCTAATATCTACAAATTGTTCAAGTTGGCACGACCTTACTGTGTCTTTTCACGGCGTAGAAATCTACGGCGTCGACTCTTCCAGTCGCTCGGTGTCCTTGTCCTTGCAGCTCGGTCGGAGCAAAGCCGCCCCTCTGCAGAACCGTACGGTCGCCCCTTTCCAGTACCGTTGTTCAACTCACGATGTGGCCTCCGTCTCGTTTTCCGTTGATACTCTTTTCGTATTCTTTTATAGAATGTAACTAGCTTTTAATTCCATATTTAAAAGAATCTACAATACGACAACTGAGTCTATCGTATAAGAAGAATAAATATAAAAATAAAAAAAAACTGCAAAGAAAAGAAATGAATGGCCTCGTTAGTTTCATGCTATTCACACTCCTCTCTCTTACAAAGATTTTAAATGCGTCACTTATACTTTCATCCTTTTCCTGATGAATTGTTTTAATGCCTTGTAATATGATAATTACCTCCTCGAATGTCTTGAAGAGTTTTTATCGTAGATGCAGTCCTGAAGTCCGTAGCAGTACGAGGTGCCGCCTTCTCGTGATCGGTAGGTCCTCACTCTCCAGCTGTTACTTCAGAAAAGAAAGCTTTCTTTCTCCCGACTCTCGGTGTCGCATACTCTACCGAGACGCTCCCTTACGGATATAGTTCGTAGTTTTCATTTTCGGATTGTATTCATGCGCGTTGGCGCGCGTTCAAACAGCTCATCTTATTCTTGAATATTGATGTGCTCCGTTTTCCGAGATCTCGGCAAACGGATGGTCACAATACATTCAGTCCATTAAGAGTTTCTCTGCCAGCTACATTCAATTCTTGCATGAGCAAGATATATAACTATATATATATATATATATATATATATATATATATATATATATATAGTTATACTTTGAGCTCTCTCATCAGGTTTCCCTCTCTAAGAAATCATAGCATCAACTTGCGAACGCTCTTAATTTTCGAACTTCTGTTTGTTTCAGATGTCCTGGAAAGCAGTAGTTGCGGATGCTGTGTGTAAGGTTTATTTTAACCAGCGAAAAATAATTTGGTGTCATGTATGCAATGACGTGGCAACCCATGATGAAATTAACGGAACTAAATTGAAGTTATTAAACGGCAATTTTGTCCTTATATGATTTGTATTTGGTTCTAAAATGTGCACTAAAAAAATACACTGTATTCACGCCGCTTTATAGCGAAGTTCTTAAAGTATTCTAAAATGTTTTCGGAATGAGATCATAGGATAATTGAAAATTTATAAATTATTGTTTTATTTCTTGAGTATTATGTTCATTTCATGACAAAAAATTATAATATTTCTGAAAAATTTTAATAAAATAAAATTTATGACGTACGGATGTTATGAAGAAAACAAATTATTATAATAAATGTTCCAAATTATGCGAACCTTTTCAACGATAAATAACTCTTCATAATATTTAAATTTTATTTTTACATGACTTCACTTCAAAAATATTCCGAGTCTGTTAGTGTCGCCCAGTAGAAAGAATTTATTTCGCAAATCACTATACAAGCTGAAATACATTAATTCCTAACTAAAAATATAAATGATGCGATTTTCAGTTGACGATTGCACATTAAAACAATTCGGTTGGACATATAGAATTTTCTACCATATTTTTATTTTCTTTATAATTTTCCCACCTACTTCATACATATGTAATAAATAGAAAGTATAGTGAAGCTGGAGCGGAGTGTAGCGATTTATCCTGTGAAAAAATTGGCAGTGTGTCCTGATATAAAGAAGTGGATAAATTCTCTTACTACATGAGTTTTGTGAGTCCTTGATACCTAAAAACTGGTTTACAACATAATGTCTGTCAGTCCGTCCGTTCGACAATATGTTCGTCCGTGTGTGGTCAATGCTAGCGCATAAACTATTTAGGCGATTTTCTCCAAAATTGATATTTCCCGATCGATCTCAACAAACTCGGCGCCCTGCAAATTGGAAACGGATATTTTCATCTTTAGGGGTACTTTACATGACACCTCAATAATATTTTCAAAAGTTTCTCAAAATTGGCTGAAATATTTTTGAAAACTTTGGCCATTTGAACGTAAAGGACGCTTAGAAATGTGTAGGTTTTATTTTCGTTTACATCTCTCAATTATAGTCAATTGCAAAAGTTCAACTCTTTGGATGTCTTCCTTCAACTACAACATTGAAAACTGTTTTTTTTCCTTGATGAAAGCTGTTTTTCAAAAACAGATATTTAAATATGATGATATACAAATTTTTTGAAAATTCGTGTAGTTTTCGCATAATTTTTCCTGGAAGTAAAAGCAATTTATACTTTTTCGTCGAAAAAAAGTACTTCAATGTTTTCTCGAATAAAGCAAAGTACGATTATAAAAATGGCACAGATCCCATTTTCAGAGAACCCGCTACGAATTTGCAAACCTTTTTTTGCAAATTGCTAAAAATTAAAGTTGCAATACTACAATATTAATGATAGAGATATTTTCATAATGAAACTGTTCTAAAAAAGTATTCTTTAAATAATGTCATGAGCAATATTTCGAAAATATGGGTTGTTTTCGAATTATTTTTACTTGAAGAGGAGACAATTTGAAAATAATATTTTTTTCAAAAACGGTTCCAAATTTTAAATTGTCCCCTTCCAGTAGACCATAGAAGGCTAAAAAAATGGCGCAGGTTTCATTCTCGTAAATCTCTCCGAATTTCCGAAGATTCCACAGTTTAAAAAACGATGAGAAAGTGTGTGCTGTTGTAGCACGACTAGTTTCTTCTTTTTTTCACTCTTGTCATTTCTTCACCCATCAAACTCGGCAATTGCAGACCGTCTCTGGCATTTGAACTTATATATTATAATATCATAGAATTGAGGGGTATCTTACAAGAACCAAACACGTCCAAAATAACATATTTTGAGATATTTCATCAAGTTATCCCCTGCAACTGGCGCTGCCTGCTTGGACATTTCTTTTCGGCAAGTGCTAAACACATTGAACGATGGAAGGCGGGGAAAATAATAAACTCATTACTATGCATGTCAACATTATGAAGTTTTTGCTGCTGAAGAGTCTTGAATTTGGACTAGTTTGGTTCTTACAGGAAACCCTTCAATTTTGTTATCAACGCAATAAAGTAACATAAAGCTATCAATCAAATTTATTTTCAAGACAATAGATCATATCATAATTAGCAAAACAACTGTATGGTGTGAAATTCCCACGAATGTGTTATGCTACAGGGACCACGATGCACAAATTCTAACAGTTACCAATTAATTGTAGACTGGCACATTAAATAGCACACGTATATGTAGGATGTTTACTAAAAGTAAAATAAAATTTTATGACAACTTGCTGCAGAAATAATTTGCCGCGGAAAAGAAATTTCAAACCATCTAGTGAAATTTTGAGAACCGCTTTCTCTTTCTACACTTGCAATGCTTCTATTTCCATTGTTTCGGTCACATTTAATGATCAGCCTCATAAAAGTGTTATCGTAATGACTGACGATGTATTTTCAAATTGGGTTGTCTGAGTCTTGACTTTGTCCGAGTTCTCTCCCTCCTTCTGAAATATGAAGTCTGTGTTCGCGGGTGAGCAATTTGATACATAGTAAGCAAATTTCTAGATTTTTGACTTAAGGTTTTATTGTTCTTTTGGGTTTGTTTATTGTGTATAATTATTATTATTATTCACGATTATTCCCATTTAAAGACAGCGTTTGAACTTGAATTCCTTTATGATGATTGTTTGTGTTTTCTCTGGGCCCATATTTTCTTCATATGTTCTGTGTTGTTTCTTCCGCTCTGCTGTCCATTTACATCCTGTCCTCATCTTGCTTTCGGTGTCAAATGAATGTTTTTTGATAGTGTTCCTGAATTCTTTTCTATTTTCTGCATCATTTATTGTAACGTGTGCTTGTCTGAGATCCTCCTCGACTTCTTTAATCCATTTTGTTTTTCCCCTGCCTGAGTTGATGACTATGAGAATCCGATTTGAAATTCTGTTTTCATTCATCCTGTGAATATGTCCGTAGAACTGCATTCTTCTTTTTCTGAATGTGTCCCCAATCTTATCAGTGTGCTTATAAATTTCTAATGTAGGCCTCTTCATCCAAATCCCTTGCTCTTGTACCGGTCCAAAAAATTTTCTGAGAATTTTCCTTTCTTGTTTCTCTATTTCTTTTATTTTTGATTGACCACCGATTAGTGCCGTTTTTTTAAAATTTAATTTGTTGCGTCTACTTTGACGCAACGCGTCTCCAAGCCCCTCGGGGGGCGTTGAGCGCTTTGCGCTTCTCGGAGTAATCCTCCCATTACTAACAGCGCTTGTTTTTTGGAGTAATCCTCCGTTAATATTGTCTGTCGCGTCTCGTCGCAGTCGGTTGTCAAGAGGACCGCCAGGTAGCATCTCCGCGTACGCGTCTCCTACCGCGCGCTCCTGCGTCACTACCCAGCAGCCAGAATTAGGAAGGAATAAGGATATGGGTAGGGTTTAGGACACTTCACAGGGATTGAAGCTCTTGTGAGGCAGCCGAACTCGTTTTGTTGGAACAAATTTCACATGAGATTCGACGGGAATCGAACCCGGATCTCAGTGGTGAAAGGTGTGCGACTTTGCAATGAGCCACGAGTTCAGCTATTTCAGCGGCATATAGTGCCTCAGGAAGTACGACAGTGTTATAATGTCTTAATTTTGCGTTAATGGATATGTACTTTTTGTTGTAATAGTTCCATGTGAGTTTGTATGCTCTTTGCAATTTTCTTACTCTCTCCTCATTGGCCCTTAGGTTGATCCCTGATGGTTGGATGATTTCTCAGATATTTAAAACGCGACACTTGTATGATTGTCCCGTAGGTTGTTTCGATAGGCAGTTTGTCTTGTGGCACTCTTTCTATCTATTGTGTTTCCTTGTACGAAATTCGAAGACTAGTTTTATGTGCAATTTCGTGTAGTTTCTCTATGGCGTCTGTGGCCTCTTTTCTATTATTTGTGAGAATTGCGAGGTCATCCGCAAAGGCTAAGCATTTCACATGGAACCTATTCTCTTTTTTTATACCAATTTGGATACCTTTAACTTCTTTTTCCTAAGTCCTGATAATTTTCTCGAGAAGGATATTAAAAAGCAACGGCGAAAGTCCGTCACACTGTCGCAGTCCAGTTTGGATCTCAAATGGTTCGGAAACTTCCCCCATGAATTTAACTTTAGAAATTGTGTTAGTTAAAGTTTGCCGTATGAGTGCTCTTGTCTTTCTGTCGATACCGAATTCTTCTAGTGTGTTGTAGTGTTTCTCTGTCTATGGAGTCGGAGGCCATTTTCCACAAAAGTGACCACTGTGTTTCTGGTGTTTCTCATCTGGAGAATCGTTTTCAGATTCCAGATCTATTCTATGCAAGAGTATCCCTTGCGGAAACCAGCCTGGTATTCTCCTATCTATCAGCTTGTTCTTCTAACCTATTCAAGAGGACATTTGAGAGAATTTTATACGTGACCGGCAAGAGTGTGATTCCCCGGTAATTATTCGGATCGGTTTTGTCCCCTTTCTTATGGAGTGGATGGATGATTGCGTATTTCCATTCTGAAGGGATCTGTTCAGTTTCCCAAATGTCTAATATGATCCTATGAATTTTCCCCGTTAATCTTTCATCATTTAGTTTCCAGAGTTCTGCAATAATTCCATCTTCTCCTGGGGCTCTATTGCTTTTCAGAACTTTGATAGTCTCTACTATTTCCTTGATGGTTGGTGGTTCAGCGTCGGAAATTGGTGTGGACGTTTTAAAAGAAATATAGTCTGTGGGACCTTCGCAGTTGAGAAGTTGGTTGAGATAGTTAGCGAGGATTTTGCAGTTATTCTTCGTGTCGGTTTCTAGTGAGCCATCTGGTTTCTTGAAGCAAAGATTAGGCGGTTGGTATCCTCTGAGATGTTCTTTAAAAGTTTTATAGAAATTTCTGGTGTAATTCTCTTTAAAATCTTGTTCTATTTCATCTAGTCGCCTTTTATCAAAATTACGTTTTTCCCTCCGAATTGTTTTTGATGTTTGTTTTCGGATCTCCAGAAATTGTTGCCATTTTCCCGATGTTTTGTTACTATTGAAGTTTTTCTAGGCTTTGATTCTTTCATCTATTGCTTGGTCACACATTACATTCCACCACCTGTGTTTTCTCCTTTTCGGAGGTTGTCCCAATTTCATTGTGGATTTGAGGACGTCCGCTAGTTCTGTCCAATTTGTGGTGTTTGTTTTAGCGATTTCCTGTAAGATGATTTCCTTATTGAGTTTTAAATATTTAGGGTCTGGCCTGGACACTTTTTTTAATTTTGGTTTTCTCCTATTGGTTTGTAAACTGGTCTTTATCTGTAGAAGGTGGTGGTCTGATTCAAAAAAGCCTCTTCTGGTTTTCACATTCAGAATTTCTGTGATGTTGCTCTTAGAGATGGCCACGTGGTCAATCTGGAATTCTCCCAGCATTGTGTAGGGCGACATCCAACTGAATAGTTTTTTCTTGGGTTTCTCGAATTGTGTTGACATGATTACAAAGTCGAAATTTTCGCAAAAGCTTATCAATCTTTCCCCATTATTGTTAGTTCTCTTATGAGCTGTATGGATTCCTGTGATTTTTCTGATTTTTTTTCTCTTTGCCTAATTGTGCGTTTAAGTCGCCTAATAGTATTATTACATGGTGCTTGGGAATTTTGTTGGTCATCTCTTCGAGCTCATTCCAGAAGTCGTCTACTTTTTGGGTTTTTTTCTTGTTTTAGTCATTTGTGGGTGCGTGTGCGTTGATCAGGGTATATGCTTTGTTAGCCGATTTGACGGAGAGCGTTGATAAGCGTTCTGAAGTGGAATTGAAGTCTATAACCGAATCTTTGATGGATTTGTGGACTGCGAATCCTGTACCTAACTGTTTGAGACCTTTCTTGTTAATTTTAACTGCTGGTTTTCCTTTGTAGATTCTGTAGTCTTCCGTGTCAAAATGGTTTTCGTCCGCAAATCGCGTTTCCTGGATTGCAAGGATTTTGATGTGGAATTTTTCCAGCATGTCTGTAAGTTGTTTTATCTTGCCCAGTTTGAAGAGTGTGTTTGCATTAAAATGTGTGTGTGTTTTGTACGTAATACGTTCGAAGAGTTCTGATTCTCAACAATAGACTTTACATGATGCTCCTGGTCCCCCGGAATCGGATGATCAGGTAGATCCAGCCTTGCGACTGGTGCCCGGGATAGTGGCTTCGTTCCTTGTGTTCCCATCATGTTTGGTATTCAAGTTGAAAAATAGGTTTGGTGGTGGTCTTTCTGAGGAAAGGCCACGAGTAATACGACTTGATTGTTAAGATCAAGAAGATTTTTCTGTAGGGGTTTTCTCCCTTAGGGGGGTAACCTTCACCATGGCTTCGACGCCACCTTCGCCGGTTTCACCTGTAACCCTAGGCAGGGGCCCTTACAGGGTACGGACAGCCGGAGCCAGCAGAGCCTTGGTTATTGTATAGAGGTATACTCCTCTGTAGACTCTTCCGCGCCTTGAACCGTTGGGACACCTGGTTCCTCTTCCGCTTCTTGGCCCGTTGGTCTTCACAGAGGTCCGTTGGCATCCATATTATCTCTAATATGGAAGGTCCCAGGGGGCACGACGGGAACGTGGACTTGACTTGCCCCCCATTATAGTAATAATAATAATAATAATTATTATTATTATTATTATTGTTGTTTGTTGCCGTTGATAATCTAAGACTACCAGACCTCTTCACCGGAAAGTATATTTTTTTAAATGGAGTGTTGAAACATAGTAGACGAGATCGTCAATTTGCCCACATGACATCTCCAGTGTGAAACAACAGGTTTTCAGATACCCATAGCAAAATGGAAACTTTTAAATGTCTATCGCAAGATAAGCCTAAACGAACTCCAAAAAAGGTCTTCTTTATTGAAAAGACAATTTAATTGATTTTAAACTTAGTTTCTCTAATATTACCGCCTCAGAGGAACGTCAAAACTAGTACTGAAAATCATGAACTTTTACTTCATATTGAAATTTAATAATACAGTAATTTACAAGGCAAGAAAATGGATGTTTCCGTGCCCAGACAGCAGAGGTGATAAGCCAAGCCTACAAATCACGTCCAGTGATGAAAAGTCGCATTAACCGTGTGATGATATATTTACTGAAGACCTCGTTACGAAAATTTGTGCTTGTACTTTTTGCATATGCAGATCTATTTGATCACTAGAACATACCATGAATTTTTCCGTTCCATACGCCTTTTTTTAATTGTTCTACGTTCAGTACTAGTACGGCTGATGTTGAAAAAAGTTGAACTTTCAAGTCCGATTAGTGAGTAAGTATGTGTCACTTTCTAAACTTTTCGAATAAAATACAATAAAATACATTCATCAATCAAAATCTTTCTAACTCAACAAATACAAAATATGCTTGAAAATAATAATAATAACAACAACAATTCCACCTACGAAGTACACACCTTAAGTTGGTGGTGGAGCATGAGTACCTCCATGAGCCTGAGAGCTATATGGGCAGTAGCGTAGCTACTGGTAAGGCCACCCAGGCTGTATAGGTTGAAGGTGAGGGGTCAGACGAAGAAGTACTCCAGAGGAGATCCTCAGCGGCATCTTCGAAGAGGAAACGAGGAATGATGAAGATGGCAGAAGAGGTACCTCGAACCCTTAACCATAGCGCCTGATGCGCAGCGGGCGGCTGCAAACGGTGTCTGTCTCCTTGTTAGGGGCGACTGCATCCACAGCGGGAAGTAAGTAAAAAGGTAAAGGTTATGAACCCTTCGACTTCCTGTTCGTGGCCCATAAAGGGTACAGGAGAGCAACTGAGTAGGCCCACCAGGCCACTGATTAGAGTCGAGGCCCGAACCTTGCATTAGCCAGCGAAAGAGGCTGCCTTCAGCAGTCAGTGAAAATGTCGTAGGGTTTAGTAATGCCGACTGGCGATTGGAGGTCCCTGCGGGGGGTGGGGTGCTCCGAGGCCACTGTGAGTCGGAGTGACGAATGACAGGAAATAATCCATGGGTTAAGTGTGATCTGTGAACTCCAACTTGCTTCCTGCGAAACTTCACTTAAAACCAATGAGCAAATGGGATAGAACAAGAAATGTAACGAATATTAACGTGTCTTGTTCTACCAATGTCCCATACCGGCTCAGAAACCGAGCTAATATCTTCTTGTCGACGTCTAGCCATCTCCAGGATGTTATTTCCAGAGACCCAGAGTCGGAAGTAGCTCGAAATCATCATGAGAGATGGAAACGGGATGAATTAAAGGAGATGATGTGCTGCTTTTACTATGTAAAAGCGATAAATGGTTGCTTACAAACAGAAGTTATCAAGCTATGGAGAGAGGGGACCCCAGATATGAGACTTATCCGAGAAATCTTGCCAGTCATCTGGCTATGAATTACACAATATAGACAGGATGCGAAACCTCCTCTGACGCGAGGTGGAAAGAGTTCGTCTACTTACATTCGAATTTAGTGATGAGAATATACTAAAATGCTAAAGCTAAGAGAGTGATAGAGACAGCGAACTCTGTCTTTTAAGAAGTGGAAGAGACTCCAGGTAGAGATGTAGATTTTTTTTAAAATTAATCACATCGTATATGCAACTGGATCTCTGGTATCTCAGATACTTTTGGGGGCCAGCCAAGAACACCGACGTGACATCCGGAAGCCAAACAGAGTATACAGCTCCGTACTGCAATGGGCGAAAAGGAATTATGAAAGGGTAGCCGACACTCGGTGTGGAATATCACTATTATCCGAGGCATCTTCTAAATCAGCATGCACACCTATAAAGTAGAAGGAAAAATTATCCATGTTTAAGAAAAATTTCAAATTCTATATGACATAATAAGGCTAATGGTAGCTGTGAAGGTAAAAGATAAATTCCAAGCGTGAGCTCAACGAACGTTACAAACGTAGAATCGATATCTATGTACAAAATCGGTTGTTGGAATTTGACGCGAAGAGGGACAGTCTCGCCATCTGACTCAAAAATCGAATGGGAATGCTGCCCCTCCTTCAAAAGATAACGTCAAAACGTTTTGGGATGAAATCTGTGAAGATCGCAGATCTTACATTAAAGATGCATCTTGACTTCAATCTGAAATTGATGCTGCCAATGAATTTATGGAAACATTGGAACATGTTTACGAATTCTGGAAAGAGGATATCTTCCAACCAATTAAGAACACGGGAAACTAGAAATCCCCCTGGGATTAATAATCTCCAGTTATTGGATTACGAAATTAACAGTATTACATTTTCATCTACCGAAAGCTGTTATTAAAATTGTAGAAAATCCAAAGAAAATATCGGAATGGCTTACACGCGGCGTCACGTATTCGCTACCTAAAGCGGGATACAGTTCTTTGGGGAGGAACTACAGGTCAATCATTTGTTTGTCAGTAATGTACACACTTTGACCTGAAGATATGACTAACAAAATGTACATTTACCTAGAGAACAATCTGTTGACAGTTGAACAGAAAAGATGTCTTAAAGGTTCTTATGTAACGATATCCTGCTACTAAATGAAGTTATCTTGAATGATGTAAGGAAACGAAAACGTAAATTAATCATGGCTGTATTGTCACGACCCGGCTACGTTAAGGAACTTCTGGTGGAGTATTGCGACTTTGCTATTGTAACGGTACATCTCCTTGGATTATTGTGAAACCCAACTGGTCTGTTTCGATTGCAAAATTTTGTCACAATAAACTTGTTTATTGTGGATTTTTAGTTTATTGCCCTTTCCCAAACACGTAAAAATGGTGACGAGGAAATCGGAACTTGAAGGCAATTAGGTCGGGAGCCTAGCCCAGATGGTCGGTCTGTTGCCACAGCAATTGCAGGATCAGCAAGCCACATTGGTCCAGCAATTGCAGCAGCAACAAGTCATTGCGACACAGCTATTGCGGCTAATGCAGGCGTCCATGGCTCACCAGCCGAAGGCAGAGAAGCAACGATACCAGGCAATGACTAAGACATTGGAGACGGTGAGTCGGCAAGCGCTCTCCTCCCCGCTTTTCGGCTTTTCGGCTTTTCGTTCGAAGGTAGAACAGTGGGGGAATTACATAGAGAGATTCGAACAGCATATGATGTGCCGCGGGGTAACGGAGAACAGCACAAGGAAGTCTTTCTTTTTTAGTAACGTCGGGAGTCCCACGGTGACCTGTTAAAGAAAGTATTTTCCGATAAGGAGATGGCTAATGTTGAATGGGCAACGAGGAGGGCGAGCTGAGCAATCATTTTCTGCAAAATCCCCAAGCAGAAGCTTCCAGATACGCGTTCTTTCAGTTAATAAAGGAGGAATGTCAGATAGGGGAGACTTAAATTAACTGGTCCACTTTTTTAAATTTGCTTTAAAATGTTATTTACTTGACCTATACACGTGAAATTTCGCATTATATTTCAGTGAGGCTTTCTCTTTATATTGTGGGAGCAAACATCATCATTGTGCCTTCAGTTGTTGCCAAATATAGAATATTTGATACATTTGCAATAGGACCAGTTAACCTAACTGGTAAGGTTAAGTGGACCGGAAATTGAAATAAACTGTGAAAACAATATTGACGTTTTAATGAAACGAAAACATTCTTCTAAACATTGCTATAACTTTTTTACACATAAATGAAAAAATGCTTAGTGAAGATTGTACTCTACCAAATTCACGTTAAAATAAATGTCTTTAAATATTTCCTTGTCGTACTTTAGCAGGCATGAAAACTTTCTAACAATATCTGCTGTTGAAACAAAAGCATTTTGGTTGGTCCGGGAGAGATAGCTCACGGCATTAACTGATGTCACTGTTAATTGCAAATCTATAAATACTACTTTCGAAAAAAATAAAGGGGGTAACTGGATCGGTCCACGTAACCTAACATCCCGGCAGTCCAGTGAACCACACAACACATATTTTCTTTATATACCGGAAAACATACAAGCCGCGACGTATTATTAAAAACAAAACACACTATTATAAAGCAGAAATATTAACAATTAATCTAGCGCGAATATTTTCCCTATAGTTGTTATTCAACCGCAATAAAATTGTACAGCAGATGTAATTGTACAGCAGATAAAATTGTACAGATGTAAATTGTACAGATTGTGCAGATGTAAATTGTACAGCAAATAAAATTGTACAGCAGTTTAAATGTGGAGCATCATACGCGGACAACTTGGTTAGAGACATGATTATTCTGCACACATCAGACGACGATATTCGTAAGGAAGCGATAAGAAAAGCAGACCCGTCGTTGGAGCTGGTGAACAAGAGATCCGCGGTTCACGAGACTGAGGAGACGTCAGGCAAGCTCAGCGCTGGTGGCACAGGCACGAAGCTCGAGCGATCAGTGGCAAACAGAGAGGAAGGGCGCGGCAGTGGGAGTGCTAACAGCAGCAGCAGCGATAAAAACCGTGGCGGCAATAGCTTGCGCGCTGGAAGACGGCCGCGACAAAAATAGCAAGGTTAAAACAGCGCCGGAAAGGGTGGCACAGGCACGAAGCTCGAGTCGTGCAAGAATTGCGCCACTTGCCACGAGCGATATGACTGTAGCTTACGCAGAGCTGAGAGCTTTAGGTGCGGCAAGCTGGGTCACACCTAGTGCGCAGGAGCGCGAAAAAGGCTGGTTCACAGCTCAGGGAGACCGAAGAAAAGATGGATGTGGACGCAGTGCACGGGGATGGACACGCAGGGGAAACTATGTTGTTAGCAAAAGTTAAGTTGGCGAGGATGCCGGTTCAGTTTATGGTGGATTCAGGTGTGACAACCACCCTCATAAACTTGGACGCATATCAAAAACTGGGAACGCCTAAACGTAGAAAAGTGAACAGGTGTCTAAGTGCGTACGGAAAACACCCATCACTACATTGATAAAGATTGAACTGGGTGCAATTTACAAACAGAGGAAAGCTAAGTTGGAGATTGTAGTGAAGGATCGGTACGATGTGATGAACAAAGTGGGCTTGGATTCCAGCAAATTAGGATTTGAGGTCGTCAACGAGCTCAATGACATCGCGGAGCAGGATACCCGCGACTTTTTGGAGAAGTTTAAACGGAAGTTTTTGAGGACGGCTTAGAGGAATGTTCAACGTTCCAGGCAAATCTGGAATAGAAAGATGGAAACAAATCACGGTTTTATAAGGCAATGTCAGTGACGTGGATACTGGAGGACAAGGTGGAGGCGGTGGTGAGAAAATGGGTGGCTGTACGAATAATTTCGAGGGTCTCCACCGGTCAGGGGACCGATGGTGTAAGTTAAAAAACAACGGGGAGAAGCATTTCTATGGAGATTTTAAGTGTGCCGTTAATGAGTAACTAAACGTAGAGCGATACCCTATCCTGAGGTCGGAGGCTTTATTCCTGGGACTGTCGAGGGAGGGGCGATGCTCTTCGAAAATTGACCTGCCAGATGCTTATCTGCAGATTCCGCTCGATAAGCGAGCAAAGGAGATCCTGGTGATGAACGCACCCTTGAGATTGGTAAGATTTAACGGGCTGCCCGTCGGAGTGAACTCGAGAGCCGCATTGTTCCAGAGGTGCTTGGAGCAGTTGACGGCGCAGCTACAGGGCTGTGTGAATGCTATATGACATCATCGTCACGTGCACCACAAGGGAGCAGCACAAGAAAAAATCTTCGGAAGCTGTTGGCGGTCCTGCGGCTTTAATGTAAATAGCGACAAGTGCGAATTTTTCAAAGTCAAGGTGATATTTTAGGGCATCTGATAAACAAGGCCGGTATTGCTTCCAAGGGGAGCACGTAAAGGCCAGGATAGATCTCCCTCCACCCCCGGATATTAAACAGCTACACATGCTGATCGGTGAGACTAATTTCTACAAGTTCATAAAGGGTGTTTCTTCTATCGCGGAGCCTTTGAATGCGTTCAAGAAGAAAGGACTAAAGTTCCAGTAGACTCAGCCTTGGATAGGTTTAAGAAGACCACGGTGAAGGGGTGAAGGCGACCAGGTTGTCACATTTTTGGTCGGGTAGAGTGACAGCGGCAGCGGGCGCATCAGAGGGGTAGGGGCTCTATCAGAAAGACGAATTTGGCATTGACAGACCCATCGCGTTCGTTTCAAAGACCTGAATAAACACCAACGTAATTATTCACAGACTGAGAAGGATTTAGTGTTGGTCTTTGGAGTGCGGTAGTTCAACGATTTTCTATAAGGAACCAAGTTCCATCTGATTACGGACTACAAGCCGTTGGTACACCTGTTCCCTCCATGGAGGAAGCTACCCGTGGGTACGGTAAAGAAATTTCAGCGCTGGGCACTTTTCCTCTCCAATTATTTTGCATTATAGATCCACAGCGCAACACAGCAGCGCGGTCGTGTTGTCGTGGCTTTCGGCGGCTCTGGACGTAGAGTTCGACATGGTTGGCGAGGAGCATCTGCAACTAGACTTAGAAGGGCCCCAGACGGTGCATGTGTTCCCGGTGGACGCGATGCGTGTGGCAGAGGAGACGGAGATGGACCCAGTGCACAGGTTAGTGCTAGAGTACGTGCGGCACGGCTGACCAGTCAGGCTGCTGTGCAGTGATGCGCTATGGTTGACCAGAAAGGACAGGCTCTCAGTAGAGAAGGGAGTGCTGCTGTTGGCACCGCTACGAGAGCGGTGGTGATCCTCAGGCAACAGGTCCCCAGCTCCGGCACGCGGGCCACTGGGCCTGGTGAGAACGAAGCACTTGGCAAGGAGGATTTGCTTCTGGAACGGGATGTCGCAGGATATCCAGTCTCGTGCGGAGGTGCGAGTCGTGGCTGGCCTCCAAGAAGGACCTTCCCTCCTGACCCTTCCAGAAGCACCCGTGGGAGAGGGTGCACGCATATTTTGCGGGCCCGCTTTGGGGCACCATATAGTTGCGTGGATGCATGCATATTCTAATTTTCCTTTTGCCATAGAGATGCGGTCCACCAAGGCGGCGGCAACCATTAATGCCTTCGAGCTGATTTTCTTAGCAGAAGGCCTACCGGATACGATAGTGACTTACAATGGCGCGCAGTTCACGGCGAGGGAGTTTACGAGATTCATGATTACGATTTACATGACGAGTGGAGTTCAGCACATCTGCGCGCCGCCCTCCCATCCAGTCTAATGGGAAGGCTGAGGGATTCATCACGACTTTCTACACTGTCATGGGTAAGGCGAAAGCGCCCGGCTTCACAAGGGACCGGGCCTTGCTTAGGATCATACAGGACGATGACGGGCTGGGATGACAAGAGTTCGGCAGAGCTTGGGTGCCAGCCGCAGTCACTCCTCTCCCTGTTCCACCCAGGGGAGGCGAACACATTGCAGGGCTCCCCTCCCAACTACAGAGTGGGGGAGAAAGTGTTCTGTACATCATTTAAGGCATCACCAGCTTGGGTGACTGGTGTGGTGCACAGAGTGCAATAGAGTGTAAGAGATAAGAACACTATAAAAAGGCCATGAGACATCCGTGACAGGTCAGACCACGCTCTGAAAAAGCGGAGGTGGACGACCATATTCCGAGGTCAGACGACGATTATGGGGAGGGAGGTGAAACGGCAATTTGCTGATGGCAGGTCTTTGCAGAGCAACAACCGGAGGGAGCAGCCGGCACCAGCAGCGGCGAGTAGCGGCCGACAGCAGCGGAAGCTGCGGTTCAGAGGCAGCCCGGCGGGAAGAATGGGCCAGCCCAGCCACGGGGTCGCCTGCGGACGAGTCGCTGGCGTCGGAGTTCATGGAGTGGCCCGAGGAGCAGCTGTCTCAGGGCAGGCTGCGACACAGAGTACGGTTTGCCCCGTACGCGTCGTGTTTGGGCGCGGAGGGTATAGTGGCGGTTAAGCATTCGTTTCGCCCACCGCCACTCGTACCCTCGATGGTGCCACGTCACTGCCGGCCATAGAGCGCCCAAGCGGCGGCACGTCGTGGCGAAGGGCTGGCGTGCGGGCCCTCGTCTTCCCTTCGCCGTCCGAGTCGTGCGCTGCTGGGCGGAGGCCGAGCGGGAATCAGCCTCAGAATACAACTAGCGCTTGCGTACGATTTACTGTGTTGTGTTTTGTTAGTGTTTGACACCGCCTGTTTGTACTGATAATTCCCCCTGGTATTCTGTCATGACCCGACTACGTTAAGGAACTTCTAGTGGGTTATTGTGACTGTGCTATTGTACCGGTACATCTCCTTGGATTATTTTAAAACCCAACTGGTCTGTTACGATTACGGAATTTTGTTACAATAAACTTATTTTTATTTATTTAGTCAAAACAGTCAAACACTGTATGTGAATGGGGGAGAAAATCATTTGCGCACACTTTCTTGAATTTCACAATCCCTTCCCAACAATTTAACTATTAATAGGTGAAAGATGAAAAAATAAGAGTAATAATATTAATAATAAAAATAAATTTAAAAAAGCGAGAGATTAACATTTCAAAAACTAGATATTTTCGTTGCCGAATTATAGAAAACTTTTTTGTAATGCTAAACGAACTAACTGATTTGATTTTTCTCTATTGCTCACAAATAGAAACTCACCCTAAGCTCTACTATCACTACAAGTAAAAGGAAAGCTTAACAAATCGTGCGCATAGTGAAGCTACATTTACTTTCAGAAGCAAATCAAGGGGCCATCTCAGCATTTGCTCAATGAATCAGGGAAACTGGACGATCGAGATTGGGAATTTTTTGTGGATTTTGAGTTAATTGCTTTCCCGGTCACATCAGTTACCTTCACTGGCAGATCTGTAATGCCATCGAAGTTCCAAACATGCTCCAAGTGGAACGAACACTCACCAAACCCGGTGACGTCTGTTGAAGTGTACAATATTGTACGACCAACGACCTTTCTCAGTAAACACGACGCGCTTTCAGATTGCCAACATGAATTTAGTAAATCAAAATCAACGGAAACAGCTATATTTTCTTTTCTTAAAGATGTCGCCTCATCATTGGATCAAAACGAGGCACCTATTGGATTATTTTTTGATCTCTCAAAAACTTTTGACGTCATTGATCATGACATTTTACTTTCAAAATTACCTTCATATGGAATCCGTGGTATTGCTCTAGATAGGTTATGTTAGTACCCTAAACAACGATCACAGAGAGTGGAAATACCTTACTGGAATGATGGAACATTACGTACGCACCTTCCGACTCTTTGCCCATTGCACGTGGAGTTCCTCAAGGATCGATTTTAGGCCTTATTCTGTTCCTACTTTACGTAAACGATATGCCCTCGACGATTCAAACGGAAGAACAGTTCTCATTGCAGATGATACGAACATCCTTTGCAATAAAGAAACAGTAAATAGTACACTATCAGATGTTTCACATTGGTTCCGAAATAACAAATTAATAGTAAACGAAAAGAAAACGGTTGTAATGCAGTTTTCCATTTCAAATAAACAGTTCTGTGCTCCATTGAAAATGAACGATGTACCCTTTGGTAGAGTACGTGCGGCACGGCTGACCAGTCAGGCTGCTGTGCAGTGATGCGCTATGGTTGACCAGAAATGACAGGATCTCAGTAGAGAAGGGAGTGCTGCTGTTGGCACCGCTAAGAGAGCGGAGCTCTCTCACTGATGTTAAGGCAACAAAATTTTTAGGTCTCTCAATTCAGTCAAACCTTAAACGTCCATTTAAATGAATTGAACACAAAATTAAGTTCATTATGCTACGCATTCAGAATTCTTGCAAATTCAGTCAGCCTTCACACTGCTCGTTGTGTATATTTCGCGAATGTTCTTTCCCGCCTGAGATATGGCATAATATTCTGGGGAAATACATCTTATAGCTCCCAGACTTTTAGATTACAAAAAAGAATTGTACGAATAATAACCAAGTCCCACCCACGTGATTCATGTAAGCCTCTCTTCATTAATCTAGGAATTTTACCATTACATTGTCTGTTTATTTACGAATCAGTGGCTCTTGTCAAAAATGACTTGCTTAAGGGCGGCAATATATTTTCAGAAAATGCCAAAGTCTATTACTATAACACTTGACGTAGAAATCATATTCATCAGGTGGCAATATCAACAGCTCATTACAAAAAATTCACATACAATACATGTACATTATTTTACACTTTGCCAGATGACATTAAACGATTAAATTCGATAGAAAAGTATAAATCCCAAGTGAAATCGTTTCTGCTGCATTACTGTTTCTATACAATTAGAGACTATACTGAGCATCACAAGAAAAGTAACATTAATTTTAATAATGATACATAATGCATTATTTACCATTTGAACTGTATAAATGTGTATAAACAACCTGTAACAAGTACTGTATTGCAGCCTCCGGGTCAATGACCTCCATCTCGATCAGGTTTTTTGTTCCGGTTTCCCTGATCCATTGAGCAAATGCTGAGATGGCCCCTTGTTTGGTTCTGGACATAAATGTAACTTCATTTTCTGTGCACGTCTTCTAGAATTCAGTGGGAAATATAATTATTCAAGTTATTGTTTCCGTGTTGTCGCGGCAGGAAGTATTATTCCGAAGGACAACATGTATAAGAACCCACAATTTATTGCCTATTTATCCTTGAAAATAGATTTTATTACATGTTTTTTTTCCTTCCAAAATTCAAGTAGTATAGGTCTTTGTGTAGGGATCACGGAATTTTGAAAATGTGCGCACAATTTACTTCTCCCCACAGCACGTCATACGCAGTTTTTAACTGTTTTTGACGTAAAATAAATAAATAAATAAATAAATAAATAAATAAATATGGCTACAACGGGCACATAGAACATACATAACCTACAAATGGAGGTCCATGCAGATCTATGGTAATTACGTTTAAGGTAAAGATGTAAACCTAATATGAAGCAAAGATTTTTTATTATAATAGAAGCTTGAATAAATATATAAAGGACAAATAAACCCAACAACTTCTGTCTTCTTTGAGTTTTACATTATGTAATTAACATTATGTAATTTAATGCCCCATTCCATGCCAAATCGAACACTTTTGAAAAAGTTTAAACTTGCTATTTTTAATATTCTTGGTATTTTTTACATATTCTACTAACAAAATGATGAGACATGTCTTTTTTTAAATCGTTAAATGTCATTCTGTCTGAAGTTATGATTTGTTTTTAATTTGGCGGGTAAAACCTCATTTGGAGCGCATGCTGCCAGTTTTCTTGAAATAAAAAAATACCGTTAACTTGAGAATCTTAAATAAAATTTCACTGTAAAGATAATGAGATTCTAGTTTGTTTAACACGAATTGATGGTTTTTACAACAGGCATACAAAGTCATAAATACGAGAAACATTGAACTTTATTTTTCATATAGTAGAACACAAGAATTTTCGCGGGCCATTTTTTATGACAATCTATTTTAAATCCTCTACTCATATAAAATAATTTAGGATGGAAGAACCACTGGTTGTGATGAAAATAACTTTTGTGTTCTCGAGCGCATTCGACCCACCGTGAAAGGGTGGCATTTCTGGCCGGGCGCTCGCCCCAGGGAAACACTCGCAGAGTTTTCTAAACGATCTTACAGGGACAGGGGAGTATGTGAAGCAGGGTGAGCTGTTAGCAGTTTAATTTCCAAAATTCTTACCGTGAGCGGTAGCTCAGTGCATCAACTGATGTCACTGCAGCGCCTCTGACCGGGAAGTCCTGAGGTTCGAGTCCTGACGGCGGCAGGAATTTCGACACTAGCGTTTCAGTTAGGTCGAATTCAGTCGCTGCCTGGAGGAGAATTCTAGCGGCCGGCTGCTCTGATCGGTAGTTTTCCGTGGTTTCTCCGATCAACACCAGGCGAATGCCGGAGCAGTACCCTCACAAACGGGCCACAGACCGCGCGCGTTCTGTCCTTCCTCTTCCTTGTCTTATCCTCTCCGCTAACACACACACTTACACTAATATGCACTGCACTACCAAATATTCCGAGAGACAGGTCGGGAGCTTAGAGCTTGTCCTGGCTAGAGCGGTGCCCCACTGGTGGGAGACTCCTGGTTAGGGGGAAACACCACTAGCCGACGGTAGGTCGGCGCCGGATCTCGCCATTCAGCGGGGGAAGATCACCGCCATCTCCGGAGGAAAACATACAATACACTAACGGGACTAATGACCAAAGCAGTTGACGTGCCTGGAGACAGGAAAAAATAATAATAAATCCAAAGTTCTTTGTTGCATTACAGAGGTCTCACTCAGGCGCCGTTGCGTGTTACTTGAAGGTTGCATGCAGTAGCGTGTCCCAATTTTGCAAGCGGTTTCGAAGTGTGTTATTCTTGACGGCTGCAAATTACCAAAATTTCAACAATCAGAAATGTATCTAGTGACCAAGAGGAGTAAGGTAGAAACTGCAAATTCGTCTGTTCAAGGCACATGGAAAGAACTGGACAGTGACTCAATTACAATTTTAAAGAAGAATATTCAATAGTGGTATGTGTTTTTCAAGGAGTTCACTGGAAGAACGAACAAGTTACTGGACATCCATTTGTCATTTATTACAAAGAGCACAGAAATTAAGAATACCACTTTTGTTGCCATTTCGGAATGTTTTAAACACTATACCACAGCCATTAATTTATTCCGTTATAAGTTAACGTTATAAATTTATCATAACGAAGGCTTCGGAATTCCTGCGGCACTTTTTTCAACATCGCAGTGTAAAGGACCCTGTGATGGAGTGCGGGGAACAATCAAGTGTTTGACAGCATGGGGCTGTCTTCAGTCTTAGAGCCAATAAACACTCCTCGTAAGCTCTTTACATGGGTTTAGAAAATGATCCTGAATATTAAAACACATTTTATACTACTAAGGATTTTGCAGCAGAGAAGAAACCACTTGAAACTAGAAATTCAACAGCACGTAAGATACCTGGCACACAATAATTTCACGCATTTCTACCGTACTCAAAAAGAACCATAATTGCAAAAGTGTTTTCAAAATCTGAAGATATGATATCTTTCGTGATTAAAACTGGTCCTTGTATGTGTGTCCTTAGTAAGTTGTATCGTCAATTAAATTGTGTATAAAATATTGCGAACATTGCTTCTACATACCCAAAATACGTTCTGCATACCCGAGAATATTACTTCTGCTTGCTAAGATACGTAAATTATACTAAATATATTGTTGCGTCATTGTCACTTGCTCCATTGTTTCTCCATCTTGAAAATTGTGTCACAAAAACAGAATTTTATGTACTTTCATTTTATGTGTGGAAAAATGCCTTATCTTGTGGTTACCATTTTGCAAATTGCATTCAGTTTTTAAAAAAATATTTAAAAACACTTTTTAAAGTTAGTTTTTGAAGTTGTAAAGCATATTAAATAAAAGGGTATTTAATTATCATTAAAATGAGATAGGTTTTGCCTCTACTTTCGAAGTTTTTTTTTTTTTTTAATTGATGCAACGCGTCTCTTAACCCATGTTGGGCGTTGAGCGCTTTCTTCTGGAGCAATCCTCTGTTACTGAGCATACTATACTCATACACATACTCCGTTACTGAGAATAATCTCAAGTCTCGTCTCGTCAGTGCTTTTTATCCCTTCGGCCAGGGGCTCGACGACGTTAGATCCCGGGGTTCCTGGCCGGTCACCCAACCAAGAACCTGCGAGTTTCGAATTCGCTTAACCTTCGTGATTACACGGAGCGTAGTAAACGAATTCGGCTAGTGCCGCCACAGTTATTCTCAAACCAACAAAAATCATAACTCTGAAATTATATGCACAATGCCAAAACTGAAAAATAAAAGGTTTCATTAATTTGATCATAGTTGCAATGAAAAAATTACATCTGCGAAGTCAAGTTCAAAATGGTCTTCGAATTTACACGAAATATTATGACAATTAGGAACAATATAATTTATTAAAATATTTTATTTATTTAATAGGTAATTATTACAGACAAATGAAAAAACTTGATGCAATGTGGCTAGGCCGAAGGCCTTTAAGCCATTACAATACCTACATTCCACCGCGTTCTAACCTTTCGAATTCTGGTATTCACCCCAAATGGTCTCCGCATCAAAGCCGCGGAAAAGAGACCATAAGGTACGGCTGAGGAAAAAACCCCTGAAGGGGGAAAAACCTGCCGTCAGAAGCCGAGTACATGCTACTCTATCCGGTTTTTAAACTATTTATTATTTGGCGCGCGCGTCAGGCATTCTCCTTCCAGTGTTTCGCCTCCTCCGCACCTGAAAATAAACAGCACCACAGAAAATCGTCCGCACCAACGCCTCTGTCCTAACATTTCCGGTTCCCACTTCCCTTCGCCCCCTAATGTGTTTTATTTTAACCGTTTCCTTTTATTTAATTTTAATTTAATTTAATTTTAATTTATTTAACTTATTTTAATTAATTAAATTTTAGTTTATTTTTATTGATTTACCTACTTAACTTAACAATTATAACTTCTTTTTGTACTGTTTACTAACCTAACATAACTTTTTATTTATTATTTATTTCTCTCCAGTGGTGCTTAAGTATTAAAATAAATACTATACGCTATTTTTATATTGTACGTTTAGATTTACATGTACTGAGTCTCAGAGTAATCTAGAATATTTTCTGGGTTGGTTATCCAAACATGTATTTTTAATCCTGCGTGTGACCAAATAAAACAACATGAACAGTGTGGCTAGTCTGCGCGACCGGGTATTGGAGTTACCTATGCATAAGAACAGGGTAACGTTAACAATGGGTCACACATGATATCACAAAGACCTCATACTAGCAATTAATCATCACACAAGAAAAAGGACGAATGAAACTAGCATAAACAAAAATATAAACAAATTAGACGCATTGAGCACAGATAAAGTCAGAATATCTCATGCACGTGCGAATTCAAAACTGCCGGAGGTACAACAGAGTACAGCTTTCGCACTCCAACAATCATAAATATAAATAAGATTTTTGATAGGCCCGGTCTCGAAGACCGTGCCACATTAACGGAGGATTAACAGAGAAAGAAAATGTACTTTTTGCCTTAATTGTCGCGATCTTCCCGTTTTTTCTCTGTTGGATAGAAAAAATTGTTTTCAAATAAGTAATTAAAGAACATATTAATAACATTAAGGAGACAGGCACAGAATTAAACTCCATTTCTCAACATCGCCTTGATATTTTCATTATTTTAATTTGGACAGCTCTGCAATTTTGTAAAATGAACCTAGAAAATAATCAAGATTAATCCCGGAGACATTACGTTTTAAAACACATCATTAACGCCATGTTGGAATTGAATTTATTCATAAACATTTATAATGTTGTTCTGGCTGAACTAAATACCCTAAAACGTATTTATACTTTGTGATATATTCAATTTTCCTTGTACTCCATTCTTGATCTGTTTCTTCCCATTTCCATCTGTTTATTTCTGTTTTTTTACTTCAATATCATCAATATCAATTTATTTTCATATTCAGGAAGGTATATTAATTTTTTGTTCACTCCAGATGACGCGTATAAATATTACGCGAAAATTCGTGCTCCGCTACCATATGATTTTTTTGTTGAAAACTTGTACTACATTTATTAACCAAAAAGAAAAAGAATACCCGAGTGTTAATATATGGGCAAAAGTCAGAATAATTACAACCAAATTATATTTCCTATACTTTAAAAATATTTTACAAATATGCAGGTTTACATCTGGCGTAGATACATGACAGGAATGGAATGGAATGGAATGGAATAGAAATATATATATATATATATATATATATATATATATATATTTCTAAAACACCCACCTACTACCTTCCACACGTGGTGAGGGGGACGTGATAGTATGAATGCTCGTGAAGCGAGTTTAAAATTCTCAGGAAGCAGGATCTTTTGGGTATGAGAAAGATCTGAACACTTGACACAATGAATCAGATAAAATACGAATAAAATGAGCATATATTCAATGAAAAATTACAGTGACACGATTATATAACAGGATAATGCACTTTAAGTAGTTGGTCACTGAAAAAAAAAGGCAAAACAAAATTGGCGACACCTCGACTGCCTGAACACACTTTCACCAATTACAATTTACAATTTGCTCATTCCTCTTTCTGAATTTTCATCTACCAAATTATTTTACTTTTTCTACTCTTGTTTTTCCGTGCACGGCATTTAAAATGAATTTTACACTTTTTTTAAGGTATCCCGTTCACAGGCGCTAGCCTTGGGCTTCGCACTCACTATAACACTATGAACTTTAAAGAGAAAAAAACAGTAAAACTTAACATACACGTTACTTAAATCTGAACCCTTTACATATCACAGAAAACAATTACTTTTAACACGATACAATAAACTATGATTTTTCGAGATAACATCAACTGTACAATATGTGAAAATCATGAATTGTTTAAGTAAAATTGTACAAGGTATGGTCTCATTGAATGAATTCAATAACACGCACAGTAAATTAACTTGAAACTGCCACTCACATCGTTCGGAATACTTCTCCCACCTATTCTGGACTTTTCACCCACTTTTAACACGAATTGTCGTGTATTTACTTTCCCCAACTGACCGCCGCACAAAAGTTGCCAGTTCTTTTACCTCAACAGCTCCGCATCGCTCGCCTGAAGGTAACCTTGGGGATTTTCTGTCGCTCGCAGCCTAGCGTTGCCACTCGTCTTCGCTTGCTGTCCCACGACGTTACCAGTTTCCTTCCCTCGAACTCTGGACTCCGCTACGCCTACAATTTCTCACCCTTCACCCGTTCTCCGGACTCGTACGATTCTCGTTCCAGTCCAAATCTTTCTCACCTACGCTTCGCTCTTCCTGGGGTCGTCCTTCTGCCGCGCCTCGTACAAGTTTTTTCACGCTTCCAGCCTCGAATAATTAATGTTGCTGAAGTTATTGCTTTAAATGCTCGGCCTACCTACCACACTTTGAGCGTGTGTGGTCTCAGCGTGGAATATGAGATGCTGGATTTAGTTAGTCCTTCTGCGCGAATTTTACAAATTTGAAATTATTTCGAAGTCAATCACTTCACTTTCTCTCTCAAATATTGTGAATGTTAATGCGAAGAATATTCATGCACTTCTCAATAACATCACTCGTTGATACGTTTCACAAGCTAACTTTTAACTACCAAGTTAAAATAAACTCCTATGCTATCAAGTTACAATCGCCTTCAGAACTCAATTCAGTCGCCGTCGCTGCTGCAAACATAGAGAGCTCAGCCTGGTCGCCGTCGCTGCTGCAATCAAAGAGAGCTCAGTCTAGTCGCCATCGCTGCTGCAATCAAAGAGGGCACCTCCGAGGCGCGCCGCGATACTTATGGTACTCGCGCCTGGGGAAATTTTGGAGGGGTGAATATTCTCCTCTTTTCGTGACCTCCCTGGAAAACATTATTCGCTAGTTCGAGCGTCAGAGTTCGAAAAGCTGTCGGTAGATGGCGCGTTTACAAGCCATAGTTCCGCCGCGTACCCGACTTCTCTCTGTTCGTGGGCTTCTTTTCGTAGCTGATGGCGGCGTTATGGGGTTGTCTAATCCCATGACGTCACAATATATTGTGACGTACCGGGGTGCGCGCGCGGCGACGTGGCGTCCGCCGGGTGGAGGACTGTACTTCAAGGTTTGCAAGATATTTCTCGATATCTCATGTAACGGAAGTCGGGGACCGGGGGGCGGAGTTCTTGGCCTGGTTCCTCCCACGCTTCCCGAAATTAAAACCAACAACACAGAAGTAATATTCCTAGAACAATTCTGAAGATTATAGACAACCAGCTTAAAAAAATTTACCAATCCAATTTGATCAACACACGACAATAGAAGTGTAAGCAATTAAATGTAAGCAATGAAATAAACATTCCGTACCATTTTTACAAAAATTGCAAGAAAAAAGAAGATTCAAAATTGACAAAGCTTTTCATTGCTTTTGTTAAATACTCAAGACACTTTGAAGTATCATTTCCCAAACTCTTAACTGATATTAGTTCGTTACCATACATGTAATCATTGAAATAATCTGCCCTCTTTATCCTGCAGGGTCACATAGCAATCCTGCCACATGCTAATTCTACATGCCATGAAATCACATCATACAAATTACAATCAGAAGAAATTCGTGAATAAAGTTTTTTCTGAACGTTGTGGCAGTACAAATAGCTGTGAAACTGTTCTCCTTCCAATCAGCTATTTTTTTCACAATCTGTGATATTAGACAATCTTCAATAAAATATTGCACTACCATAGAGACCCTGCAGAATCTCACCCCCAACTTAACAGAAATTAACAAATCTTGACACATTTCTTATAGTAGTAAATTGCAATATAAGTTACAAATGGAGAGCACATGATTGTCAACAGTACCAGTTAATGAAATTGAAAGTTCACCTTCTTCAAGCTCTTTTCCTATTAATAAGTGATCGGTTCACAATTCACATATGCTATTAGTGATTGAAAATTGATACATTAATATGCACAAATTCATTTTTCAGTCTCTCAAGTCCTCAACTTAAAATAATGCAACAGAACATCTTATATTTAAAGGAATACTATACATACGGCAAAAGAACAGTCAGAAAAAGTCACTTGCCACTTCAAATGCCAGGACTCGCACCTACAATACTTTCACACATTAATTTTCCATTTTACCTCCTCTCACGTTTTGTGGTGGCGGGCTACACCCCATATACGACCAACACAGCACTGCTCTACACTCCCGACTTTCCCGACCGTTCACCTCCATCTGTCCACGGCACACCACTCGTCGACCCCAACCCTACTTCACTCCCCTCCTTTCACTGCCCCTCCGCTACGGACGATACTGCCGCCCGGGGGGGGAGGACCACGAACTGTGCCCTCGTAGGCGCGCGACCTCCCATTCCACCACAGTGGCGATAGCCCACAGGACTCGGCGTCACAATATATATATATATATATATATATATATATATATATATACATATACATATAACTGTTGGTCTATAACCATCGCTGTTTTTATTTTACGTATTGGTGAAGCACAAAGTCAGTAATATAAAACGATTTTTTGCAAATATACGACAAAGTTCGGGATGTGAACCCTTTTGGAAACTAGAACATAAGAAGTAGAAATAGAGGAAAAAATTAAAATGTTTGGTTTAGTCTGGGATGAAATGAATATGGGACTGGAATGTATTTATCTCTCAAGATGCGTTACCATGCTTAATATAAAAATAATGAATAATTCACATATCTTCAGATGGAACTAAAAAATATTTTTTTGAAATCATGGTATCCTCATCAGGCAGTTCTTCTTGAGGCATTTACGAAGAGAGATCTGGAAAAACGTTTAACCCTAATACCCCAAAACAACATTAAGTTTAAAACGGCAAAAAAAAATTATTTAATTATTTCCAACCACATAGTTGCACACTAGAATTTCTCCTTTAAAAATCTCTGGAAACTGCAAAATGTGCGTTTAATGGAAGTACGAAAAACACGAAAAACCATCCTTTTTTTTAAATGTAGGTTTCAGTGACAAAAACATAAAGTAACCAAATTTGGTCCTTCGATGCGACTAATGGCGTATACATTTAGGGTTGTTAGGTTGGTATGTTAATGATTGAAGCGCTTGAATGTTACGTAAACTAACGTGCTATTAACGAGAGAGATATATGGGTGAATATACCTCTTTTATTATTCCAGTCCTCTTGGACGAGTGTGAGTGCAGCAATTTATTTTCCCCCCACGATTCTGAGCAATGTTTCAACTTTAACGAAGAAAATTCTCACCATTCGGATGTATCCAGTCTTTCAGCATTCAGTCCCAATCACATGCAGCTTTATACTGAACGAATTATTTTCTATGCCGAGGAATAAGTAGCGGGTAACTACGAGGGACATCTCTACTTTTGAAAAGTCAATAATGCAAAACGCAATAGAAAAGTGGTCAGCTTAGGTGAAGATCTTGAAGAACTGAGGATTGCATGTGAAGCAAAATGAAATTCTGTATTCAAAGTAGGAAGGAATCTACAGTGACAGAACTGAATGAATGTTGTCATCATTATAAAGTTTTTTGAAAACATTTAAATGCACTCAAATATGTAAATACCGTTGCCACACGAATCTCAATACGCTAAATAAATGTTTCATCAGGATACATTGTGCTAATTTAATTTCCAGTGTATTTTTAAGCTGAAAATGGTCGTCTTGTACTGTAAAGCTGCATTGCGGAGTATCATTACGACAACTGTTATTACAAATAACTCGCGGGTGTTATCAATTTATATTCACACAAAATGTCAGGATGTAGAGATGGACAGAGGAATTAAAATCAGTATGTTGTTATAGATTACATTCACAAACATGTTACTGCCAGCAAGAAAAAGTCGAAAACTCAGTAACACCCTCCTACTGTTTCGTGGTGAAACTGTTTCAAGCTTTTTTTCAAGCAACTGTTTCATGTCGAAGAAGATTTCGCATCACGTCAATATCATATGATTTAATATGATATTGACGTGATGCGAAATCTTCTTCGACATGAAACGGGAGGTCGTCTTCTTCCATTCGAATCTCATGCACCATTGAGGAGAATATACAAAATGCCAAAGCTAAGAGAGTTGTAGAGACTGCGAATATTGTCTTAAATGAGGTGGTATAGACCACAGGAAGAGATTTTGATATTACTTAAATCAATCACATTCTGTATGAAAGCGAATATCTGAAATCAGAAGTAATTTTGGGACCTACCAATAACACAGACGGTCGACAGCCAGCCAGAGTAAAGAACTCGTACCCCATAGACTAAGAATTGTGATAGGGTTAACCGACAAGGCGCCAAAAATCACTGGGTTGAGAATCTTCTAAACCAACCCACTCATCTAAAGTTCGAATAGAATAATTCATGTTGATCAAAACACCAAATTATACAAATGGCACAATAATCCAGGCACACAATAATCCAGGCAAATAGTGTCTGAGAAGGTAAAAAGAATAATCCAGGCATGGGTTTCACGCATCAAAGTTTACAAAAGTAAAGTAGACTTCCGTGTACAGAATCGTTTTTTTGAAATAGACTAATAGATTCGTTCGATTCAAAACGAAGACAATGCTCTTCTGAACGAATGAAGGCGAGACATTTTGGACAAGAATCTGAAAAGACGGCAGATCGTGCAACCGAAACGCATTTTGGCTACAATCTTAAGTCGATGCCGTATATACTCGTAGTTAGCAAAGGACAAGAGTAAATAGAAAATTGAGTAAGTCATAGTTTTCTGCCACCTGAGAGTTTAATGTGGAGTTATGAGGAAGTGGTACTGAAGTTCCCTTGTGTTACAACATAAAAACACTAAAATCACCAAGTTTATTAAACCAAAATCTTCACCACACATGCAACACAAAACACGCACACATACAACAGCCTGCCTGATCATAGTCGAAGAGTGTATACCTAACAAATTGCGAGCATCACATTCGTGGCTCTAGTTTGTTACCAATGTTCTAACCCCCTCAAACTGGTGAAATGTTCAAGCCCGGCTGGTTAAGATATAAATTAATTTTTATTTGTGGTAAAGTCTTAGTAAAAACATCTGTGTTCATTTTTTTCTATTAAAGTATACTTCTTGGAATTGATTACATTTAAGTGCTGAACGTCGCTATGAATAACTATTATTATTTTATTTTAGGCAAATGGCATTTGGGCCACACAGAACTAATCTATTTTGGGGCTTATCATATATTATAGACGGTAAATTAGTTAAATTAAATTATAGACTTAAATTAATCGTAATGCCATTCAAAAACACTAGAAAGCCAATATTGGAAGATCAAACACACATTCACGACAACAGTCTGCCATACGTGCTTCTGAAACATCTGAAGAGCGAGTGGTACGCCGAAAAACTTCGATTTAGAGCCTATACTGCAAGGGCTACCGAAACCATTCAAAAGCGTGATGTGCGACTTCCAGATCTTCGAGCAAGACCGTCTACTTGAAGAGCTACTGCAACAACTGAAGAGCGAGACGCAGGACGTGATGTTGAACGCTCACGACTGACTCGATCAAGAAGTAGAATCGTTCTCAATAAAGCGGCGTTTAATTATGATAAGGACAGCGATTATAGAATACATCGTGATATTTCTGGAATTACTCGGAAGTCAAATCATTTTCTAAAGCATATTCGGAAATACAACTCTTCTTTTTAAATGACATCATCATTTGGAGCGTCTAATATTGTAGGATATGATTCCGTATCCGATACGAGTCCAGTATCCGATAAAGATCCACAGTTTCTTCAAACTTATTTTATGGACAATGTAGAGAAAGAGATTGATCTACGATGCACAATAAGTATGGAAACCGATCGGGAAAGTATTGCTGAATTACGAAATTTATTACACGAGCACAGTTGTCCGAGATTTTAAAACCTCTTTGGAGAATTTCGGAATGGATGACTTGAAAGTCATTATCGTGACAGATAAAACGTAGTTCGATGAGCATTAATGACGTTTCAATGTTCCAATGACACCTGAAAAAGCAGCTGTAATTTTAGGAACAGAGATTACTCGTCGAAATAATGTTATTAGCAAACGAGATCGAACCAAGCAACGTGTTGCCGAAACACACCAAACATACGACGCACTTCAATATCCAACAGTGTTTCCGCAAGGAGAAGACTGATATCATCTCGAATTGTATAAAACTAATCCCGTCCCAGGTGCTGCCAAAACAAAAAAAGTTAGTTATATGGATTGTTATGCATATCGTATCATGATTTGAAATCAACAATCCAATCACATCCTGAAGTGTCAACTTTTTCATCATTTCATCGTTGACATATATGCTAAATTCGAAAGTGAACGACTCAAAACATACGCTACCATCAATTCAAGCTTCGAACCGAACAGAACATTCATTTGCGAGATGCAATCGCGAAACATGTTAATGACATTGGGCAAATGGTTATATTTCCGTCTTCGTGTACTGGAAGTCCAAGACACGTGCACGAATATACTCAGGATGCTCTGACATGTTCGCAATTGTGGACGTCCAGATCTTTTCATCACGTTTACGTGTAATCTTGCATCTTGGAATAAAACGAAAGATTTATTTCTGTCTGAATAGCAACCATTTCATCGGCAAGACATCATAGAGAGAGTTTTTAAACAAAAATTGATACAAAAATACAAAAATTGATGTTTTGTGAATATAATGACTAAGAACAATATATACGGAGAAACTCGTGAGATGTATTCCATTGAATGGCAGAAAAGTGGTCCACCACATACTCATACCTTAAATTGACTGGTTCGCATGCAGATTGACGATATAATTAGTGCTGAACTACTAGACCTAGAAGAAATATTATTTAAAATTATTTTTAAAAAAATTCACGGACCATGCGGATTACACAATCCATATTTACTTTGCACGAAAGACGGTAAATGCACCAAAAATTACCCACGACAGCTGTTGAAAGACTCATAACCTGTTGGTGATGATTATCCGCTGTATAGACGACGAAAACCTGATGAAAGAGGACCCACAACGTCTATGAAAATAAATAACGTTGATTTCAAAGTTGATAACAATTAATTGTGTCCTATTCTCCTGCGCTTTCGAAATTATTCAATGCGCATATCATCGTGGAGTGCTGTAATTCAGTAAAGTCGATCAAATATATATGTAAATACTGAATAAAGGCAGTGATATGGCAGTTTTCGGTCTTACAAAGTCCAATGCACCCGTCAATGAAGTAGAACAATTTCTAAAGGGACGTTACATTATCAATAACGAAGCTCTATGGCGGCTTTTTGTTTCGACATTCATGAACACTTTCCTTCCCTTATGCATCTCAGTGTTCATGATGATGAACACAGAGATGTTCGATGATCAAGTATGTCAGTCATACAGAGAAGAATGTTTCAAACTTGGTATGCTTGAAAATGAAACATTGGGACAATACACTGACAGAGGCAGCAAAAACACGTCAAGCTCACTAAATACAAGCTCTATTCGCCATCATTTTGACATTCTGTGCGCCTTCTGATCCCGAATATCTATCAAAAAACAAAGAGAGTATGAGCGATGATATACTTCTTTGAGCACGCAGAGACAATCTCAGCCTGGATGGTATTCGGATTTACGTTACAGAAACGATGTTGTAGATAGAGACGTATTGCGAGAAATTCAAAACGACGTCGATGTGCTGCAATTTTATGTTGAGATTCAGAAAAGGCTCTTCACAAACTATCAGATTCGCGTTCGACTCTGTTTTGGAGCTTGTAGGGGGCGGAAATGGTGGACTTCTTTTCTTGATGTACCAGGAGGCAGAAGAGAAACATTTTTATTAAATTTAATAATCGCAGAAATTCGAATGGAGAATCAGATTACTCCGGCTTTGGTGTCATCGGGGATTGCAGCAGAGATTCTTGTTGGATGACGCATGGCGCATTCGGCTCTCAAGCTCCCATTGAATTTTAATTTAGCTGAACATCCACTATGCAACATTGGGAAATCTGGAATGGCAGTTATTTTAAAAAATACAAAATTATTTGGGATGAATGTACTATGGCTCATAAGAAAGGAATCTCTTGATCGTACTCTGCGAGTTTTCCGAAACGATCGACGTCCAATGGGCGGAGATGTGATACTGCTCGCCGATGATTTCCTTCAAACTTTGCCCGTCAATCCAAGATCAACACCAGCAGTCATGCCATTAAACATTTTCTAACGCCATTGATTAACTGATTCTTTCAATTTGTTAACAAAGTAAATTAATTATATGCTCACTGTAGTAGTTTTCGTCATAGTCAAAGTGCATTAATTTTCTTTTTGTTCAATATATTCGATTCTGATCATTAGCGGTTCCGACTTGGATCTCGGGCCGAGCTATTTGTTGGCGTTCTAGTCAACATATTAAGTAAGTTAATCTATTTTTTAATTACTTCAAACAGTACTGGCATATTTTTGTATTTTAAAAGATTTATGGAATGTTTAAGAAATCACTTGGCGATCCCGAAGAAAGCACAGCAATTCAAAATCTAATATCAATGCATGGTAAATTAATATTAAATAACATTATACAATTTTATTAGTTATATCCACAATACACGGTGTTTGTAAAAGATTATTTAATTATCCTTTTTATACAAGGCAAATTCTCTTGATACAATATTCCCGCCTGTTTGCCTTCTTGGCTCACGTCCCGTCTTGGGTACAGCCGCTGCGGCGATCCATGCACCTCAGGCTCCGGGCCCGCGCCTCCACTAGGCCGGGCGTCACGCCGTCTCCATACGTCGTAGAAAGAGAGGGGCGGTAGGTCTACCGCCACTGCCTCTCGCAGCTCCCGAGGGCGCTCCTCCTGTTTGCCTCCTTGCTGACTGGATCCCGATTCTGCTGCTTGCTGCGAGGGGGCCCGCTAAATACCCCCTTGAGGCCGCGGCTCGCTGGCTGGGCCCGCCGCCGAGGACGGCGGCGAGTCTCTACCCGCCCATTCTGGCGTGACGGCCCGCGCGCCTCCTGCGTGGCTCGGTGGCGGGACTTGCGAATGCGCGCGGGCAGCCACAACAATTACTGTTTGAATCAATTACATTAAAAATAATATTCTTAAACCCTGTGTTTTATTTTATATATTATTGATCTTTTTTTTTTTTCACAAGGATGGAATATAAAAAAACGGGCAACGCAGGATGTTTTGTCAATTTGGGTATAAAATTGCACTTTCTGACATGTGATTTTAAATTCAACGGAAAATATTTCCTTTAGTGGCCATTGCAACTGTCGCCTTTTCGGAAGATATCCTTCGTAGAACCAGGACTGTTACTTGGAGAGGAGACACAGAGCGGTGCCAGTGAGGGATAGAGACGTAACTACAGTAATCCATGTTCTGTAGATGAAGGACACCTGAACAAATATCAAAATTAATGATCAAAATGAGAGATTGATTCATTAGAATTAAACTTTTCCTCTACTGATTGAAATCCCAAACCATCGATTAATAGCGCTTCAAAATAACGTGCACAGGAAAGTCTCTCAGCACCAAGCCGAACCTGGGCCTCGTACAAAAAAAATTGCATTTATGTTCGTAGAAACCAAATTGCTGGGAAAGAAGTGAAGAGGACAACACTTCCAGCATCCGTTATGACTTTGGTGACTATGTAATTTACGTTTTCATTTGTTGCAAGGTATAGTTCGTGTTACCAACAAAATTTCTGTTACTAGCACTCTTACCAGCCACTGATGCCTCTGCGGAGAGACTGTCCTGGTTCGCCGTCCCTTGCTCACATGACTGCGGGTATGCATTGCTGTCGATGGGGAACTCATAGACCATAAATGTACATATTTTATTCTATTTTACTTTCTCACCCCTGTTCGGAAAAAGAGAAAGTATTGTAATCGTGCGCCAGAAAACTGCGAGTTTTCTACAGAAAAATCTTATTGCCCGGCCCTGGTAACAAACTAGCGGTTCTACAACATCACATACTTTCTCGCATTTATTTGTAACGGCTCCGCAATATTATACTACTACACGAACCTTCAAAAGTGATTCCACATCCACCACCCCGAAAAAAAGGTTTTCCGCGCCGAGACTTTCCAAGTAAGGCAGCTAACGTATGATAGATAATATTTTGGTTACTTCGTGACACATGAGTACATATATTGATAGGCTTATCAAGTACTGATTCATGTTGGCAAAAGGAAAAGTACGTCTAGATTTGCTCTTTCAAGAAAGTTTGTGGCTCAGCTGTTCTTCAAACAGAAAGAAAATAACCAATTTTCAAAAAGAGTGAAATGCATCTCACACGAATATCCCCATTTCTACCAGAAAGTTCTGACATAGACTCAAGTGGAAATCGATTATGAGTAGATGCTGAAATCATTAATTTAGTAAGAGTATTTTTCATGTCCACATAGCACAATATGTTATATCAAATCATTATATATTTATTCTATTATTTAATAAGTACATAAGTAAAGAAATAAAACATTTAAAATATTTCATAATTATTGTATAAAGGAAATAAGTCCAGGGTATAAAAATAGTTCTGTACATCACAGAAATGCAAATTTGAAGTTATAGATTAGTCCAATCAATCAGTAACGACTAGTTCCACATCTTCTGTGCATAACATGAATATCCCAGATGCCAACTATGGAAGTTATTAATTTTTTGTTGTTGTAGTTGTTGTTTTTCTCAGAACTATGGAACAAGGAGTTACTTCCCTTTGAAAATCACCGATTCAATTATCTCTCCCATTATTTCCAACGTAATTTTCGAAAATTTAGAAAGTTCAACGAAAATGAGACGTTCGCCAATGTCCCTTGTTTTATCCGTCAAAAAAATTTAAAGAAAATATTTGCGCCTTGTTTTGGGAAAAAATGTATAAAAAAATACCTCAATTTCATGCACAATAACGATAAAACTACTCATATGTTCTAAAACTTGTACATGAACTCATTTCCAGATCTGACCCTAAAGAATTGATTTCATTAAAGAAACAATGCCTCTTCAGTACTGTTGTTTTAGGAAGACGGCGAATAATTCTTTTAACTTAAGCAATTTGCGAAAAATCAAACCAGGGATTTCAACGAAAAAATTTGATCTGCACCGTTCTTTTAAACAACCTTTACGCTATTCGAGGACAAAGTTTAATAAAAAAACTTTGGAGCTATTTTGAAGAAACTTTTGAAATTACTGGCCCCATCAATCAGCATTGTCGGGCAACATTTTCGTGATTCGTAGGTTTCCGTGGTTCATAGTTGGCGGAACACTCCGTATAATTTTATGAATTTCATTGTCTTAAAAAGTATTACATTAACACATTATTTTCTATTGTTTATACTGAACGTGTTTGTGAAAATGGTATTTATGGAATATGAGATATTTTGAAAATAGTGATATGTAGAGGTTTTGCGCACTGGCGGTTAGCCACAGTAATGCAATTCACGTAATATATTATTTGAAATTGTATGTACACAACCTTCTACAGAAACCCAAGGTGACCGCATTACCACGCGTTGTCTCCCAGGCAACGAATTCTCGAGGCAGCTTTAAGAAGTGAGTGAACCTTCTCCCTCTTACGTTCTTTAGAGAGCAGAAACTTGCAAAAGACTGACTCCTTGTAGCAACATAGAATTATTTTTTCTCTTGAGAAGTTGCATAATATATTATGTGATGTTCGCATGAGAAGTTGCCTAGTGGCCTCTCCACAACAGCCGGCGAACGAGAACGGGAACGTGAAGGCAAGACGGGAACGGGAGCGGGAGGTACGTGCGCTTCACAATGAACGTCAACGGGAAGCGGAAATGCGCTATGAACCAGTAGCGGTTAAAACGAGAACTTTAAGAAATAGTTGCCGAAACCCAAGCACTTCTAACTATGCAGTGAACACAGTAGTGTTCACTCTTTGTATTGCCATCTGTCTGATGTGTTTGCGTGAGCTGCTATGAATAAGAAGTATTTTGACGAAAGAATATTAATTAGAAAAAACAAAACCTTAAGAACGAAGAATGCCAAAACTATTATAAGCTTACGGAAAATACAAGTACGAGAAACTAAAATTTTCTCAATAAACAAACAGCTCCAATGTACTTTAACAAATCAAAAAATTGTGGGAAATTTTAATTCTAAGTATTAATATGTATAGAAAAATAATTACACTATAATCACGAAAAATAGCTAAAACAACTCAACAATGACTAACAAAACCCGCCTCAAGCCCTAACCTCGCAAATCCACGCTCTAACCTCAATATCGATCTACACTCTCAATTCCGCTCCAGACTCGCCTGTCGCGCACAGTTCGCGCGGTCGATCAGCTGGAAAGTTTCGTCGCCATTTGCTGCACTTTCATTGCTCGAGAAGCTTCGCGTTCCCGGGGCTGAGATAAATGTTGACCATCCTTACCGTTCCCGTCAAGCTTCGCGTTCCCATCGTGTGTATACCGGCCTGAGATGTCCATCTTTTAACTTTCTTTACGTTCCCGTTCGTGTTCCCGTTCCCGGGCTATTAGGGAGCAGCCTTAACCCATATTATGCCAGTTAAGGTGGATCCGCACATTCGTTATTCGGCGAACACCGAGCAACTGGTTGCGAATCCCCAGTAGTTTGGATGAGTTGCTTACTATTTGCCGAGTGACGAACATTCGGGGTTCGCTCTACCCATCGCGTGTCGGTATTTTGGACTCATCAAAGGGAGCGAATATTCGCGGAACACGTCAGCTGCTCGGGATTGGACGAACACTAGTTCGCTGCTCGGCGAATGCCGAATGTGTGGAGCCGTCTTTAGGCAACCTCTCATGCATTGGTGTTTGGCGGGTACACGAAATTTCTTCGACCGCTTCAGAACGTGACCAGCGGAACATCAGTGCAGGAGGGTTTGCTCAACTTCCAGGAGCAAATGCTCATCTTCGCTGCTAAGCACATGTTCGTTATATGAAATTTCTGACCACATGTTCATTGGTAAAAGTTATTCTCTTTGACCCCACTACATACCCATAGGCAAGTTGAATATAAAATAGACAATTTGAATTTCAAACTTTAGATAATATATCTGCTTATGTAAATATCAGATGGTGCCATACGTTTCTGGCCTGACAAAGATATCGCTCATCAATGGAAAAACCTTCTGAGTTTTGTCTATAATTGTTGTAATGCTATAAGTTTGCAGCCGACATCTCCCTCAGTTTTGCTGAGAGAAGTACTTGATTTGCATGTACTTGAGTTGTACATTTCATGGTGTTAAGCTTCATGACAACGCACTTGAGCTTACTGCTCAGATTGCAAAGAATGTTGTGAGGGACTACGACTTCATAAAGTTGGACCATTCACACTACAGTCCAGATTGGGCACCTGGCGATGTCCCCCATTTATCAAAACTGAAGAAACCTTAGAGAGAGAGAAAAAGGTTCAAACGAGAGTGAGGGGAAAGAAGCAGTTTTTGACCATTTTGTGAACAAAAATTTGATGTATATTTCCAAAGGACTAGAAATGTTAATATACAGATGTAAAACGTGGGATTGAGTAAAGGATGATGAAACTGAATAAGTCACGTAATTTTTCTCTTTCTTTCAAAAATAGAAGTTGGTGAGACCAAAAACTTATGGAACCTACCACATAAGCCTCATTTGTTATTCGATTACAAACACTTTTAACTCATAAGTTCAAACAATTGTAACAACATATTTCCTTTTGACATTCAGCAAACCAGTGTCAATTAATAAATTATGCAGTTATTTCGGGATACATTAAAAAAATAAAGTTCGTCTGTCCAGTTACCAAAGTTTATCACAAGTATATCACGATCTTAACCCTTCAGTAGTCGCTGCGGACTGTGAGTTCGCACGGAGCCTAAATTGGATAAGGCAAGGAAGATAAATCAGTCTCTATATCAAAGCAACCAACACAGGAGTTTTAAAAATATTTTAATGAAACTATAATCACAATGGAAGATCTAGATTGTAACTTAAATGTACTGATAAGTTTTCAAAATTTTTAGACAATATTTTTAAAATATTTAACAAACAATTTTTAGTAAATAGAAGAAGATAAAAAATTGTACGAAATCGGTACACACGTATAAGTATAGCTTTCTGTTCACTTTACTCGCACATCCATTCTTTTTCTTATACAAACATTCTGAGCCAAAAGATTTCATGCCAGTAGTCGCGTCGGAATCGGACCCCGCTATAGCAGAAAACGAGTGTCCGGATTTGTATGGTCTAATAATTTATGAAATAAATATATAGTTGATGTATTGAAAATAAGGTACACACATGCGCGCGCATAACAATAGCAAAGGTTTTATTGTGTACTTCCTTACCATGTTTCCATATACACACTTGTACCAAAACCTTGCTATTTGTCAGATCACCCGGAAGTCTAATTTCCTAAAAGCCGTTAACCAGAAGATGTCCATGAACGTCGCGCGGTCACTTCACTTCACTTCGCTTCGCCAGGTACTCACGCACTGTCATTCCGTTCCGACACTCTCTGATCTTGGACTGTAGGCCTGCGCTTGTGGGCCCATTCAATAGCGGGCGCCGCTGCCTCGGCGTGGCTGGAGCGAGACCTGCGATGGCAGCCACTCCGGCTGCCTTCCCAAAGCGCGAGCTCCCCACGGCCCGCGCGCGCGGCTAATCTCAATGGTTGCTGCACACAACTGCCCTGAGCATAAGTTGGAAAGTCCCTATACTAAAAACACATTGCACTTACCTACTTATGTCCAGACACCACTGTGCAGTAAACACTGGAGCTGAGCATTCTGCGCCAAACTCGAGGCTCCACGGGCGAGAGCTCGGGAGGGCGGGCCGGGAGCGGTGGCTCAGTGCATCAACTGATGTCACTGCAGTGCCTATGAACGGGAGGTTCTAGGTTCGAGTTCCAACAGCGGCGGGAACTTCGACACTAGCAGCTAGAATTCAGTCGCTGTCTGGAGGAGAATTTTAGCGGCCGGCTTATTGATAGTTTTCGGTGATTTCTCCAATCAACAACAGGCGAATGCCTGAGCACCGTAACAAACAGGCCACGAACCGCGCGCGATCTTTCCCTCTTCTTCCTAGTCCTATCCTCACCTTTACACACATACACTAACTACCACACATGTTGGGAGACCGCTCAGAAGCTTGGAGCTTGTGCCGGCTGGTGCGGTACCTTGCTGGTGAAAAATACCTGGTTGGGGAAAAACCTAGTTGACGGTAGGTCGGCGCCAGCTCTCGCCATCTGGAGGGGAAAGATCACCGCTACCTCCCGAGGGGGACATGGACTACACTTACGGGACTAATGACCTCAGTAGTTGACGCGCCCGGAATCACTAACAATCAATCCAGACGGCGAGAAGGCACTTGCCCCCCACCCCGCCCCGCGCCCACTTGTGAGGCTCGGAAGCCAATGGGCGGCCGACGCAGCGTCCGGCGCTACGCCAGCTCGCTCGCTCGCTTGGAGCACTTTCAGTGGATTGAGGAAATCCGGAAATCTTTCGAACCCACTAAGCTACCCTTTCGAGCATCACGTTCGCCGTTCACATGCACCAGTAACCAAGAACTAAAATTAGCACTGAGAAACTAGCGTTGCAACCATTCAGCACCAGAAGAAATTGGCATGGAGAGGAGGATATGGAAATCGGTCGTGAACTTAGTAGATCTTTCTAAATAAGCAACTAGAAATGCTACAAAATGTCACAGACTTTCTCGTAGTAAAGTTTTCTAATTTACTTCGTGTGGTCTGGCTTTAACCCTTGTGTCTACAGTGGGTTACCCGGGTAACCTCTACAACTTAAAATATCAATTTTGAACTACTGAGACAGATTTTTTTCTGAACGTCGAACTTCGAACTTCGAACGTCGAACGTCGAACGTCGAACGTCGAACGTCGAACGTCGAACGTCGAACGTCGAACGTCGAACGTCGAACGTCGAACGTCGAACGTCGTTTTTTCTAAACGTATTTGTTTATTAGCCTCGAATTAACATTATTATGCAGTCATATGCCCCAAAGACTTATCATCAGAAAGTTATTTTGGTTTAAATATAAAACACCCTTTAGTCTCCATTGGGTTACCTGGGTAACCCTACACTTCGCAATTAAAGCAAATGTAAATAAGGCTTTTTTTTACGTTTAGTTACTGGGAAGCCATTTAATTATATAACTTATTTGTCGAAGTAGAAAAGGATCAAGTTCATGAACAATTACTAATATAATCATTTAATGTTATTTTACATAAACAATATTGTCGACAAACTAAATTCAACATTAGGTTTACGTTTTCTATCAGATAGTGGAGGCTCACAGTATGAATGAATATTGATTGATTTTTCGTGTTTCCGGGCGCGTCAACAGCTTTGGTCATTAGTCCCGTTAGTGTAGTGCATGTTTTTCTCGGGAGATGGCGGTGATTTTTCCCCGCTGAATGGCGAGATCCGGCGCCGACCTACCGTCGGCTAGTGGGGTTTCCCCCTAACCAGAACTCTCCCACCAGCCGGGCACCGGGACAAGCTCTAAGGTCCCGACCGGTCTCCCGGAATATGTGATAGTGTAGTGCATGTTAGTGTGTGTGTGTGTGTGTGTAAGGGAAGAGGATAGGACAAGGAAGAGGAAGGAAAGATCGCGTGCGGTCCGTGGCCCGTTTGGTGAGGTGAGGTTTGCTCCGGCATTCGCCTGGTGTTGATCAGAGAAACCACGGAAAACTACCGATCAGAGCAGCCGACCGCTAGAATTCTCCCCCAGACAGCGACTGAATTCGACCTAGCTGAAAAGCTAGTGTCGAAAATCCTGCCGCCGTCAGGACTCGAACCTAGGACCTCCCGGTCAGAGGCGCTGCAGTGCATCAGTTGATGCCTGAGCTACCGCTCCCGGTATGAATGAATATTGTATCCTTTGTATGATAAGGAAATATTTTATCCTTTTTTATTTTATGAAATAGTATCAAATCCATTTATTTACAAGAGCAACATGTTACTGTTGTGAAAGAATGTTGATCACAAATTGGTTTGCTGCAGGATAGACATTCTTTCCTAGTCTTCCTTTTTCATTTTGGTACCTGATTTTTACAAACAAAGCAGTCTCCAACAATAGGAAGTCTTCCACTGGAATCTCGCTGAGGCTGAGTGATTGTTGAAGTTGTTGTAGTAATAATCTGTGGCTTTCCCAGCATGCACTCTATGCCTGATTTCACAGAAAACGATCGCAGGTATGCAGGATGTTCAGAGCGGCACACAACAGCTGGCATTGCTAATTGCTTTCCTAATTCTTGAAGAAAAATCCTCCTATGTGTAACAATCTTTGATTGGGGGTTATTCTCACTGTATATGAAGTATGCTGCTAAGCATGCGACATCCACTATATTATAAAAAAGTGCCACTGGCCATCTCTGTGTACGTCTTTTCACACTGTAGTGGGAACACATTTTATCCATATTGTCTACCCCTCCTTTATTTTTGTTATAGTATAATATTATTTCTGGTTTTGAAAGTGGCCCGGATGTAGAATTATCACAGTGCATTGTGGATAAAAGTATAACAGCTTTTTTCCTCTTAAGTACATAGGAGCATAAAGTCACATTATCGGAACTGAAACCAAAGAGAGATGACAATTCCTCTCGTGATGATGCAGACAACATTTCCTTTGGTATGTAGGACTAATTGTGCTTGAGTTTTCCAACAAGAGACAAATCCCAAGACATCAAAAGTTTGACAAGCGGTGGAGTTGTAAAAAAGGTATCAGTTACAATATTTCTGCCAGTTCCTTTGTATAAATGACAAGGATCTTTCACTACTCGTTCACCCTGATTTATCTCTCTTCCTTTTGATGATATCCCAGTGTAGATTTGTCCAGTAAGCGAATATAATTTTTTTGAATCACATATCCACCAAATCTTTATACTGTATTTGGCTGGTTTGGATGGCATGTACTGGGTGAACTTGGTACGACCTCGAAACGGAAATAGTTGTTCATCCACCGTGAGTGACTCCGATGGTTTGTAATTTCTCCTCAAATTTTCGTTCAACAAAGTAAAAATATCTGAAATTGCGGCAGCCTTATCATTTACTTTACGTTCTGCTCGCGTATTTTCATTATCAAATCTGAGAATTCTTCCAAATTACCAAAATCTATGTATTGACATGCTTGCCCGGTATAATGGATACGCATCACTTTTCCACAGTTTCTTCGTGTGCTCAAAATTTGAGAAACGCACACCTGCTGTAATCAAAATGCCCAAATAAGCATCGAATTCCATTGGGGTCAGAGGTTTCCATGTTCTCTGTCCATTGCTCACCCCGGCATTATAAATTGCAACTGTCTGATTTGCTTTCCTATTAGTTTCTCTAATAATAATGTCACACATTTGCTCGGTGAATATACGCTTGAAAGTGTCTTTTGTGGACAAAGTATTGGTGGCTTTCACTGGCCCCGCGTTCTGACGCAACACATTCTGTTTCAGGATTTTGCGATTTGCATTGAAAACCGTACACCATTCAGTCCCGTCCCTACAATATAAAACTTCTCCTGTTGGTGATACCTGATTATTACCATTATAGTAGAGTTGTCAGTTTCAACCTCCTTTCATCTTCATCCTCAATCTCGACATTTAAAGTTTCTGGATTGTTATTCTCATTATCAGAATCAGAGCAATTATCAGGAACCCAATTTTCATCAGAATCATCGACGCTCAGATCTTCATCACTAGCGTTATCACCATGCTCAAATAACTGCCTTACGTAAATCTGTTTATCTTCAAAAGACAGAGAACGGTATTCCTCATCCTTTAGTTCCTGAAGTTCTTCCATTATTTAACAATGGATGGATAAACAATACATGCAATGATTAGAAAATTCTAAAACGCTCCTGATTCACAACCGAACACCGTACAATAATAACTCATCACACACTATTTTATCATTTGTTTCAAAGGCTGCCAACTATGCAAGACAGTCATACCAACATAAAACAATGAAATACAATTGATAATGATAACAAAACATCGAAACGCAAATCAAAATTGCTCATAGTAAACAACGAAAATAGGCGGGTTACCCGGGTAACCCAAGTGTAGACTGAAGGATGTTTATTTTATCGTAGAGACAACGGGTTAAAGTCTTGCTCTATTCTCTGGCCAGCTGTCATCTATCGTCGACACAGAACATTTATTTTACATTTTCTCAACTTTTCGGTAACTTAATGGTAGAACCGAAATTGTATTTTAAGAATATTAAAGATGGTTAAAACCTAATTCTAAATAGCAATTTTCAAAAAAACATTGGAACCGTTTTTAAGAAAATGGCGTTAAGCATTACTGTAAATGCAAAATTTGAAGCTCTTTTTTACAGGAATTCTTTGAGTTTTCGAAAGAGTTTATTTAAAATCATTTGAAGCACTTCCACTCAGAAATGCAATAATGCATAGAAATCGATGGAAATGTTCATACTAACAACGTGAAAGGTAGTATTAAAAAAATACATTTGTGTAATTTTTGAAAAAACAAAAAATACACGAAAATTAACTTTGCGTCATATTAAACAGTGTCATTACCACTATCTATTGGAAAAATTTGAAGAAAAATTTGGAGCTACTAACAACTACTAAATACTAACAACGTGAAAGGTAGTATTAAAAATACATTTGTGTAATTTTTAAAAAACAAAAAATACACGAAAATTAACTTTGCGTCATATTAAACAGTGTCATTACCACTATCTATTGGAAAAATTTGAAGAAATAATTTGGAGCCATTTTTTAGAAAATGGCTTTTAAGCGCTTCTGAAAATTCGGAATTTCAGTTAATTTTTACAAAAAACTGTTGAGTTTCCGAGAAAGTTTATTTGACATTATTTAAAGAACATGAACTCATAAATATAGTAGTGTGAAGAAATCGCCTCTAAGGTAAATATTACCGACGTGAGAGACAAGTAAAAAAATTACATTTTTGTAATTTTTGAAGAAACAAGGGAATTGAGCAATATGGCGTCTATGTTATCGGATAGAGTTGGTTGGACTTGGGTTAACCTTACCAAAAATTTAAAGAAAAATACCGGTAGCGGTAGCTCAGTGCATCAACTGATGTCACTGGAACGCTTCTGCCTGGGAGGTCCTAGGTTCGAGTCCTGACGGCGGCAGGATTTTCGACACTGGCTTTTCAGCTAGGTCGAATTCAGTCGCTGTCTGGAGGAGAATTCTAGCGGTCGGTTGCTCTGATCGGTAGTTTTCCGTCGTTTCTCCGATCAACGCCAGGCGAATGCCGGAGCAGTGCCCTACCAAACGGGCCACGGACCGCGCGCGATCTCTCCTTGCTCTTCCTTGTCCTATCCTCTCCCCCTTACACACACACACACACACACTTACACTAACATGCACCACACTACCACATATTCCGGGAGACTGGTCGGAAGCTTAGAGCTTGACCCGACTGGAGTGGTGCCCCGCTGGTGGGGGAGTCCTGGTTAGGGGGAAACCCCACTAGCCGACGGTAGGTCGGCGCCGGATCTCGCCATCCAGCGTGAGAGGATCACCGCCATCTCCCGAGAAAAAACATACACTACACTAACGGAACTAATGACCGAAGCAGTTGACGCGCCTGGAAACACGAAAAAATCAATCATTAAAGAAAAATTAAATTAAAAAAGAAAAAAACCGTTTTTCAGAAAATCATATTTTGCAATTTTTTTAAATTGCAAATACTGCGCGCTTTATTGCACCAAAACGACTAAAATTTTCAAAAAAGTCTACATGATCTTAATGAAAGAACTATTTATGGGTAACAAATTTCATTTGAAGGAAAAATCTGTGTTTTCAATTTTGTAATGGTATGAAGACCCCCCAAAAAATTGAGTTTTGCCATTTTCGAAAATTTAGAGTTAACCGTGAAAATGGGACCTACGCCACCTTTATATGTGTATTTAACTGTATTCTCACAAGAAATTTAAAGAAATTATTTTGAGTTGTTTCTGAGAAAATTTTGAAAATGTCCGGGAGGCTTCATGTAAAGTATTCCCAAATTTTAAAGAATGTTATTCAAAATTTCAAAGCTTCAACTGAAACCAGATGGACAGGGGTTTCTTCAATTTGGAAAAGATAGTACGTATGGTTTAAGCGCTAGATTTGTTGACATACCACAGACAGAGAGACAGACAGACGGACAGATAGAAAGACAGACAGAAGGACAGACAGACGGACGGACAGATGGACATACAGGCGGACAGACAGACGGACAGACAGACAGAGTGGCAGACGGACAGACTGACAGACAGACGGACTGACAGTTTGTCAGTCTTTTGTTGTTGTTGTTTTTTTCAAAAATTACACAAATGTATTTTTTTTAAATATGACTCACGCCGTTAATGCGCCCATTATCATCGATTTGTATACATTATTACATTTGTGAGTGGAAGTGCTTGAAAGTACTTCAAATGATTTTTTTTTCTTTTGAAAACTCAATAGATTCCTGTGAAAAAGAGCTTCAAATTTCGCATTTACAGTAATGCATAATCGCCATTTTCTCAAGAACGGCTTCAAAATTTTCAATGAAAACTTGTATTTTGGACGAAATTTTACTCTTCTTTAATATTCTTGAAGTAATATTATTTTGGTTCTACTATTAAGTTACCGAAAAGTTAAGAAAGCGTCAAGAAAATGTACTTTCGGTGACGATGGAAGGCAGCTGGCCAGAGAATGGAGGAAGACCTTGAAGCCAGTCCACGCCAAGGAAACTAGAAAAAATGGCTACGAGAAAGTTGGTGCCATTCTGTAGCAACTCTAGTTTTCTTAATTAAAAATTCATCACTCGACCGAATTCAATTAAACCCTTTCAGCGCTAATGCCGGATATATCCGGCACAAGACTTTTGTGCCACCAGCGCTAATGCCGGATATATCCGACGCGCGATGTTTCGTCTGCTTTCTGATTTTATTCCTAGGGGGCAGTACAAGCTATTGGCTTGGCACGACATCTACAGCTTTCTAAAAGTACTAAGTAGCTGTAGTATTTTTTTCTGACCAATAGAGGGAGCATAAGGAGTGTTTAAGCCGAATTCATCACCCCGTCGTGCGCGGCGGGCGGGCGGGCGGCCGGCGTTGACTGACAAAGGAGTCGCTCGGTACTTGGACCGCGCGCAAGTCAAAACATGCAAAATTATAAGGCTCTATCTATAATATAAAAATCTCTGTGCAAAATCTACCCATTCTGGTTTTTGTGCCTCACTTTGTGTTGAGGCAGAAGGTCGGAAGATACATCGACTCGCCTGACACAGCGACATTTTCCGACTATCGTCCCATCAGAAACGAAAAAAAAAGAAGAAAAAAAGCTCAGCGAAGATGCGTTGTTTGTTCTAAGAATCCAGCTACATGTGTGAGAATCCAGCTACGTCGTGAATCCAGCTACATGTGTGCGCAATGTGACGTAGGATTATGTGTGCATCCAAGTTTCATGATTTACCATACCAAAAAAACATTTAATCACTTACTGCCCTAAAAAAAATTTAAAAAATAAGAAAATAAAAAAAATTATAAATACATTTTTAAAAAAATTCTAAATTCGCCAGTGCCGGTCCAAAGCCTAGATCGAAAAGAAGGATGGGAAATATAAGCAGTTTTCTTCCCGCTCCGCGCCCCCTACAAAGGGCGCGCGCCCGAAAAGAATGCAGGCCACAGGCGACCCAAGCGGCCCGGGTGACTCAGGGCCCGGGGACGCGCTGATACCACAACAACGTAGCGCTTAAAGGGAATCGGTTTCTAACATTATTAAATTTTTAAAGCAAAATTGACAACATTTCGGATATAAATTTCTAAACCATCGTCAGGTAGCAGTAAATGAAAATGGAATTAAAACTTCAAAAAATTCTCATTCATGCAACAAGTCGCAAGTAAATGAATGCTTACCTTTTCTTTTCATATTCTTTACATTTTCTATCGCCTCCATAGAGCGACGTCCCTCGGCATATGTCAGGTTCTGAATGACGAATTGAAGTTGAATCCTCAAACGTTCTGTACTGGGGGTATGAAAAGGTAGAAAAGGTTAAGAAGTGTAATTGAATAAAGATTTTTAAATTTAAAATAAATTTAACATAAAGGATGAATTTGGTATTAACAATTTATGGATCTTCCCTTTCTCTACCTTGTCCTATCCTATCCTCTCCCCTAACACATTTACACTTCACTTGAACGTCTTGAGGCCAGTCGGAAGCTTGTAGTTTATGTTGCTGAGACTGTGCTCCATTGGGGGAAACATATGGAGAGGGAAAATTAGTTAACCAACTTTTAGGTCGACGCTGGACCTCACCATCCAGAAGGAGAAGGAACACCGTCCCTTCCTGGGATAAAAACATTCCCTACACTAACGGGACTAAAAACCATACCTGTTGACATATCCATGGTATTATCACACAAATTTGTATATGTTTTAAGTGTTTGAATATTTGTTATTTTATGTTAAGGTAAACCTGTTATACGGAGGGCGCCCTCAAATCTCCCGCGTTGACCAGCCATGACAACAGCGCAGTAGGCGCTTTTTGCCGCACCCTCTCGCCGCGGGCAGCAGCCGCTAGGAAGCGCTGGGCACAGCGCGCAGCGCAAATGAGTGGCGGCGCTCAGCGGGCGCTTTCGGAATGAGCTACCCCGCGCCGTCCTGGGCGTCGCACCCCAGCGGCGGGGCCAATCAGCGCGAGGCGCGGGAACGGCGCGCCCATCCCGAGGCATATTCGAGCTTCCCCCCCCCCGTCGCCAATACCCTTGGCGAGGCGGGAATTTATTTACACTTCCGGATACATAAAGCTCCAGCTTTTCAGCTTTTGGAGCGGGGTGAGGGCTTTGTCTTAAATAAACTGTGATGTCCCTCCTGTGCGAAAGTATTTAATAATATAATACTTGCTGATGAATCAACGTTTCATTCATAAATTTACTTTCAAAAATTTTCATTAATTTGCATATTTAAATATATTTATCACATTAATTACATTTTATTAAACAAGATGGCATTATATGAAGAGAGACATTGTTTTTCATTTGATCATTCAACTTCATCAATTACTCACAATTACTTTAATTTTCTCTGCTTATCAGTTTTTTTAATCAAAAAAATTTTTTTACAAATTATAACGTGAATAAATGCTTATATTTATTGAATTGGTTTTATAATAACCTGGGAAAATATCGGTTTTCTGTAGGTTTTGGGGTGTTGAAAACATTCAAATAGTAAAAGCAATGTTAAGCTGGTGATCATTAGCATTGTTTATTTGATATTTTTCTTAGGGGTAGTTTATAATGGTTAAACGTTTTCAACGATTGCACATTAGATACCTTGAAAGGCCCGTTTTCGTTTAATAAACCGCAATGTTCTCCCTATACAGATGGTCGTCCAAACTTCACGGTTTCGGTAGTTTCGTAGAATGGAAAGTAGCGGTCAACAAACCACCTTCGAACTCTGACGATACTGAAATGTAGTCTAGGTTGGGAAGGAAATATTACTTGACCACCAAGTTCGTTCTATGTATTTTCACTGGAAAATGCTACGGCATTGATATTTACTAAACTGTAAACAAACGCTAAATCTCTTTGAATTGTTATAACAGCTTTTTTGTTTTCTTTTAGTTGTAAGAACTCGTTTTACCAAGTACGTGTCTTTGTTATATTTTAAGACGCTACAATAATTGAAATTGAGAAGTATTTATTTTCAAGCATTTAGGAATTCATGAAATTTCATTGAAATGTTCGCCAATCGAAAACATGTTTTAAATATAATTCATAATGTTGTTTAAAAATATGTATCAACAATGCGTAGATTTAGCACATGGTTTGAATTAATATTATAAATTGAATATTATAAAATAATATAAATTAAAGATTTAGAAAGATGATCCTGAATTATTGAATGATAAATTGAATTGAAAATATTAACTTAAGTTTATATACGTTCATTTAGAAATTCCTATACTTGTGTAAATAACGTAGCATTTTGTGATGTGTGATTCCACTGGTGATCTTTCAACACACAAAATAAATATTTCTCTATTCGGAACTTTAACATTCCATTTATCCAATCCAATACGTTTACAACAAACAGCTAATAGAATGTTTCCCTATTTTTTAATGGTAATGGTTAAACAGGAGGAACATATAGTTTCTAACTCTCGGTTTAAACAGGAGCCTTCGAAAAAAATTAATAATACAGCTATTCGGTTGCTCAACATCCCTTTGATAGACAAGCAGAAACTATCGTTTCGACGAAAAATAACTTGAAAAATAAATTGTTTATAATCAGTTTCCTTTCTATTTGATAAATATATAGACTTGCAAATTGTAGCAATTAAAAGATAATATAAACACAAAATAAAAGTTATGTTCATACTCGCCATAAAAAGACCGATTTAGCGTAATTAAATGATTACAGAATTTGTTTATAAACTAAGTGTTTTTAAGCGTAGCAGGTCAAAGCGCGATATTGAAGAACGGTTTTTTCAGTATGCTTGTGTTAAGTGAAAACAAATGGGGTTATTTTAAGATGTTAATTTGTTATAAACAATTACATATATCTCGAGAACGAAATATGATAGCAGCGATCGGATTACGGGATTTTGTATCGCGTTTAAACGCCATTTAGATGCAACAATGTTTTTTGCAACATTTGCAAATTTATAAACAGTTTCCAACTTTTGCAAATCTAAAGGGGGAGAGCCTCCTGATGTCCCATAGCTGAAAATCGCGAATTAACAATTTTGCAACAATTTTTAATTTTATAAACAAATTTGAAATATGCGTTAGAACGGCCTGGAAGGGTCCGCAAATTGTGCCTGAAATTATCATCCAAAATTGCAGTTTGACTGGAGTTACAAATCGATTGCAAAAATTTAGAACAATTGTTGCTAAAATGCTAAATATTTACTGGTCTATTGACAAATAATCTGGACGGAAACCCCCGCTGAGAAAAATTGTTTCGTCGTGACGTACACGCATTCAAAATCTCTCCTTCGGCAGGGAAATATGACGATCTTTTCGCCTCGTACGTAAACGAACTAGCCCTCTCCCCCTGAGACAGCGTCCGTTCCACCCCTTGGGATGTTGCACCAATCAGAGACAACCGTGGTTCTACTTGTTAGCGATTGGTCAACGCGTTCCTCCCCGTGCCCTCCCCCTGGCCGCGGGGTGTCCAAGTTTCACGATGCCGTTTGGAAGATAGAATTTTGGCCTCCTTTTTTTCTGAGGGAGGGTATACTTAGAAATATCAAAATTTTTTGTCACGGTACGTTGAATAATAGTACCTCTAAAACGAGGAAGATGTATATTATTGATTTATTGCTAAAATATGCAAGTACAATTTCTTCTGAAACTTTTCTTATTTTCCTGTCATTTCTTCATTTGCGGAAACATTCGTACTGTACGCCTACGTGAGCGCCCGTTACGTGTGGGCACGTTCAGATGCGGTCAGAGATACGGACGATTGCACAGTGCACCTTGGGTGCAAATAACGTGACTGAGTTAACAAAGACTGCAAGAGAATCAGCGAATATTGTGCCAGTGCAGAGGCAAATATGGCACGTGGTACGGTATGGCAGACATGGCACGTGCCGTGGGCGTCACTCACTAGGGGCGCTATTTAGAGTATACCCGTTGAAACAAATAATAACGACCCTAATTTGAACTATATTGACAGGGGGCGCGAATTATATGTTATCCTTGTGCGCCTGAATACCAAGATTCGCCTCTGAGACAGTGCAGATTAAGATGGTACAGTCGAAAGTACTGCCAAACTTGACCGCGCCACTTTTATCATTTGTTAGAATATCAACAACCCGCAGTTCGTGTATCTGACAGAACCAATGCGATGGACCGAGGATTGTCGCTATCGCACGTACTTTTAAATCATCTATGAGCCTGTGGCTTCATTGTTCTCTTCCCTTGTCGTCAAAACGTGTTTCCGTGTCTTTATACACAGTTGTGTGGCCATTTATCAAAATGAAGTGTTAGAATTGGATAGGTGATTTTACAAATTAAGTTTGCCGTAAAACTGTTTATGGAGTTTTTCCTATGGACATTAAGTCAATTGAAGACTTTGGTGAAGAGGAAAAGTCTAATTTTCATCACTGAATAACTTTGATATCACATCTATCTGTAAGTACAGTTTTGGAGATGAAATACTTCCAAAACTTTCATCTCTATGGCCAGTCTTGGTCCTTACAAAAGTCATAAAAAGCCTATATCAAAAGTATTGAGAGAAATAACTTTGGCTCATTATTACACGAATAAAATGTTTCGGTCAATCTTTTACCAGAAAAATCAATGCGTCCAACATGTTATTCTAAAATTCATTCGCGTTCTTTGCACCTGTAGCGTCATGCACAAACGCAATTGTAACGAACGGCCGCGTGGCATAGGCGACGCTAAGGCACCACGCGTTAGCCTTTGTTTAGGAGCGGATGTGACGTCGGCGGGAAACCCTAGGAGGCAGCGTGGTGGGGGGAACGGCGAGCGCCAGCCCTGGCGAGCGGCGGAACGCTCTCTTGGTTACGGGACGCGGTGCGGCACGGATCGAACTGTCTGGGTGGGCGCGGGCCGCGAGCTGTGCAAGAGCCGGCAATGTGTTGCCGTACAGAGGTTGACTCGAGGTTGAGTCGTAAGTGGGTTGCGGCGCTTCACGCCATCTAATGCTTGAGATTAGTGCGTAGTGGTGTGGTAGCCGTAACGGGAAATTACTCCTTGTAAGGGTATTAGTAATTACGTTATTTTGTGATAAGGTGGTGGTCTGTTAATAAACCTCTAAGTTACTAAACCCACACTCGTCTGTGTTATTATTGCAACTGCATGACGCCTCACACCTAAGAAGTACTGTGCAATCGTCCGCATCTCTGAACAAACGTTCAGAAATAGTAAGCAAAGTGGCAAATTTAAACGTGAAAAAAACTCAGAATTTATTTATTATTTTTTTTAATCGGTTTATTTAAGGTCGCTTCAATATCTAAGGTCATTAGCGACCACTATTGCTGTTAACAGTATGGTAACTATGTGGATGAAACGATATGGTGATTGATGATAAGTGGTGAAAGGACGAACACAAATACAACCATGCCCGAGGCGGGACTCGAACCCGCGACCCTTCGGTCCGAGATCACTACGACACTACTGCCTTAGCGATCTCGGCCACCGGGCCGGCTCAGAATTTATTTCTTTTCTTTTATAAACTAATTTTTTATTTACGGTTCATCTGTTAACATCAAAATAAACATATTTTCAATTACAATCGTATACATCAAGATGTAATCTTGTTTTAAAGTAAAGTAATATTCAAAATATATTAGGCAATTTTTATGTTTATTAATAATAAAGTCGTCTCTGGGATGGCTCGTGGACAGCGTCCTAGCTTCCCGAGCTGTGGTCTCCGGGTTTGATCCCCGGTCGAGGCAAAAATATGGTTGTAGTTTTCCCTTAAAATCGTCCCAGTTTCCGTAGCTGAGTGACGAAGAAAAGCTCAAGCAGGCAGATCTTGCTAGTTACGGTGAAGAGAATACGTCATGTTCGCCTCATGTCGCTCTTACCCCCAAGCATGGGAATTTAACTAGGCCCAGGCAAGGGGACACCGGTAGCTGGCCGACGAAGTCGGACTACCGACCCAATAACGCCAAATACATGCATAATAATAATAATAATAATAATAATAATAATAATAAATGTATAATTAATGTTGCGAAAGTTTAAAATTTAAAAAAATACTTTTTAGTTAAATCTATACTAGGGTGGCGGCAGTCGCATGATCGCGACCGCATCAAGCAGTGCTGTACATCAAGCGACTCGAGCTGCAGGATTGAGAATGACTCAAAAATTCGTGTCGAATTCCATCTTGAAGATACTACCCTCAGCCGCCACGTTAGAAAAACCAAAGTATAAAAGTTGATATTTTTACCGAAGCTTGGTATTATAGGGATCTAGCATGTGTGCAATTTTCGGATATTTATCGGGTCCCCCAACAGAGATATTACAGTTGAACATTTGGGAAAATCCAAAATTCCAATTTTTAAAAGGGTGTAATTTTCAAGGGGTACATTACTTACCAATGCTATTTTACAAACAGTAACTATACTGTTATGTGTAAACGTATTTCATCGTCAATGGAGCCCGCGCCTTCTTTTAAGCGACCATCATACCGCTATCTCGATTGAGGTTTACCTGGGTTTACCACGTCATACACATCAATTGTTTTGGCGTAAATAAATAAATAAATAAATTGGGGAAAAATCCTCAATCGCTTAAGGCGCATGCCGGGATGGTCCCTTGCTTGTAGTCCCAGGAATAAATGTAGAATAAATCATTGGCTTACGGGAATACTGTAAACGGTAAAAATTTCCTAAATTCTTAAAATTCTCCGATTTGCTAATTTTTGGAATATTTTAACTATTAACATTTCCTAAAAATGAATTGATTATATCCACGTTTTAATTTTTTAACATTATTTAAGAACCAAATAGTTTTACGACACTTTATCATGTAATAATTATTATTGTTATTATAATGAAATACACGCAAAATCATTTACCATTATCTCTCGATGTTTTCAGGTTCTCTCAGTGCTTGAACTCTTGATGCGTTTTCGTTTGTATGCTGACAAGATTCCCTCCCTTTCTAGTTTATCTAGGGGCAATTAAAAATACGTATACAATTTTAGCATCTTCAAAACCTCCATGAAAAAATTAGTAGAACTTATTAACATTTCACTGATTTTTTTCCTCCTCTTTTTCTCCAGTTTCTCTCATCATCCCCATTCTTTTTCGATTTCCTATCAAACTCATCCGCCCTCGCTTTCACTCCTGTCATCTATGTGAGAACCTGCATCCAAATTGCGTGCGTATTTTCCATTGAATGATTTCCTTCATTATGTACTATTGTAATATAAATTTTGAAAGTGGTCAGGCGGAAGTGTAGGCTAAATGGCTTGAGACTCGCCACCAATAAAGACATTATTTATTTACTTATTTATTTATTTATTTATTTATTTATTTATTTATTTATTTATTTATTTATTTATTTATTTATTTATTTATTTATTTATTTATTTATTTATTTATTTATTTATTTATTTATTTATTTATTTATTTATTTATTTATTTATTTATTTATTTATTTATTTATTTATTTATTTATTTATTTATTTATTTATTTATTTATTTATTTATTTATTTAATCATGCTATCCGAGGAAAAAGTTTAATAAAAATATTTGGAGTCATTTTTAAGAAAATTGGGAAAATGTGTTTGAGACTTCCCCCACAAATCAAAATATCCGTTTTAAACTTGCAGTGCTTTGGGATCGTCCAAATTAATCGGAGAATATCAATTTCGGAGAAAACCGTTTGAACTGTTGAGGCGCCAGTTCTGACCACGGACGGACCGATGGACAGTTAGTCATGCAGACGTTTTGCCGTCAATCGATTTCTCGGTATCAAGGACCCACAAAACGTAGATTATGACACAATATGTTTGAGGAAGTAATTTACTACATATAGGAACAATGGTTATCAAATTTTCCGATACCAGGGTCCAGCAATGTGAGATTTTCTGTCGAAAATTGCAGTTTTTGCCGAAGCATTATAATACTTTCTTTTTACTTCGTATGTAGAAAGGCCAGAAAATAAAGAGAAAAATGACCAAATCATTGTATCTTTTTAAAAGGGCATGTCTATATCAAAATTTAATTTCGTTTCACCGGTATTCCAAATATTTATTTTTGCATATTTGGTATTTTGGCATTTTTAAACAGGCAAATACATGTAAATATGGCCGTTGCTACGATTTCTAGTGGGTAACATTCCTTGTGAGTCAATTTCTTCACAGAATAATCTAGATCACTTACCCTCGTAATGTTTCCAGACAAGTACGTGAGGAGGCAATTACTGTTGCCATGCCTGGGAGAGTCGTTGTCATCTGTTTCCATCTCTGGAAGTATGATATCATGTTCGACGCTGAGTCAGGCGCAGGCCATATGCCAAGCGCAAGCTCTTCATGATGCGAAGCAGGCGCAGTTACGCTCTGCGAGTTAGTATACGAAGAGTTCGTAATTCCCTTTTCATCTTGAACGTGGAATTATCTAACAGACAGTTGCCACAAACAAGTTATAATGTATATTTCATCGGTAAATAATGAAAAAATATTACAATGGATATAACATTGAAACTTTTAAACAAACGAAAGTCGTAAAATGCAATAAATTATTAAATAATGGGTTCCTGGATAAATTATACTAGCTAGAGATTATTTTCTTACACAAAATATGTCATGAAAACATGTCATATGCCTGGATACAAAAATAATATTAATTTCTGCGCGTAACGTATATACTTGGTACAATTCTAGTTTATTCAATTCTAGTTCACCACTAATCGTAGAAGCACTGTGACCGTCATTAACTATCTAGATCACACAATTGTTATGATTTTCTTTTTTAATTTACTGCGTATTAGTAATACGGCTCTTGTGTGGCGTAGAGGTATGAGTGCCGACATGTTAAATCAGAGGATCTGTAATCGGTCTCGGATTGGAAAAAAACTTGTGGTTGAAAACACGTTTGTTGGTTTATGTCGCAGTATAATATTGGTAGCATTTACAAACCATGCGATAAAGTATGTGCTTCGGAAGTACCACTCAGAGGCGGGTTCAGGGGGGGGGGAGGGGGCAGGGGGGTAACTGCCCCCCCCCCTAATGTTGGGACAATTTTGTTTAAAACATTTAATTTCGCCTATCTTCAAATATATATATATATATATATATATATATATATATATATATATATATATATATATATATATAATAAACGATTTACCTTGTTCTGTATTTTGAGAAGAAATTTATTAATAATTAAGCGAACAATAATTTTAAGCTGAGCTAATAAGATACACCAATAAATTGGTGAAATTTAGCTCCATATTATAAAACGCGCGGGCTAATGTACAGCGTTACTGCAAATATCCCGTTTAATTAATAATTTTTCAAGTATATTGCTTTAAACGTTATTTACTTAGAAATTTAACAGTTTCGTACGTAAAATCACGAGTCATAACATTCGAATTAATATGTATTATGATTAAATAAATTCTTTCCATTACAAATTTCCTAGCGTTCTTAAATATTTCAAATGCCAAAAAATAGGTGCTTCTTACGAAACAACGTTTCGTAGGTCCACGGTGGATAAAACGGTGGTTGTCCGTGTAGTAAAACGATTTTATTTAACAGATCGTAAAAAAATGTCAACGCTGTGATTACGGATTAAAAAAATGCACTAACTTTTCTTTCTCTTACTTTTAACTTCTCATCCGACAGTTCTAGCGTGAAAATACAGTGTATACGAGACCAAAAACTGGGAGTTAATAATTTTTGAAAAAGTGAGAAAAATTGAATGATGTTGAATGAAATGGTTTATTGTATTTTATATTGTAAGAATTATTTTCCATTATAATGTATGTTTTAATGAAACTAATGCATTCTATTTCTTTGACGCAAAGTGTACAATGAGAAAAAAGCGAACCTGTTATCTCAATTGAATTTTCAAATGTATTGAATTCAATTGTATATTGAATGTTATTATAATAATTTCACTTTTGTGTTATTATAAACGCGAATTTGTTTTAATCATTATGTCAGTTCCATTATTATAACAAAAAAGTTTCATCTTTTTGGACAACAAAACAATTTTCATTACAAATTTATAATAAACACTAAAATAATTGCACAGAAATGATGAAGCCATTTTCAAAGGGTATTTAGAGTCAACGTGAGTTAAAGACGGGGAAATGTAAAAAATATTGTTTTCTTAGTTTTTCAACTTCAGCTCAGCAATCCAAACTAGTGGTGCTACAGAATGTTAAAAACTTTCTCGTACATGTTAGTTTTCTAATTTCTTTGGTTTGGGGCAGCTTTACAATCATGCCCTATCCACTTGCCAGCTGAAATCCATCTCTTTTTTTAACAAAAAAATTCAATTTTCAGAATTCGATGGACGGGCGTCAATCGATTTTTCGGTATCAAGGACCCAAGGCTACTCTACGTGTTAGACGATTATTTAATAAATTTAGCAACTGGATTTATTCACTTTTTCGTTATCAGAGCCCGGCAATAGTTTCTCTGTCGGAAATTCGCCGTTTTTCGCCCAGCATTATTTTACTTTCTTTGTACTGCGTAAGTGATAGCGTGAAAGTAAAAATGTTTTTCTGGTAGAATAAATTATTTTTATTCTTTTTCAAATTGTTTTCAATCAGATAAAATAGTGTTAAGAAGGCCAAAAAGGTAAAATAAAAAAATGTGTTTCTTACTGTAGAGAGGTGTGGGTGGTGGGACGGGGGCCAAGAAAACTTTCAAAATTCTTATTTTAATGTTAGAGTTATAGTGTAGCTACTCATTTGTCATTTGATTTAGGAGGACTTTTTACTATATTATTCGGGGGGACCCTTTGCCCCAATAAAAGATCCGAAATCCCGCCTCTGGTACACTACTTTTATTATTTAACTTCTTCCTATAATACTATAATAGACGATTAACAATTTTTGCAAGACTCATTTTTCTTGACCTCTGTATTTTCGAAAATTGAAGAAGATAAATAATAAAAATATTTACAGCGAAGTCCTACACCTATAATATTGAAGGTTTACTTTCTGTTTCTCGCCCTTACGGAGGTACTTCATAAGAAGAGAAAGTTATGTAACCGTGCGCCGGAAAACGGCGAATTTGCGGCAGACAAATTCTTATTACCCTGGTAACGAAAAAGTGATAAAACCCTATTGCTAAATAAATAAAAATTATTCCTACACGTGGTGTAAAAACGACACAATGTTAGCTGTCAATTGTTGGCCTGTCTATCGGACTGTGGGAAACATTAATGTTTAATCCGTTCAACCGATTTCTTCAAAATTGATATTTCCCAATATATCTGAATGAACTCGAGCCTTTACGAGTTTCAAATACGTAATTTGGATTTTTCAGAGGACTCTGCATGAAGCCTCAAAAACATTTTCAAATTTTTCTCAAAATGGCACCAAATTTTTTAATCAAACTATGTCTTCGGATAGCATAAGGACGATTAAGTGAATGGTGCAGGTCTCGTGTTCGTTGAAATTCCCGCTTTTTTCTTAAAGAAATCTGTTCCTCACAGATAAATATTGAAATAACTCGACATGCAATATTTACAAAACGAGTGGTCCTAAACAGCACATACTTTCTCGCCCATATTTTTACGCAAAAAGTACTCAAAGTTTTGAAAAATTGTACACGACCATATTTCAAAATCTATCTTTAAGGAATAGATTTCATTAAGGGAAAGAGATATTTTCCCTTAATGAAATCTTCATAATCGTAGTTGTAGGAAGACGCCGAAAAAATTAAAAATGTTTGCAATTTGCAGCAAATCAGAGTTTCAACCAACATGTCTTGCACCATTCCCTTAAATGTCCTTCACACTATCCAACAACAAAATTTAATAAAAACGATAGAGCCATTTTTTTAAAAAAATTGGGAAAATGTCCCAGGGGCTTCTTGTATAGTACTCCCAAAAATTAAAATAAAGCTTTCAAATTCAAGGGGCGCGACACCAGCCACATAGATTGGGGAATATCAAGTTTGGAGAAAATCGGCTAAGGGGTTTAGCCACTAGCATTATTCACAGACAGAGAGACAGACGAATAGGCGAACAGACGGACAGATAGACAGGCAGACGGACAGATGGACGGACGGGCACACAGACGTTTTGCCGTAATTCCATTTTTCGGTGTCACGAACCCACAAAACAAATATTCTGGCTACAGCACGTGTTGGAGAATTTATTTCTAAATTTAACATCTTTATTCGTGAATTAGAGGAATAATAACAATAATAATAATAATAATAATAATAATAATAATAATAATAATAATAATAATAATATCTTCATGGATCTGATCATAGGATCATATTAGACATTTGGGAAACTGAACAGATCCCTTCTGAATGGAAATGCGCAATTATCCATCCACTCCACAAGAAAGGGGACAAAACCGATCCGAATAATTACAGGGGAATCTCACTCTTGCCGGTCACGTATAAAATTCTCTCAAAAGTCCTCTTGAATAGGTTAGAAGAACAAGCTGATAGACAGATAGGACAATACCATGCTGGTTTCCGCAAGGGATACTTCTGCATAGAACAGAACTGTAATCTGAAAACGATTCTCCAGATGAGAAACACAAGAAACACAGTGGTCACGTTTGTGGACTTTAAGAAGGCCTACGACTCCATAGACAGGGAAACACTCTACAACACACTAGAAGAATTCGGTATCGACAGAAAGACAAGAGCACTCATCCGGCAAACTTTAACTAACGCAATTTCCAAAGTTAAATTCATGGGGGAAGTTTCCGAACCATTTGAGATTCAAACTGGACTCCGACAGGGTGACGGACTTTCGCCGTTGCTTTTTAATATCCTTCTCGAGAAAATTATTAGGACTTGGGAAAAAGAAGTTAAAGGTATCCAAATTGGTATAAAAAAAGAGAATAGTTTCCATGTAAAATGCTTATCCTTTGCGGATGACCTCGCAATTCTCACAAATAATAGAAGAGGCCACAGACGCCATAGAGAAACTACACGAAATTGCACATAAAACTGGTCTTCAAATTTCGTACGAGAAAACACAATACATAGAAAGAGTGCCACAAGACAAACTGCCTATCGAAACAACCTACGGGACAATCATACGAGTGCCGCATTTTAAATATCTAGGAGAAATCATTCAACCATCAGGGATCAACCTAAGGGCCAATGAGGAGAGAATAAGAAAATTGCAGAGAGCATACAAACTCACATGGAACTATTACAACAAAAAGTCCATATCCATTAACGCAAAATTAAGACATTATAACACTGTCGTACTTCCTGAGGCACTATATGCCGCTGAAACGACACAAATCGGTGGCCAATCAAAAATAAAAGAAATAGAGAAACAAGAAAGGAAAATTCTCAGAAAAATTTTTGGACCGGTACAAGAGCAAGGGATTTGGATGAAGAGGCCCACATTAGAAATTTATAAGCACACTGATAAGATTACGGACACATTCAGAAAAAGAAGAATGCAGTTCTACAGACATATTCATAGGATGAATGAAAACAGAATTTCAAAACGGATTCTCATAGTCATCAACTCAGGCAGGGGAAAAACAAAATGGATTAAAGAAGTCGAGGAGGATCTCAGACAAGCACACGTTACAATAAATGATGGAGAAAATAGAAAAGTATTCAGGAACACCATCAAAAAACATACATTTGAAACGGAAAGCAAGAAGAGGCCAGGATGTAAATGGACAGCAGAGCGGAAGAAAGAACACAGTGAACACTTGAAGAAAATATGGGCCCAGAGAAAACACAAACAATCATCATAAAGGAATTCAAGTTCAAACGCTGTCTTTAAATGGGAATAATCGTGAATAATAATAATAATAATAATAATAATAATAATAATAATAATAATAATAAAGCAAATACCCAGTACTTTCCACAAAGACAGTTCAAAACATTGTTGATCAAAAACGTTCTATACTAGTCAACAAGCGACTCCGAGAATCGCAAATATACAAAATTAAGGAAAAAATAAAAAAGAGCTGGGACTGCATCAATTGGGAAGGGAAGAAAATGAAAATCTAACAGATTTAACTTGTTCTAGTAATGGGAACGTTAGAATCAACCTCAGCGAAACCCCACCATTTGACAACAAAAATGAACTGGAGAACTTAGTAAAACAACACTGGGAGGAATCGTATGCCGAATTTTATGGATCTGACCCTTTCCAAAGACCGAAACTGCCAAAACTTCAATTAAGGGCTAAAACAAATCTCATTTTGAGCGAAGTCGATAGAATTCTTCAGTATGAAACAAAGAATATGCACAATATAGAATTACTGCATAACTTTGTGTTCATTGGTGCTGTCACAGTACTTAAAGCTAATGGCCAGAAGCTAATTTTAATCAGTGATAGAAAGCAAGTTCAGCCTGTGCAGCCTCCTTGGGAACGGCGACTTCAACACCAAATTGAAACACTGCGTAAGAGCATTGGTAGACTTTCTCAAACACTCAAAGACAACTGCAGTGCCAAGGTTAAAAGAGAAGCAGAGAAAATTATGTTCAAATATAAAAGTGAAGAAAACCAGACAATCATCACGGTACTTGATCATCTCAAACAAACTCTTTCTGTTAAAAGTAACAGTCTAAGAAGATACCGCGAAAGCAACCTTCGTAAGAAACAAAATAAACTCTTCCAAATAAATGAAAAACAGTTCTGCCGCTCTATCCAGATGGATAATGCTCAAGGATTGAACCAAGGTGAAATGCCAGACACGCAAGAAGTGAATAGGTATTGGGGAGACATATGGACACAAAGTAAGCAGCACAATTTCAATGCTGAATGGATCCAAACTGTTAAAGATGAGTGCGAAGACATACCCATGATGAATGACCATAGTATACAGATTGAAGATGTTAAAAGAGCTGTAAAAAAAACTTTGAATTGGAAGGGAACCGGGAGAGATAACATACATAATTTCTGGTTTAAGAACTTTCCCAGCGTTCACGAAACAATGGCAAGGTTATTCTCAAAAGCCCTGAATAATCAAGAAGCCCTACCATAATTTTTAACTTATGGATTAACTTATCTAATCCCAAAATCCAAAATACCCAGCTCTGATCCCGGGAAATATAGGCCTATTACATGCTTACCAACTTTATACAAACTACTACCTTCCATAATAACAGATAAGATATATCAGCACCTTGAAGACAATAACATCCTGGCTGAAGAGCAAAAGGGCTGCAAGAGGGGGTCACAAGGCTGCAAGAAACAGCTCATTATAGATGCGGCAGTCTCTGGACATGCGAAGAAAACAGGAGGGACGTTATATACAGCTTATATTGATTATCAAATAGGCTTCGACAGCTTACCTCACTCCTGGCTAATTGATGTGCTTGATATGTACAAAATAGACCCATTGGTTGTATCGTTTCTAAAGGCACAGATGTAAAGGTGGACAACCAGATTGTACATTTGCACGCAAAATAATCATGTCAATGCAGGAGACATACATATTAAACAAGGAATCTTCCAAGGAGACTCTCTTAGCGCTCTGTGGTTCTGCCTTGCTATGAATCCCCTATCGACTTTGTTAAATAAAGATCAAATGGGCTACAAAATCAACAGCAAAATCGATCATGTACGCTTATCCCACCTGCTGTTCATGGACGACTTAAAATTATTCAGCACCACAAGAGAAAAGCTTAATCATTTGCTTGACACTACTGCAAAATTTAGCAATGATATTGGAATGCATTTTGGCGTCGAGAAATGTAAACTAAATGCACTGCGGAAAGGAAAGTGGCAACATCAGATGGATTACACCCTTGGAGAAGGAAATGCTAAACACGAACGAATTCCTGCCATGAATCCTGAGGAATATTACAAATATCTTGGATATTTACAAAGATTTAATGTTGACCAAAAAATTACAAAATCTATCATTACCCAGGAATTTAATACACGTCTGAGTAAAATTCTGAAAACTAAACTCAGTGCTGGCAGGAAAATTAAGGCTATAAATACCTATGTAATTCCAGTGCTTACCTACAGCTTTGATATTGTCAGATGGACACAAACCGAACTAGATGCATTTAATACAAACTGCAGAGTACTTTGCACCAGATTTAGATGTCACCACCCTAAAAGCGCAGTTGAGAGATTCCACCTACCTAGGTCTTTAGGAGGAAGAGGTGTCATAGATATTGTGAATCTCCATCACCAACAACTGGAGAGACTGCGTCAGTACTTCCGCGAAAAAGCTAATGGAAGCAAGATACATCGGATTGAACATACATTGACCGGAAAATTACACCATTGAATTTGTCTGATGAAACAATGAACCTACAAAAGCAAATACAGACCAATGAGATGAAAATCAGCAACTGGAAGAGAAGCAACTCACGGACGCTACCCATACCAGATAGAGGAGAACTGATGGACCGTAAGTCGTCAATTAAATGGCTGTGCTTGGGAGAACTTTTGCTGAAACAGAGGGTTTCATGGTAGCTATTCAGGACCAAGTAGTATCAACTAAAACTACCGTAAATTTATCCTGAAAGACAATAACGTTCGTGATGACAAATGTCGGCTATGTGGAGAACATAGAGAAAATATAGACACATTATCAGTGGATGCAGCTCTCTAGCATCCTCAGAATATACAAAACGACATGACGACGTTTGTAAAGTGGTTTATCAGCAACTATGCCACAATAATAACCTTTGACGGGTAACCGAACTCCATACTATAAGTACACACCCGAACCAGTCATTGACACAAATAATCACAAAATGTACTGGAACAGGTCCATAATAACAGATAGGTCTGTATCATCTAATAAACCGGACATTGTACGGCATAACAAGAAAAATAAAAAGGTGTATCTGATTGATGTCGCAGTCCCGCTAGCTCACAACATCCCAAAGAAAAGAAGTGAAAAAATTCTAAAATATCAACCTCTGACAAATGAGATAAAGGAAATGTGGAGCGACGTGGAAATGGTGACGATTGTACCAATAATTCTAGGCGCCACTGGTGAAATTCCTAAGTTCCTACATGAATCCCTAGCTGAACTGCAACTGAAGAAGGGGTTATACATCCAGATGCAAAAGATTGTCATACTGGACACATGTAACATCGTGAGGAAGTTTCTGAACATTGATGGTTAATCCAGTGCTGATTATGACAGTTGGAACGTGTATCTCTTGTTCATGGTAACCGAGATGCACGAGTGGAAACAAGTTAAATTGTGATGATGATGATGATAATAATAATAATAATAATAATAATAATAATAATAATAATAAAGCGAGTTCTTACTTGTTATTCAAGTATGCTTTCAATAACCAAATCAGTTGGTGCTCAGATAATTAATTGTGAAATTCCGATGAATAATATAATACTCTCTTTCTATATTAATTTTGCAATGTTCTTCTTGAATCTTTCTATTATATTTTGATATTTATTATTACTACTTTACGCATGGGCACGCAATCGAAATTTACATGATATTAATCTATAAATATTTCTATAATTGATTTTCCTGGCCATGCTCTTATGACAGGAAAATCAATTATAGAAATATTGAATCAATTATAGAAATATCAATTATAGAAATCAATTATAGAAATATATAAATTTAAATTTATAATATTCATTCTATGATATTTATTAGTGAGTATCGACATACAACTTAAAAAATGATTTTACATCAAAAACAGTTAAAAACTGTGTGTGACGTGCTACGAGGAAGTGAATTATGTGCACGTATTCAAAATTCTGTGATCTCTACACTAAGTCATATTCTACTTGAATTATGAATACAGAGCAAATTAGCGTTTTTTGCAAGGATTGTTAAACACACACACACACGCTCCGATGTAATAAAATCTATTTTCAAGAATAAATCAACAATAAATTTGGGCTCTTATCCATCGTGTCCTTCCTCAAGGGATGATACTTCCTGCCGCGACAACATGGAAATTTGAATAACTATATATTCCACTGAATTCTAGAAGACGTGCCCAGATAATGAAGTTACATATATGTCCAGAAGCAAAACAAGAGTCATCTCAGCATTTGCTTAATGGATCAGGGAAACTGGACGAAAAACCTGATCGAGATGGGGATCATTGACCCGGAGGCAATACTAACGGGGGACAATGACCCGGAGGCAGCTACAATACTTGTTACAGGTTGTTTAGATTTGTACAGTCCAAATGGTAAATAATGCGTTAAATATCACTGTTAAAATTACTATTACTTTCCTTGTGATGCTCTAATTGTATAGAAACAGTTATGCAGCAGAAACGATTTTTACTTGGGATTTTTACTTTTGTTTCGAATTTAATAATTTAATGTCATCTGGCAAAGTAATGTAAAAAAATGTACCCTTTCCCTCAGGTAAAATGTGCGGCAAAATTCTATCTTCCACACCGCGCCGACAAACTTGGACACCCCTCGGCCTGGGGGAGGGCAGTGGGTGGGACGCGTTGACCAATCGCTAGCAGGTAGAACCACAGTTGTCTGTGATTGGTGCCACATTCCAAGGGGTGGAAAGGACGTTGCCTCAGGGGGAGGGGGCTAGTTTGTTTACGTACGGGGCGGGAATAAGTCATATATCCCTACCGATGGAGAGATTTTGCCTGCACGTTCGCCACTACGAAAAAATATTTCTCAGCGGGGCTTTCCGTCCAGAATTATTGTCAATTGACCCGTAAATATTTAGCATTTTAGCAACAATTGATCTAACGTTTAGCAATCGATTTGTAACTCCAGTCGAAGTGCAATTTTCAGATGCTCATTTCAGGCACAATTTGCGGACCCTTCCCGGTCGTTCTAACGCATATTTCGAATTTGTTTATAAAATTATAAATTGTTGCAAAATTGTTAATTCACAATTTTCGGCTTCGGTAAAATCTCTTCATCGGTAGGGAAATATGACTTATTTCCGCCATGTACGTTAACAAACTAGCCCCCTCCCCCTGAGGCAACATCCTTTCCAACCCTTGGGAACCTTGGGGATGTTGCACCAATCACAGACAACTGTGGTTCTACCTGCTAGCGATTGGTCAACGCGTCCCTCCTCCTGCCCTCCCCCAGGCCGAGGGGTGTCCAAGTTTGTCGGCGCGGTGTGGAAGATAGAATTTTGCCGGCCACTTTTTCTGAGGGAAAGGGTACATCACTTCGAGGGTGGGCGACATGATGCGTTGTAAGCAGTTTTCTGTTCTTTCGATCTATGATAAGAATTTCTTGCTTAGTCTTGTCCACTAGTGCGGAATTGTACTTGTCTACAGGCACGTCCAAACCACTAATTGCATATATTTTATTCCTCGAGTTCAGGGCGGGCTGCAATACGTCTCACTCATCAGTAATACTCTCTGCGAATTCTCTTTCATTATGTCGTTCGAAATGTTCTTTCAATCTTCAATGCCTAGTTATTTGTAAATTTTACCTCTCTCAAGATCTTGAATCACGGAATCAACTTCATCGCTCTCTTCTTGTCATTGTCTCTTGTCTTTACATTGTGATTTTGTCTCTCAAGACCAAAATGCATGCAGATGTCATTGCTAAAATCATAGACAAGAAAATCTATTCTACGTTTGTAACGTCTAATGCCTTGAGCCCATGATTTGATTTTCTCTTTTAGCTTCTCGGCTACCAGTGGCGTGTATAACGCCACGCAGCTAACCCAGTACTGCTAGTGTAAGTAAGAATAAGAATTTAATGAATTTTCAGAATTAAAAGTACAATGTCAAGTGATCAAAATATTGCACCCACTGTATACTCTACTGCGATCTTTGGCCGGCCCATTGCCCTGCCCCAAGAGCGCTGTAAGAGCCCTGTCGGCTCTGCCACAGCGCTGACTTCTTCGCCGGGAAAGAGCTGCGTGCGCATCTACCTCAAGGGCAGGCGGCGGGCAGGGGGGAGCCGACGCAGATACTGAACTCAGCTAGCTGGGGTCGGATGACGTTTCTCCCCCTCCCTCTGCTTCATGGCCACGCGTCGCCTGGTGCTCCCTGCCCTGCGAACGTGATTGCAATATTCCCCGCTAGAGAGCAGATGAGAGCAAACCTTGCATCTCGCATTACAGCCAGCGCTACCACAAAGTAAAATTATTGAACATGACATGTTTTGTTAGTATAAATTACCGTATTGTTTGTCGAGAAGTTTATATCATATAAAATTATTATATGGTACATATCAGGGGCATCACTAACAGGAAGACAGACGATGCTGCGGATCAGCCGCTGCGGTTAAGTGTTCGCGGTGCCTCTTCCACCATCATCATTTCCTTCTTTCTCCTTCTTCGAAGATGCCGTTGAAGCGCTCCTCTGGAGTACTTCTTCGTCTAACCTCTCACATTCAATCTATTCAGCGTGGGTGGCCCTCGAACCCTCTTATTATTGGCGTATCGGCTGTTTCTGACCACGCTACACGCACTTTCTCAAGTTCAGAGGATAGTTATCAACTGCGCTCACTGCCTGCTGAAGTCTCCCGCAATGTTCGAGGAAGTATCTTCTGAGAGATGCAATTTGAGAACTGTTTAGTATTATGAGATCTACAACACCTCGCCCTCCTTGTGATATTGGAAGGGTAAAACGTTCAATACTGGGGATGATGTTTTCGGTGTTGAGTCCTAGCGGTTCGAATTGTCCTCTGGAGGTTGTTGAGGTCGGTGATGCTCCATTTAAGAAGGAGGCCAAAGGAGTATGTCGGCACTGGAATGACATATGAATAGATGGCCTGCACAAGATTTCTAGCAGAGAGTTGAGTTCTTAAGAGTCCATGCAATCGTTTACACACTTCAGTTAGTATGTTTCAGTTAGTAGTTCAGTTAGTATGTTCTTAGTGGCAGTGTGTTTCATTCGGCGTGACTGTTAAAAACCCAAGTATTTGTAAGCTTCATGGTGTTCCATGAAGGTAATCTTTGGTCCATTGTCATTTTCCAAATTTGTAATTTGCATATTACCCCGAATGATATTCACTTTCCTACACTTATCCAAACCGAATTTCATCTTGATGTCGTCAGTGGATTTCTCCTTCACGCTAAATACTTGCCGTATATGATTCTCAGAATCTGCTTCAGATCATCCGTATAAAGAAGATGCGAGACACGAAGAAGGATTGAGTTCCCTTTTTTAAGAGTGATGTCATAATTAGATGCATTTAGTAGAGTAGACAGAGCATTCATGGTTAAGCAGAACAATAAAGAGATTAAAGAGTGTCCCTGGAAAATCCTTCGGCGCATATACTATATAGTATTTGTTTGGAAGGATTGTTTTCCAGTATAGAGATACACTTTTGTATTCCATCGGTTCATCACCGTTTTCAGGATGTTTTTGACAAACGGGTGGACCTTGCATACATCCAAATATTGAAGGAGCCAAGAACGGGGTACGGTGTCGAATGCTTTAGAATAATCTATGTAACATGCATTTAAGTTTCTTTGTTTTTCAAGTACTTGCCCCATAATTACAGAGACTGTAATGAGTTACTCCTTGCATCCCGGAAATCCAGGTCTACATCCTTTCTGTTCATTCGCTAATATGTTCTGTTCCTCAATGTGTGTCATCATCAGTTGTGTAACACACGATGTTATGAGTTGGTAGAACGTTTGAAGGCAGGTTATAGGCCTGTACTTCGAGGAGAATTTAGTGTCACCTTCCTTTTGTAACAAGGACGTTCTACCTTGAGTGAGGAAATAATGCATATATGCTGGAATGTGAAGAAAAGACTGAATTATAGTAGCTATATAATGGTGAGTGCCGGTAAATTTTTGAGCCAATAATTGTGCATGCTATCACTGCCCGATTCCTTCCAGTTACGTGCTTTCTTCAAAGCTGCTTGGACAACGTCCAGGGGGATGATTGGTTCATCCGTTAGAGGGTTATCCCGGCGTCCGTCATATTCCATTTCAATCCACAACATATCTGGGTAATGAGACAGCAGATGACAAGCTTACAAAAGTCTATGGACACAATGGTGTCAACTGAAGAATCAATAGTGAAACATATATTGAACAACAGCAGCAAATCATCATTCAACAATAAGAGCAATTAATTCAACTGCAACAACTATAACATCAACTTCAATTGCTGCAGCAAGCATACCCTCATCTATCGCAGTGTCCTTCTAATAACGAGCCTGCCAATCCACATGTTGCGGATGGATTTTTACATTTATCTATAAATCCAGCTACTGTAAGTACAAATTTATCTTACAATTCGAACATGGCTGAATCTAAGGAAATCCAAGAGGGCATATGGCAGGAAGTGAAACGGAGGCCTAAGAGAAAAAGTAAAGGAGAGCTCGAGCGTCAGGCAAAGCAAAAACCAATTTTCACGTCGAATAGGTTTCAAAGTTTCGGCGAGGAACCTGTTGAAGTAACTAAACCTATTAATGATTAAAATGGTTCTGAACACAAACCACCACCTGTAATTGTACCTGGCGTTACAAATATACAAAATATGATTATCTCCATTGAAAATGTCATTTCCAAATCTGATTGTTGTTTTGAACTCACAAATAACAATGACTACAATAATGTCAAATAATTCAGATGCGTATAGAAAGCTAGTGTCTCATTTTAGAGAAAAAAAGAATTAGTGGTGAAAAGCCGTTTCGCGTAGTACTTATGCACAGTTCTACATATATCAAACAATTAAAAGACTCTGTTGAAGTGAAAGGCCACAAAATACGACAGATCTACAGCATTAAACATAGTGACAAAAGTTCCTTTGCCACTTTTCTTTATTGATTTAGAACCCAGCGATAATAATAAAAACATTTATGAAATTGAAAATCTTTTAAATGCAAAAGTAAAATTTGAAGCTCCACGAAAAAAACGTGCCATAGTCCAGTACAAAAGATATGAAGCCTACAACCACACCCAACGATACTGTGGCCATCCATATCGTTATGTTAAATGCGCAAAGATCACCCCACTACTGACTGTGACAAGGTCAGAGACGCCCCTCCAAAGTGCGTTCTTTGCAAATGTCAGCACCTAGCTAACTATAAGGGCTGCGAAGTCTACCAGAGACTGCGCAATCGTAAAGGTACGAAAGAAGATATCTAAACAGGACCCAAATGTAGCTCACGAATCTGAATTTCCACCTCTAGGCCATCCTGCAGTAGCAAAATCTCTGAACTCACGTACATTCTCCGAAGCGCTTATTAATGAAAACGCACCTACAGTTGGAAACAAACTGATTCTTCAGATAAGTCGATCTTTTAAGAAATTTGAACTAATTCTAAGTAAACAAGCAGAACAAATGACAACTTTACTCAACCTCATGTCGAAAATAATAACAAGAATAGGAGTAACACCTACCGAATCGGAACGTGGAATACAAACGGTATTTCTCAACACTCCCGAGAATTAGAAATATTCTTAAGAAATCTAGACATAGATATAATGTTGATTTCTGAAACCCACTTCCTACAAAAGTCATTTCTCACCCAACTCTAATATTTACTGTAAGCATCGAGACGACAGAGGTCATGGTGGATCAGCAATACTAATAAAAAAACAATTAAACGGCATGCATGGCCTGAATTTCAAAAAAAATATTTGCAATAGAAATTGTTGATGCTTTTGGACCCGTTACATTATACTGCCCTCCAACATATAAAATAAAGAAAGAAGAATTTAAAGAAAGAAGAAATTTTATGTGTGCTCCCAAACAAGAAAACTCCTGGTTATGACCTCATCACCGGCTGTATTGTGAATAACCTGCCAAAAAAGGCAATTGCATTACTAACCTCTATTTTCAATGCCGTTTTCAAATTAGGACACATTCCATCACAATGGAAAGTATCTCAAATTATAATGATTCATAAACCAGGCAAACCAATGCATGAATCCTTTTCCTATAGACCCATTAGTCTACTCTCTCTTATTGAAAGTTCTAGAAAATCTGCTATTGAAGAGATTAAGCCCAATTCTCGAAGAACTCGATTTTATTTATTATTTATCAATTCGGTTTTCGAAAGAAACATTTAACCACGGAACAAATACGTCGAGTAATAGACGTAGTTAATAAAACTTTCGAACAAAAGCAATACTGCTCAGCTGCTTTCATTGATATCAGTCAAGCCTTCGATAAGTTTAGCATAAGACTCTTTACAAAATAAAAAGAATCTACCTCATCAATGGAACATAATTCTCAGCTCCTATCTGACAAACACTCTCTTTCAAGTGAAGTTTCACAACGAACTATCCTCATTTCGACCAATAGAATCCGGAGTACCTCAAGGAAGTGTGCTGAGCCCGATCTTGTACTACTTACTATTTACCGCTGATCTACCACAACATGACTGTATCACAACCGCAACCTACGCAGACGACACAGCAGTCCTGGTTACCAACAACGATCCCGTTGAAGCGTCCAACATCCTAGAAAATAATTTGAATGAAATTTCGGAGTGGTTTGAGGAATGGAGAATTAAACCAAATGAAACCAAATCTCACATAACCTTCACCCTAAGGAAAAATTCTTGTCCCCCGTAAAAATGAACGACAAACAATTACCACAAACTGAAGTAGTAAAATATATTGGTCTGCATCTCGACGGAGACTAACTTGGAGAGCCCACATCTTAAAAAAACGAAAAGAGATGGACCTAAAACTAAAAAAACTGTATTGGATGATCGGAAGAAAATCTCCTCTCTCTCCGTAATAAATTACTTGTTTACAAGGCACTATTAAAACCAGATTGGAATATGGGATACAACTCTGGGGAACAGCTAGGCATTCGAATATTGAAATTCTGCAATTGCCCATGGTATGTATCTAACAGCACATTACATTCTGATTTGCAAATTACAACTATCCATCAGACCATTACAGAATACATCGAAAAATACGAAAAAAGACTTGAAAACCATCCAAATTACCTTGCAGTGAACATCCTGGACAACAATGAAGACCTCAGAATATTGAAACGACACCGCCCCCTAAATCTCATTCATAGATGTAAATAAAATAGTAACAAAGATGACAGTGTGGTCATTGAAAAATGTAATAGCTGGATTATGTTTTTTAAAAAATTCAATTTTTATCTGAGAAGTGCTGTCAAAGGACAACTCTTCACTCAAGTTATTTTTATTTCTAAATAATTTACCGAATGTTCATGTAAAGAACAAATTGTGAATAAACAGTTGATAAAAAAATTAGTAACGTTCTGCCTACATAAGACGTATTCAGTTCTAATGGTATTTACTTACGCCTTTGCGAGACGAAGTCCGCACTGGTAATCGTAATTGATGGTTGTGCCTTTGTAACACGAGGTCTACACTGGCAAATATTTGTAATGGTCGTGCAGCTATGTATGGAAGGATGCCGACCACTGTAATGGTTCATATTTATTCTTGAATTGTATATCTATTCTTGAAATGTTGCAGATTCATATTTGCCTCTATGGTGAGGCATTTAGTATGTTAGCGTCTATGGTGAAACATCCTCGACGGCGTTCTGCGTCCGTGCCGGATATGGTTCGGATAAGGTAATTCGTTCGTAGTAAGTATATGCTGCAAGGTGTTCTCGTAAAAAAAGACAACCATTAAAAAATTAGTCAAGCGCAACCAAAAACGGTCCATAGTCATGTTTTAAATATTAATATGATATTGTTACGATGGTAAAGCAGTAACTGAACCACATTCAATTCAGTGTAAATTATTTATTTTATTTAAAGAAAACAGCTCAAGCGAGTGCTTTGTCATTTGCCAATTTTTACTGAATTGATCTGTTTTTTTGTTGTTTTTTTTCTTTGCATGCTCCTAAATTGGATACTAATGGGCGAAAAGGAGTCTGCAATAGTAACATCTGCTTCATTTATTGTTAATTTTCCCTCGGGAATTGTATTTTTTGTATGTATTTTGTAATGAGGCGTTTTGCAGCCTGTCACGTTTGTATTTGATTGTAATTCTATATATTTCAGCATTCCAGCTATTTTTTGTTACCAGGTTTTGCCTGTGCAGCTGAATTCAAATTTTTTATAACTATGTGTAATTCTGCTTTGTGCAAGATTAGATGATTGCACTATTCATATTGTAAAAAGAGCTTGTCGTCTTTAATTATGTCAATAAATGTATGTTTTCTCTGAAACTCATGTGGATTAAGCATATCTTCATGGTGGGATATTTCCTTTAAGCAGGAATTCATGTGTAGCCGCACCTGTTTAAACTATCAAATGTTTAATTTGTCTTCTGTAATGAAGCTTCTTTGACCTAGGGATTCTATGTTAGTCCCGAACGTTTTCTTGGCACACGTGTCTCTTGAAAGTAAAAGATTTCCTTTTCCTTTCCTTTGTTGTTATTTGGGATTTAGGACAGGAAATAATAAATTGTCGCATTTATTTGCGGCTGACGACCGTATTTTTATTTATTGAAATTTGTTACTTACTTGTTCCCACTTAGAAATATAACAGTAAGAAGTGAAGACGCGTTATTCTATTGTTGATCCTGTTTTCCATTCGAAATGAATATTACGTTTCTGATTCAAATTACGCGATGTGAGTCAACAAACTTGTTCATTAATTGGTAATGAGTCAAAACTAACCACTGTATTTAGACGCCAAACCCAGTTGTAGCCTCTGTTTTAAAATGGTTATATTTCTTGTGCTGTGTGAATACTTATTAACATGCTCAAGTACTTAGTGAGGCAAACGTGCTTCAGTTAAATGCTATAGTTTATATTCACCTCAAAACTGCATTTTTTATGAGGAGTTTTGTTTTTTAATTCACCAAAAACATTATTTGAAAAAAAGGGAGTTTTGAATTGACAGAAGAAGGCATGAAAGTAGCGATTTATTACTATTACTATTATTATTATTATTATTATTATTATTATTATTATTATTATTATTCTCGCATATCCGCCGTTTTGAACCATGCATACATGCACTTTCACGGGTTCAGTACCAATTATCTCGTTGCAAGTCTTGCATGAAATCAATCAGAGGGACCAGCATTAGACTGAATTCTATTTTTATACCCCAGGGTTGATAGTGCTGGGGGGATGGAAGATGGAATGATGATGATAATGAAGAATGAATGGCCGCCACACACAGACACACCCATGCCCGAGGCGGGACTCGAACCCGCGTTCTTTCCGTCCGAGATCGCCACGGCACTAGTGCTTTGGCGATCTCGGCTATCCGGCCATGCTCTATTATTGTTGTTGTTGTTGTTATCATTATTAATATTATTATTATTGTTGTTATTATTGTTATTGTTGTTTTTGTTGTTGTTTATTCATAATTTTGTAACATGGAACGCTGCAAGCGGCAGCGTGACAAAAATGAGAGTCGGAGGCACCCAGGCATTGCCTATATCCTCTTTCCCCCGCCTTAACAGTCGCTAGAAGGTTTAATACATACGGGAGTTTGCCCATATTGGGGTAATTTTGAACCTAAGGCTTCTCTCCTCGCCGAAATAAACGAATACCGGAAACACGGATAGAAAGAATATAAGGCTAATGAAGTTCGCATATTCATCAGATGTCTCCATCTCCTCGCGGCAAAAAATCGGTTCCGTTCCGAAGGGCGCAATGTGGGATATTGCCAAAAATCTGTAGCTGATTTGTTTTTTAATTAGTTTATATTGCAGAAATTAATACGTTTTTTACGGGAGTGAAAATTTTCTTTACAATTCTTGCCAAAATAGCTCGTTTCCATCTATATTGAGAATTCAACTTGTATTTGATTGATTTTTTCGTGTTTCCGGACTCTCGACGGGTCTCCAGGAGTGTGTGGTAATGTAACGCATGTTAGTGTGTGTGTGTATGTGGAGAGGATAGGACAAGGAAAAGGAAGGACAGATCGCGCGCGGTTCGTGGCCCGTTTGTTAGGGTACTTCTCCGGCATTCGCCTGGTGTTGATCGGAGGAACCACGGAAAACTACCGATCAGAGCAGCCGGACGCTAGAATTCTCCTCCAGCCAGCGACTGAATTCGACCTCGCTGAAAAGCTAGTGTCGAAAATCCTGCCGCCGCACTATGGGGCAAATGATAGCAAAACCTGGCAGAAATTAAAAAAACCAAAATTATTTAAGGTGAAAATTTCTTACGGTTTCGTGCAAAGGAGAACCTGTACGAATATGTCTAGCATGTCACGTCGCTTGGGCTATCCGTCTCCACAGTAGAGCTTTCAGTTCATGCAGTGTTGTAGTGGCGATCGGACGTGCTTTTCATTAGTGAGAATTTATCTCTAGGTTCGTGGTGTTTTTCAGTCAGTGTGTGTAAAGAAAACCAACTTTTTGCAATGGAAGCTTCAATTTCAGGTATTTAATGTTATTTAGCATGTGACAAACACAAAATCTAGGACTTAATATTAATAAAAATAAAACTACAAAGAAATAGCTTTTAACATTTCAAACTTACGTCTTATTTTGCGAAACACATAACTTTTTAATTATGTATCAAAGGTCATCAAGCCTTGATCTTTGTTTCTCGCTATTCAGTAATGTTCCAAATATATTATACAGCTGTTTTTTCTTGCTACTTTTTGCTACTTTCTTCACCGGAATGAATTTTTACGAATGTGTCTGCACGTAAAATACCGGAAATGAATTGTGTAATATGTGAGTATTTTTTTTTTTTTTTTTGCAGGCAAGAGTTCGGATACCGTTCATATCAAGAGAAAAGAACTTTTAGATGTTATGTGAGTTCTAATGAGAGAGAAACAACCAAAAAATTTAAAGTCTAGACCGAAAATCTGAAGACAAGAACAAAGTGTGGTTCACAAAATATTAGTGATTTAAAGCAAAAAGCAAGTCATCTCAAGTCCCAATTCAAGTTGCGATGGATGAAGGCTTGCAGAATACGTGAAAAATTTGATAAAAATGGTGAGGAATGGCTTGAAAGTTTCGTTTCGTTTAACCAGTATTCACTGAAGAGATGTGGGCGCCGGGAAATTTCTTTTGAATCCAGTTCTGTGCGAACAAAGCGACAAAAAACTAAAGAATTGCGAAATGCTACACCATCTAATATTTTAACATTCGCCACACAAATGAACATGAGGGCTGAAAGACATTCGCAGGCTTCGAAATTACTGATGGAAATGACTTCAAGTCCAACACGTGCCCAGAAATACAGAGCAGCTTACAGAAAATCAGTGGAACCAAAACAGATGACTGGCGAAGATGCTCTATCAGTTTTCGTGGAAGCTAAATTGACTAGACATCAATATCACATCATAAGGACAAGTGCTCCAGAAAAATTTCCGTAATATAAAATAGTTCAGGATGCGAAAAAACTCTGTTACCCTACAAGTATGCACATTACCGAAAATTTTGCTCTCATTTCACTGCAATCTTTGCTTGATTACACTGTGAAGCGCCTTCTAATGCCACTGGAATCTGTAATTGAATCACTCCCAAATGCAGTACTTCATCAACTCACTCTGATATCAAAATGGGGGTTTGATGGCTCTTCGAGACACATATCTTACAAGTAGGTATTTTAAAATAATAATGCTGATGATTCTTCTGTTTTCATTACAAGTATTGTTCCTCTTTGTGTGGTTTGTAATGAAAAGATTGTTTGGCAAAATCCGCGACCTGCATCGACAAGATATTGTAGACCTGTTCACATACAGTTTATAAAGGAATCGAAGGAAGTATGTATTAAGGGAAAAATGAGAGTTGACGATGAAATAAAAAATATTCAAAGAGAATTACAAGTTGATCACAATATGATATTTGCCATGGTTGATGGAAAAATATGTAATGCTCTGACTGAAACTACTTCAACTCAAAAGTGTTACATATGTAATGCCACTTCACAAAATTTCAATAATGTGAATAAAATGATTGAGAGGACAATTAAGAAAGAAAATTTGAAATTTGGGTTGTCAATCATACATGGGTGGATACGCATGTTTGAGTGCCTATTGCATTTGGCTTATAAGTTACCTATTAAGAAGAGGCGGGGGAATGATAAAACATTGTGGCTGAAAATAAAGCTCGTATTAAGAGAGAGTTTGCAGAACGCAGTGGTTTGATGTGGATCAGCCAAAACCAGGATCTGGTAATACAAATACCGGAAATACAGCTAGACGGTTCTTTCAGAGCCCTGAACTATCTGCTGAAATTACACGCATTGATGTAAATTTAATTAAAATGATGCACATAATTTTGATTGTCGTATCAAGTGGCTGTGAAATTCATGTTGAAAAGTTTCGGGCTTTTGCTCATAACACGACTCGGTATTTTGTTAAAAAATATCCATGGTACATGTCACCTACACTGCACAAGTTTTTTATTCATGGACCTGAGATTGTCTCGTCAGCTTTGCTTCCAATTGGACAATTAACAGAGGAAGCTCAAGAAGCACTCAACAAAGATTTTAAAGAAAACAGAGAGCACTTCTCCCGAAAATGTTCCCGTGAAAAAACTAATAGTGATGTTTTGAATTTACTGCTCTTAAGATCAAATCCACTTATAACCAACAAGAGAAAATTACCTACGAAAAATGTGCAAAGCCTCTTAAAAGAAGCTCAGGAACTCTTGGTTCATCCACCCGAACACATTGTTCATTCTGAAAATTATGAGGCCCGCGCGGATGATGATTGCGATGACACAGTTCATAATAATGATAACGATGATGATGATAATGATGATTTTTCATGATTCAATATAATTTCACTATATTTATAATTGATTTTAATTTATGTTATTAGTAAAACCTTTCATTTTTTGCTTCCCATCAATAAAACGTAATGTAACGTTATGTTGTTTTTATTTACAATGCGTATTCCTAGAAAATCGACTATTTTTTTGTCAGATGTATCGAATTGGAAGTTACACCATTTCTTTTAACATTAATTTCTCTTTACAGTGATATGCAATACTATGGGTTATAGGTGTTACTCGAATTAATGCCAGAAATGAGGCCCTCTTGCCCCACTGTGCGCCGTCAGGACTCGAACCTAGGACCTCCTGGTCAGAGGCGCTGCAGTGACATCAGTTGATGCACTGAGCTACCGCTCCCGATTTGAGCTTGTATGTGGGTTAGGATAAGTATTACAGAATTTAAGAAAACGTACACGGAATACACTTCTTTCCATAGTACGTCAGTTTTCAATTGTTTTTAACGTTAAATAAGTAAATAAATAAAAGGTCTGGGAATTGTATGAGCGGCGCGTGCCATGCCGTTTACATCGACATTCTCCGACCTTCGACTCCGCCGACTTTGCCTTCGTTCCCGCCCTTCTGCATCCAATTACTCAGTCAAATTAGACCAAAATGGGGATCGAATGAATGAATCCAGAAGTTTTGAAATTTGGTCTCCTTGGCGTTGGTAGGTATTTTTTTATTTTTTTTATTTTTTATTTTTTATTTATTTAATCAAAAACTGTATGCGACGTATGGGGGAGTAAATCATCTGCGCACGCTTTCTTGAGTTTCAGAATACCTTTCCAATAATTTAACTATTAATAGTTGAAAGATGAAAAACAATAATAACAACAACAACAACAACAATGTGAGGGATTAACATTTTTAAAATGTGAGGGATTAACATTTCAAAAACTAGATATTTTCGTTGCCAAATTATAGAAAACTTATTTTTTAACGGTGAAGGGGCTCCTCGGTCGGTGAGGGGTTAGCTTACTGACCTCTGAACCCCCAGTGCGCGGGTTCGATCCCGGCCGAGGAACCCAGATTTTCGAAGGACGGAAAATCCACAGTAGCCATGTCACCCTTGTGGCATGTAAAAGAACCCTGGCAGGATGCCCGGCAAAATTAAATCCCTCCGACAACATCCCGCCCTAACGAGATCCCACTTTCTCCCAACCAGACAGTTCGGATAAAGTTAACTGAGCCCGACATCTGGCGGAGAAAGTGAGAGTCAAATCCCAGGCGCAGTTGGGGACTGCCCACGGGGCGTGCCTGCTTAGATAAACCCCGGGTAGGTTCGAAGAAAGCCTGGGTCGAAACTCGGGTGCGGAACACTGCCTACGGGCTGTCTCCACGCAAAAATACCCCGTATGAATATATATAACGGTAAAGGAACAAACACATTTGATTTTTCTGTATTGTTAACAAAATAGAAAACTCACCCTAAGCTCTACTACCACTACACGCAAAGGAAAGTTCAACACAACGTGCGCATAGTGAAGCTACATTTACGTCCAGAAGCAAAGCAAGGGGCCATCTCAGCATTTGCTCAATGGATCAGGGAAACTGGACAAAACCCCGATCGAGATGGGGGTCATTGACCGGAAGTACATTATTTGTTACAGGTATATTGAGTCTTTTTTAACTATATAATGCAAATGTAGACTAATTCATTATACTATATCTTGTTTTTGTTAAAGTAAACATAATTTTTTTTCACGATCAGTACAGTCTCTAATAGTATAGAAACAGTTTTGCAGCAGAAAAGATTTTACTTTTAACTTAAATTTGTGTACCAATTTTAATTGTTTAAGTTCATCTGGCAATGCGTTGTAAAGTAATGTACATGTATTGTATGTGGATTTCTTGTGGTGACCTGTTGATACTGACACTTGATGAACATGATTCCTACGTCGTGTGTTGTAAGCACACCATACTACATATTCTTAAGTGTGTGGAGTGAACCGGAAGTGGGGGAGATGCATGAGGTTGTTTTTTTTCTTTATTGATTGATTGATTTTTTATTAATGCATGTTAGTGTTTGTGTATGTGGAGAGGATAGGACAAGGAAGAGGAATATGATTACGTAGGCTTCCGCGGCCGTAGTATGTCTCTTGGCTGTCCGGGACAAGCCGCGTCAGCTACGATCAAACCGACGCGGCTTGTCCCGGACAGCCAAGAGACAAGGAAGAGGAAGGACAGATCGCGCGCGGTCCGTGGCCCGTTTGGTAGGGTACTGCTTCGGCATTCGCCTGGTGTTGATCGGAGAAACCACGGAAAACTACCGGTCAGAGCAGCCGGCCGCTAGAATTCTCCTCCAGATAGCAACTGAATTCCACCTAGCTGAAACGCTAGTGTCGAAAATCCCACCGCCGTCAGGACTCGAACTTAGGACCTCCTCGACAGAGGCGCTGCAGTGGCATCAGTTGATGCACTGCGCTACCGCTCCCGGTCGCTTTTTGAAATTAATTTCTTCTCAGTAAAATACTTCACCCGGCATGGTCTCCACATGAACCTTGCTGGAAAACATGCAGTCGGTAAGAAGTACAATACATCATCAATTCAAGTCCTACACAGTCTCCTGCCTAAAAAACATCCCTTTCACCTTCTTTACGTTCTTTACCCCCCATCCTTATTTCGAACCCTCGTACCTCCTCCTCTGAACCTATTCCCGTTTCTCTCATTCTCACTACTACAATTCATCTACACCTAACTCCCCAATTTCCTCACAACCTGTCACTGGTGGGATACATTACAAACTTCGACCACGCTCTCGAGGTAAACATGGACTAAATATAGAGCAACGACAGTCAGATGCAGCAGAAAAACATCCGGGTAGGTACTTGCCAAAGATAAACAAACTGCGCCATAATATTCAATCCTTTTCAAATAAAACTGAGTTTATCGAGGCAGCTCTGGAGAGCGATTTAAATCAAATGGGTATTCTTTGCTCTACAGAACACTGGTTCATTAATGAACCAGTGAATTCACTAAGTTCATTAATGAACTTAGCATTTTCCTAATTGCAAACATTTACCTCGCAGTATATCATTGTAGAGAAGGGGAATCGCATAAAGATCCTGCACATGAGGGTTCTGGTATTTACGTTAGAAATAATATAGAATCTCTCTCCTTGATAGAATTAAATGTAAATTCCGTTGAAAATGTTTTTGAAATTTCTGTTGTACATCTTCCTTCGCTAAAATTATATTATTTTGTGTCTACAACCCTCCAACAAAGGGAGCTGCAGATTATATTCGGTTCTTAGGAAAACTGGAGATAACACTAAGCAAAATCAGCAATCACTCTTTTGAATACATTGTTGTACGTTGAGATTTTAACATTGATTTTCTGGTCGAATCTTTCGAGAAAGAGCAGTTTCTCGATTTAATTCCGTTAGTTTGGATATTACAATAAATGTACCTACACAGATCACACTAAATTCAAAAAAGGCAATCAATAAATTTATAATTAATGAAACTACTACTCGATTTGAAATGAAACAAATGATTTTGGATACAGTGACTACGATGCACAAATTCTTACCATTACAAGAAATGTGATCACTGACACAATAAATAATACACGTATGAGTAGACTGTTTTTTAGAAGTAAAATAAAATTATTCATTGATTATTTGATGCAAGAGTCATGGGACGCAGTTTATAATACTGTTGATCCAAACGATAAATATAATTTTTTCAACACTTTCTTTTCATTTTAACACTTGCTTTCCGCTTCAAAAATGAAAAGAAAATATTTCACGGAAAAGCAGTTGTTGGATAACACAAGGGATTAGGACATCATGTAAAAACAAACGTATTCTTTCTTTCATTTCTAAGCATCATGACGTACCTCAAGATTTCCTCCTCCACTTTAAAAAATACAAATAATTGTTAAGAAATGCCATAAGCCAGGCTAAAACCATGAAACAGGATCAGGACATTTTGAACTCAAATAAAACAAAAGACACGAGGTATGTAATAAAAAATACAACCAAATCAACTAGAAACCTTGTAGAGAATGTTGTTTTAAAATATAAAGATAGAGATGTGAACGATCCGGCAACAGTGGTTTGTCTCCTTAACCAATACTTTTCAAGAATTGCTACCGATCCCGCTACGGGTCTTCAGCCACAACTTCACGTTTGTTTTGTTCCTTTCAAATTCTAAATTAGTATAATATATAACGTTTTTGTCTCTTCATGATCTCTACCGCATTTCTTAAATTTCTGTACCATTCTTTAGAAAATCGTATTTCACTATTTTTGAGACAGTTTCCATCTTTTGAACATTTCATATTTTCTAACAATGTTTCCTTAAATTACCTATTCACCCACTACTTATAAGTGAAACATACCCGAAAACCTCGCCGAACTTTCTAGAAACGGGTCGAAAGAAGAGGCTATTCATACATTACAACTGCGCCGCCTATGCCGCCTACGCCCCCTGCACCGCAGCCCCACGCCGCTTCAACGTCAACGCCGGAGCCGCTCCAACCGCGCGAGAGGCCTCTTTTAGGCTCCCCCAGACCGGCGCGGAACGACCGTTGCATACGCGGAACGTACGCAACGGCAATTTTGCGACACCTGTTGGCATATGAGCAGATTCAGACCTGTGCAGCTGGCGAGCGGCGCGACAGCGGATTGGCAGCGTTTTATTCACTGCGGATTTCCATTCGCGGTCGGACGCATTTTTTTCCGCTGCCGCTCCAGTTTTGCTATGGAAACCACGAAAAAGACACGTCAGATCTCGAATATTTTCAGTCCGACAGTGAATCTGACCAAACAGAACAGTCAGAAAAAATACTTTTAATCGTGGTTAGTAATTTAGTTACTTTTAATTAACTTAAACTTCGATTTTTAAAACTTTTTGTTCTTAAAATTTTGTATATTTTACTAATCAAAAGTTTCCATAGATTTATAATTCTATATATATATATATATATATATATATATATATATATATATATACACATATATATATATATGTGTGTGTGTGTGTGTGTGTGTGTGTGTGTGTGTGTGTGTGTGTGCAATAACAAATTGTTCAAAATTTCATGAAAATAGGCACTGATCATTCTAGTAAATTAAAAGAGTTTCGCTTGTGGCATCAAGGTGTGATCATCTTTCTCCTTTGGAGGTCAAAATTATAGACCCCTTTTCTAAGTTTTCTGAAGAGATATTAATAATTTGAGGGAAAATCGTCAATAAAGAGGGAAAACTACGTTATATACTGCATGTGCTCAGAAAACGTACTATGAATAACTTGGCATTTCTATCCCCGAATGAATAGAAGCAAGCGCCTCTTTTTTATTGGATGAATACCGTCACCAAACGCCTACTCACAATTGACGCTCCGGTGTGAACGGACCCGCGAATTCCGCGGCTGCGTCTAGTGCGGAACTTTCCGCGCCGCACCCGCTCCGGATCTACCGCGCCACTGTGTGGGAGCCTTTTCAGTTTCGACGCGGATGCTTACGTAGTTCATGTGCTGACTAATTTATGGAGGCACGGTCACACCGTACCATTGCTGCCACCGGGATCCTAGCCGCCGCAGCCACCGTACCCGCTAGTCGCCCGAAGACTCTTTTTTACTTTCTCGCCCTTCGTAAGACGATCTCAGAGATCTCAACAACGATCTCAGAGGGTGGAAATACCTTACTGGACTGATGGAACATTACGTACACACCTTTCCGACTCTTTGCCCATTGCACGTGGAGATCCTCAAGGATCGATTTTAGGCCCTATTCTGTTCCTACTTTACGTAAACGATATTCCCTCGACGATTCGAACCGGAAGAACAGTTTTCTTTGCGGATGATACGAACATCCTTTGCAATAAAGAAACCGTAAATAGCACAATATCAGATGTTTCAAATTGGTTCCGAAATAACAAATTAATAGTAAACGAAAAGAAAACGGTATTAATGCAGTTTTCCATTTCAAATAAACAATTCTGTGCTCCATTGAAAATGAACGGTGTACCATTGTCTTAAGACAACAATATTTTTAGGTGTCTCAATTCAGCCCAACCTTAAATGGAACGTTCATTTAAATGAATTGAACACAAAATAAGTTCATTATGCTAGGCGTTCAGAATTCTTTCAAATTCAGTCAGCATTCATACTGCTCGTTGTGTATATTTTGCGAGTGTTCATTCCCGCCTGAGATATGGCATAATATTCTGGGGAAATACGTCTTATAGCTCCCAGACTTTTAGATTACAAAAACGAATTGTACGAATAATAACCAAATACCACCCACGTGATTCATGTAAGTCTCTCTTCATTAATGTAGGAATTTTACCATTACCTTGTCAGTTGATTTACGAATCAGTGGTTTTGGTCAAAAATGACTTGCTTAAGGGCGGGAATATATTTTCAGAAAATGCCGATGTCTATTACTATAAAACTCGACGTAGAAATCATATTCATCAGGTAACAGTATCAACAACTCATAACAAAAATTCACATACATTTTTTACAATACTTTGCCAGATGACATTTAACTATTAAATCTGATAGAAAATTTAAACCCAAGTGAAATCGTTTTGCTGCAAACTGTTTCTATACAATTTATTACTTAAATTCAAACAATATGTAAGAAGTATTGTATCGTAGGTTCTGGGTCAATGACTCCCATCTCGATCAGGTTTTTCGTCCAGTTTCACTGATCCATTGAGCAAATGCTGAGATGGCTCCTTGTTTTGCTTCTGGACATAAATGTAACTTCATTATCTGTGCACGTCTTTTAGAATTCAGTGGGAAACACAGTTATTCAAATGATCGCTTCCTTGTTGTCGCGGCAGGAAGTATTATTTCGAAGGACAACATGGATAAGAGCGCAAAATTTATTGCTTATTTATCCTTGAAAATAGATTTTTTTACATGGAAGGTTTTTTTTATTCAAAATTCAAGTAGTATATGACTTAGTATATGAATCACAGAATTTTGAAAATGTGCACAATTCACTTCACCCATAGCACGTCACACGCAGTTTTAACTGTTCTTATAGGCAAAATAAATAAATAAATTAATAAAAGAATATAAAATATTGAAAACGTTCACCGGAAAACGGCGAATTTTAACAAAAATTCTTATTCTAGGGCCCTCGTAAAAAAAGTGGATAAATCGTGTTCCTGTGTATAGTAAATTACTACCTCTAATTTGTTGTGTAGTCAGCATCCACGTTTGTTGGCTCCTTGGTACCGAAAAATCAATTGTCGGCAGAACGTCTGTCCGTCTGTAGTCAACACTAGCGCCTAAACCTTACAGCAGATTTTCTCCAAAATAGATATTCCCCGATCAATCTAAACGGTCTCGAGTCTTTGCGAATTTGAAACGGATATTATTATTTTGGGGGTACTTTTCATAAATCCACATTTTCAAACTTTTCTCAAAAAATCTCTAATTTTTCTAAAATTGCAAATGTTCGCATTGTTTCCAGACTTCATGCAACTACAATATTGAAAATGGATTTTTTTCTTAATATAATCTGCTTTTCAAATGTAGATGTTCTAATAAGTTCATGTGCAATTTGCAGTAAGTAGTTTTTGCTAAATGAGTAGTGTTTGCTAAAATGGTGCCTGAAATTTGTTATTTACACAAAAAACATTTTCTTAAAATATGTTCAATTTCTTTTTTTAAAATTCTTTTCATGGATAGAACAAGGGGCACTTAAAATAATGGCGAACGACTCATTTTCGAAAATAGCAAAAGTTAGAAATAATGAGAGAAAGTTTGTGCTGTTGTTGCACGTCTAGTTTTGTGTGTGTAAGGGGCAGTCACAAAATGAAGTTCAAAACGATTAAATGTTTTTGTCAATAGACATTTCGCACCGTGGTAAAAAAATCCTCGTCGGAAACTTTTTTCTGAACGTGAGTACTGCACAAAAGAAAGACGCAGAGCTTATTGAGCTGACAATCATGGAGTTATGGAGCTTGACACTCACGGGGTACTTGCATTGAAACTTCCAAAACTTTTAAACGGGACTGACAATTACTTATAATTTTCCTTCTGGAACACTTAAGACGAGACTCGTAACAGCACTATCGAACTTTACTTAATTTTACGAACTTTACTTTATTACGTAAGGCATGACTGGCTTACTCAGATGACGGTATGCACTATACTCCATAACTAATTTTCATTTAAATAAGAGATGCAAGAGTGCACATATCAGCTGAACATATCAAAGACCAGTGTAAACATCTATAAACAATTGTTTCTATGGAGGAAAGTTTAATTTTTATTCTTGGAAATGACAAACCGTCGTTTGAGGTACGTTTCTCATCCGCAAACGTGGCGGAAGTATAGAAGCGAGGTGCTACTGATTGACTGTCGGGCGTATACCGACAGCATCCCGCGGTCAACTTTTCCTAAGCTACTTACCTACCTCCCCTAAATGGCATAGTCCGACTGCATCCCGTTAGGTGTACCTCCTTCGTATAAGGATTGATTTAAACGTTTGGTGGTGGTCTGCTTCGTTTTGTATTGATCGATTATAATTGATCTAATTGTTTTCAAGAAACATTTGCACGTCCTTTTAAAGCTATGCCAACATCGAAAACCACAATTAATACTTTGTGGAAACCAAACTTGTGACGTCCTACAACGAACATCATCTTATGCCGCTAACTTAGCCCATACAGTTCCAAAGATTTTGCTACGTTCACCTGTGTACGGTTTTTTCTGGACTGATGTGAGAACATCTATTTCCGCTTCTTATAAATAGAAACTTAACAAAAATGATTACTCCATCCGAAACACCAGATGAAAAAAAATGTATGCAGTCGGGTTATGCACAACTATGAATGTTTCCTGTTAAATTCTCAAGAAGAACCGCGCGCTGTTCTTCTGAAATTAACAGAAACATTCATATTTGTCATAACTCACTCATATATATATATATATATATATATATATATATATATATATATATATATATATATATATTATTCGCGTAGTGCACGTACATGGCTGGCGGTACAGTTATTAAATTTGAATGCACAATAATATTTCCAGATTTTTTCAAAACACCAAAAATTAAGTCCCCTTTCAAAAAAGGTAACAAAAATGGAATTCAAAATTACCATCCAATTTCTCTTTTGTCAGTTTTCTCAAAAATATTAGAGAGGCTTTTCTACATGCGAATGGAATTTTTTTTCAGGAAAAACGAAGCGTTTTTAGACTCACAACACGGTTTAAGAAAATCAAAATACTTTTAGCCTTCATGCAGCTTGTTGCGTATTGCACATGTACATTCCCGCCTAAGATGTGGCATAATATTTTGGGGAAGCCCATCCTATTGAACACAGACCTTTAGATTGCAGAAAAAAGTATTCTAATAATAAAAGAATGAAATCACGTTATTCCTGAAAGCCTCTCTTCATTGAGCTTGAAATTTTACCATTGCCATGCCTATTTATTTACGCATCTGTAGTTTTGGTCAAAACTGACTTAACTGTGGGAACATATTTTCTTGTGTTACACACGTCGTAGAAATCACATTCATCAGGTTCAGTATCAACAGCTCACTAACATTGCCAGATGACGTTAAACAATTAAAATCGGTGCACAAATTAAAGTTAAAAGTAAGATAGTTCCTGCTGCATAACTGTTTCTATACAATTAAAGACTATGCGCTGGGTTGGACAGTATTTGAATACTTGTATTTGAGATACGTATTTTAAATACATTTTGTACTTGAATAACTGTATTTTTGAGTTTGTTGGGAATGTATTTTAGAGATTATTGAAATACATAAAATAGGTGTATTTAGAAAAGGAAATACTTAAAATACTTCAAGTACTGATGAAGAAAACGAGGATAGTTTCTCTCTGTTTGATTCTGCTAGTGAATAAAGCTCATTGAAACAAAAATAAAAGACGCTTTCAGCTGTTGAATTGGAATTCTCTTAATTTTTAAATTATAAATTCAAATCTCAAATATTATAAATTTAAAAATACTGCCTCCGGAATCTTTCGCTTTTAGAAGGTAGAATTACATAAAATAGGATGAGTTTTCTTCGATAGTTTTGTAATGGTTTCGAAGTTTGGTGTATGCCAGATCAGTAAATTTGCTATTCCTGTTAAGCATGCTTGCTACAATCCCAAAAGAGAAAATTTCAAGAAATGCATTGCTAAAAGAGTGGATTGTGGAGCATTCACTGCAGACTGGAAATGTATATTTTTACTAGTGTAAACAACACGTACTACAACATCAAAACACCTAAACTCATGCAAAAATTCGAAAGGAGAAAACTATTCAAACATTCTTCAGCATGTGCTGTCAGAAGATGAAGACAAGAAAGTATTTCAACATTGACTTGTGCCATGCCACAAACTTTCCATTTTCAAAACTTGAAAATCCAACATTTAACCAACAAAATATACAAAATATAAAATTCCACACGAGTCATTCCCTAACTCCGCAATATGTTTTGACAATCGAAGAAATTCGATTTGTTTTTAGAGAATTGTGTTCATCCTTTATGTAGTAAGTATTACGTATACATTTTAATATTATTCAAACATAATCCATTCAAACATATTTTTAAGTTTATACTTTCTAAGTGCCTGACTATTGTCAACTATAATGCCTATTTTTAAGTTTTTAAATGCCTATTTGCCTGCCCATTTTCGACCTTTTTAGTGTCTTCATGTCCGAGCTCTAATTTTAACACTAGTTTACGTTCATCCGCGTCAGCTGAACGACCGTTTTCCTTTGCGGGTTTAATTCATTCTCCAAATACGGGTTTATTGTCTGATGTTTGTTTGAATACTAGTCGCTTTAAAAGGAAATTCCCCTTGTTGGAGTGTAGCTGTGTTGGTATCATTTCCTTCTTAACCCAAAGCTTCATTGCTTCTCGATCAGCACTATTATTTTCCAACTGATTAGCACATGTTCCATGTAGTGCTTTCGATTTCCATTCTGCTTTCTGGTCATTTATTGATTTGCATTGTGGGGCGTTGACTCTTTGAAAGATGCAGAGGCGTTGCATAAATGTCAGCTTCACAGATGATTCAGAACATATCGAAAGATGTTTGTTTTTTTATAGAAATACTGCCTTAGACTGTCGATTTGTTTCTTGTAGAGGCGCGGTATGTCGATTATGCCCATGCCCTCAGGGATATAGGAAGAGTGTTACACTCTATTGCTGCTTTGGGGTGTCTCATACGGTCAGAGGCGGGATTAAGGGGCGGCAACTGCCCCGCCCCCAAATGTTGGGACATGTATGTTAAAAACATTTCATTTCGCGGATATTCAAACCTTTTATCATAAACGATTTACTTTTTTTGCATTTTTAAAAGATATTTAATAATAATTAAACGAACAATAATTTTATTAATCTGAGCTAATATGATACATTAATAAATTGATGAACTTTAGTTCCGTTCTTTAAAACAGTGGGATAATGTTCAGCGTTACTGTGAATATCCCGTAATAATAATTATTTCAATTATATTGCTTTTAAACGTTATTAACTTACAAAATTAACAGTTTCGAGCCTAAAATCACGAATTATAACACTCGAATTAACGTATATTATGACCATATAAATTATTTCCATTCCTAGCGTTCTTAAATATTTCAAACGCCGAAAAATAGGTGCTTCTCACGAAACAACGTTTCATGGGCCCGCGGTACGATAAAAATCGTGTTTGTCAGCATTCCTTGAAATCTACGGAGCGTAGTCGGTTTTGATTGATTGGTTGATTTTTTCGTGTTTCCGGGCGCGTCAACTGCTTTCGTCATTAGTCCCGTAAGTGTAGTGTTGTGTGTCCCGTGAGTGGAGTGATGTTTTTTTCTCGGGAGATGGCGGTGATCTTCCCCCGCTGGATGGCGACCTACCGTCGGCTAGTGGGGTTTTCCCCTAAACAGGACTCTCCCACCAGCAGGGCACCGCCCCAGCCGGGACAAGCTCTAAGCTCCCGACCGGTCTCCCAGAATATGTGGTAGTGTGGTGCATGTTAGTGTAAGTGTGTGTGTAAGAAGAGAGGATAGGACAAGGAAGAGGAAGGACAGATCGCGCGCGGTCCGTGGCCCGGTTGGTATGGTATTGTCCCGGCATTCGCCTGGTGTTGATCGGAGAAACCACGGAAAACTGCCGATCAGAGCAGCCAGCCGCTAGAATTCTCCTCCCGTCAGCGACTGAATTCCACGTATCTCAAAAGCTAGTGACAAAAATCCTGCCGCCGTCGGGACTCGGACCTAGGACCTCCCGGTCAGGCGCTGCAGTGACATCAGTTGATGCACTGAGCTACCGCTCCCGGTGCGTAGTCGGTAAACTGACACGTTTAGACCACGTTCATGTAGAAAAACGTTTTTCTTTAACGGATCTTAAAAAAAAACACAAAATTTCTCTACGCTTCATAACGTACGGATTCGAAAAAGGTACCGACTGATTAACTTTCCTGTGATCCGGCAGTTCTAGCGTAAAAACACAGTGTGTTAGAGACCAAAAACAGTGCGTTTACAATTTTTTGAAAAAGTGAGAAAGTGAAAATATACAAATGATGATGTGTAAAGTGATACTATATTATATATTGTTGTTGTTGTTTTTTCATTATAATGTAAGATATAATGTAACTAATTCATATTTTTTTGATGCCAAGTGTACACTAAGAACAAATCGAACCTATTATCTCAACTGAATATTTTCTATCATACTCAATGTTATTATAATAATTTCACTTTTCTGTAATGATAAACGCGAATCTTGTTTTAATCATAAACTCGGTTCCGTCATAATAACAAGAAAGTTTCATTTTTCTGGACAACAGAACAATTTCCATTACAAATGTATAATAAGTACTCAAATTAATGCACAGAACTCTTGCAGCCATTTTCAAAGTGTATTTAAAGTCAATCTGATTTATAGACGGAGAAATTAAACGGACGGATAATTTTTTTTTTTAACTACAACTCAGCAATCAATGTTAGTTGTGCTACGGAATGGCACAGACTCTCTCGTACTAGTACGTTTTCTAATTTCATTTGGTCTGGGCAAGCTTTACAGTCTTGTACTATCCTCTCGCTAGCTGCCCATTTTACGCACTCAAAGCTAATATCTTTGAAAATGTTCTCAATTTTTTGTTTCCTAGTGCTAAAACAGATATATTCCTTAAAGAATATAAAAAAGAGTAAAATCTCGTCCTATAAGGAAATTTTTGTTGAAAACTTTGGAGCCGTTTTTAAGAAAATGGTGTTTAAGCAATATTGTAAATGCAAAATTTGAAACTCTATCACAGAAATATTTTGAGTTTTCGAAAAACCTCATATTACGTCATTTGTAACTCTTCCCCTAAATGGAATAATGTATACACATCGCTGGAAATATTCATATCAAAGGCGTGAGTGATATTAAACAATTACATTTGTTTAATTTTTTAAAAGAAGAAAAGAATATAGCAAAATAAACTTTACGTCATATTGAACAGTGCAATTAACACTATCCGTACGAAAAGTTCAAAGAAAAAATTAGGAGCCGTTTTTTAGAAAATTGCATTTAAGCGTTTCTAAAAATGCGGAATTATGAGCTTGTTTTCTCAGAAAAGTTTTGAGTTTTCGAGAATCTTTATGTGACGTAATTTAAAGCACATTTACATGTAAATGCAATAATGTGAACAAATTGCCACTATTGCAAATATTATCCACGAGAGAGACAAGTCAAAACAATTTAATTTCTGTAATTTTTGAAAATAAAAAAACTAGAGCAATATGTCATTTATTTCATCTCATAGAGTATATGTAGCATTATCCTTAACAAAAATTTAAAGAAAATATTTGGAGCCTTTTAAGAAAATGTAAAGAAATGTAAAGAAAAAATTGAGAGCCATTTTTGAGAACATTTTGAAAATGCCATTGGGGCTTCATATAAAGTACCCCCAAAATTAATGAATGTTTTTCAAAATCACAAAACTTAGACTCAGGCCATTTCGGCAGGGGTTTCTTCAATTCGGGAAAAATCCTGCACATGATTTAGGCGCTAGTGATGTTCACATACGCCAGATGGAAGGATGTTTTGCCGTCAATCGATTATTCGGTATCAAGGACCCATAAAACTTCGATTCTGCCTATACCACCTGTTAGAGGTTTTTTTTCTAAATTCAGCAATTGGCTTTATCTACTTTTTCGTTATCAGGGCTCGGTAATAACAGTTTTTCTGCCGAAAACTCGTTTTTTCGCGCAGCATCTCATAACTTTTTCTCTCCTGCACATGCGGTAGCGAGAAAGTAAAAAATGAAAAAACTTTAAAGAAAACATTTGAGAACGTAAAAAATTATCAAAATTATCGGCCCATTTATCTTCTATCAGTTTTTTTGTTGTTGTTTTTTTTTCCTATTTTAAGAAGTATATGACTTAGTGTAGGGATCACAGAATTTTGAAAATGTGCACACAGTTCACTTTTCCCCATAGCACGTCATACGCAGTTTTTAACTGCTTTTTTAACGTAATATAAATAAATAAATAAATAAAACTGTTTTTCTGATAGTATAAATTATTTTCTTATTTTTCATATTTTTTAATCAGATAAAATAGTGTTAAGTTATAAATAAAATTAAGTTAAAAATAAAATTACACGTTTCTGGCTGAACAGGGGGTGGGGGGTACGGGGGCCATGAAACCTATTTTATATTAAATATTATTAACTACTCAATGATTTGGTTTAAGGAAACTTTTTACTATGGTATGCGTGGGGACACTTTGCCCCCCCCCCCCAATAAAAGATCCGAAACCCCGCCTCTACATATGGTATTCTGTCAGTTGCGTTCTAATAATTCTTGACAGGTTTTCCAAATCTGTATTTGACCATTTAATGAAACCAAAAGAGTAGGTAAGTAACGTAATTGCAAAAGCATTTATGGCTTTTAACTTGTTTCTACTATAGAGATGAGTTCTTATAATGCTTTTGATTCTCTGTAAAAAGTTCTGTTTCAAATTCTTTTTAAGTTTTGTGTGATCAATTCCTTTTAACTGCGATATTCCTATATATTTGTATTTTGAAGGCAGGTTAACAGGGCTTGGTAGGTCAAAAGATTTTTTTCTACTGACTAAGCCCCGTTAACCTGCCTTCAATACATTATTTATGGTCGTTAAGAATTCTTTATATATTGTATTGGTTTGAATCTTCAATGGCCTCATCCGACGTTACACAATATTCTTCAGAAGTGACAATTTCTCCTTTTTCAAAATGAACAGATTTGTATTTATCATGACCACATTTCATGCGTATCTCCCTGCTGCATCTGACGGTAATGCCTAGAATTTTGTGGAGTTGTTCTTTTAATTTTGTATATATTTTCAGGCCATTCATGTATAATAGATGGTTGATAATATAATTGTCGTTTGATCGTGTGGTTAGTTTGTATGTGCGTGTTGTGCTACGGAGTGTTTTACTGAGTGGGTTCAATGCCAAGCAGAATCAAAGTGCACTTAATGAGTGGCCTTGGAATGGTCTCTTCTAATATATATGTGTATAATAATAATAATAATAATAATAATAATAATAATAATAATAATAATAATAATAATAATGTCTTTATTTCTGGCGAGGCTCAGGCCGTAAGGCCTGCTCTTCCACCTAACCAGTTAAATATTTACATTTACATAATTACAATTGAGGCATTCGGGCGGAAATAGTGATAACTGACATTTTACGTTACTTACGAAATTGCAATGATCGTAGTAGCTAACGGGCATAACTAATGAAACAAGGTGTGAATGTATTTTCATAGTCAATTTTCATGATTCTAAAGCTAACATGATATTAAATAAAAAAATCCATGATTCTATTTACAAGAGGGGCGTGGTAAATCAATAATATTACCTTCGAAAAATGCCAGAAATTCTCCTATATCCCAAATGCCTCAACTGTGAACAAATTTAAAGAAGGAGGGCAGATTTTACATTTATTCTGGGATGCAAGACTAGGGGTCATCCCGGCATACGCCTTAAGCGATTGAGTAAACCCAGGAAAACCTCAATCAGGATGACGGCTTAGGGCCGTAACTCAAGAGAAGAAAATACGAAGATTAAAGGAAAAGTGAAAAGGCAGAATGAAGAATAGAGGGAGTTAGAATGAATTAGGAAAACTGGGAAAAGTGGGGAGAGGGGAAAGATAATATTATAACATTATTCATGTACATAAATGCAGTTTTCGTAGGTGGCTGTTGACAGTTGGCTGAGGTGTACAAGATACTCTGTAACAGAGAAAAAAACAGGAACAGAAAGCAGGCAAGTGAACAAGATAAACACAACGTAGCACAAAAATATTATACTATACAGTGTGAAAATGCATGAAAGTCTTATTATCTAATATGTAATATACTTGTTTTGAGGCATTTGATTAGACAGGAAGATATGTTAGGGCTTTCAGCGATAGCGTAAAGAGGGGAAAAATACAGGAGAAGAGCTTGACGTCTATAAATGTAATCGAATTTGATCAGTGATGATTGCGGGCGTGGTGTTTAATTAGGGTGTGGAAATGGGAATAGGGGCTTGTGTTATTTCTAGTTAGTCGTTTTGATTCAGTCACTAAGTTGGGTTTTAAATTTTCTCAAACCACAAATTTGTTTTAGATATGTGGGTAGAGAGTTCCATATTCTAATTACAGTGACAGTAAATGACTTACTGTAGGATACCGTGTTGTGCCGGGGTATGCATAGTAATCGCGAGGAACGTGATCGTTCCAGCGTCAGCATTTTAAAGTTGTGCGATAAGTGCGTTTGATAGCTATTATTCAAAATTTTATGGAGTAGGAGGAGTCTATGTAAAGTTCTCCTTTTTTCGATTGAGAGAATTTTTGATGGACCGTAAAAGTCCGGTACATGATCGTATCTCCTAAGATCGAATATGAAACGGATGCATGCATTTTGTGCTATTTGTAATTTGCGTTGTTGTTTCACCTTTAAGTCCGCAAGTAAGAAATCGCAATAATCGAAGTAAGGCATTATGAGTGAATTTACTAGGCTTATGCGGGTGTTAATAAGTAGTAGTTCTCTGACACGTTTTAAGGAATGGAGGCCGGCGAAAACTTTTTGGCAAATCTTACCTACTTGCGTGGTCCAGCTAAGTGTGTTGTCTATATATATTCCTAAGTTCTTTACATCACTACACCAGGGGACAGGAGAGTTACCAATGCTAATTTCCGGTAGGGGAGATTTCTCCAACTTGTTCAAAGCGTTGCGAGAGCCTATCACTAAGCACTGCGACTTCATTGGATTTAATAGGAGACCAAGGGATTCTGCCCATTTATTGAGAGAATTTAAATCATGGTTTATTTTCTGGGCTAATGAGTTTAACTCCGATGGGTATCCACTTACATAGATCTGAAGGTCGTCAGCGTACATTTTGTGTTCACAGTAACTGAGGCATTGTCCTACGTCATTTACATAAATTAAAATGCTAAGGGTCCTAGAACTGTTCCTGCGCAATACAGGGGAAGTTTTAACGGCAGAGGATTGCTTTTCATCAGATACAACAATTTGTTGTCGATTTGAAAGATATTGAGTAAACCATCTTATTGTGGGTTTAGCGAAACCCAATATTTTAATTTTTTCAAGCAGAATTTCGTGATCGACCGAATCAAATGCTTTACTAAAATCTAGGAGAACAAGTATTGTTATTTTGGTTTTGTCAATGGAGGATCTAGCTTCCTTGATAATATTTAAGAGAGAAGTTCCTATGTTTCTGCCTGATCGGAAGCCGTATTGTTGATCACATATCAGATTTTTGCTTTCGAGGATTATAAGTTTATAATTTGGCGTCGCGCAACTTTTTCCAGAACTTTTGAGATTGTAGGTAGAATGCTTATTGGCCTGTATTCTGGAGGGATTGTGGTAGTTTTAGGGAGAGGGTGAACAAGTGCGGTTTTCCATGAGTTTGGGTACGTTCCACTTACTAGAGAAAAGTTTATTATGTCAGTTACAATGGGATATATAACTTCGGCACTGAGTTTTAGTAATTTGGCATTTATGTTATCTGTGCCTGCGGCGTTTGATTTGAGGCTCTGAATGGTTTTAAAAATGTCATAATGATTTGTAGATGCGAAAAAGAATTCTTCCTGAGTGTGTTCCAAAACGTCTCGTAAGGTTGAGAGAGTTTTGCTTCTTGAGAAATAGTCGAAGTGAGGAGCCTTGTTAGCAAAATGCTGGTTAAGAGCGTCAAGAGATGCATCAATTTGCGTTGGGGTTCGTGATTTGCCTAAATCTAAGGTGCGCAGCGATTTCCATACTTGTTTTGAATCTCTGGTGCCAAGAATACTATGATAATATTTAACTTTGCTGTTCCTAAATTTTTGCGTTACAAGATTTCTCAGTTTCTTGTATGCGTCTCTGCCATGTTCGCACTTTGTGTTACGAAATACATTAAAGGCGGCATCTCTTAACATTAACGCACGTATTTCATCCGTTAACCAGGGAGCGGGAGGTCGTGTTGCGCGAGCTTTTCTAATTGGTATGTGCCTATCAAGAAGTTCTGTCAGTAAGCACGTGAAGGTATTTACTTTTCTGTCTATACAATTTTCTTGGTTGATAAGGTGCCAAGGGACACATAAACCGTCGGAGGTAAATGCTTCCGAATTGAAGCTCTTATAATCACGGTACTTAAAAATGTTGGGCGTATATTTCGGGCATTTCATTTGATATGATAGGTATACAAGGTCGTGTTTAGATATCCCGGGAACTGGCATCTGTCCATGTTGATTTACTTTCTCGCAATTTGATACGATCATGTGGTCAATCCATGTGTCTGTGCCGGCAGTGTGATGAGTAGGATTTAGCGGCAGAATCGCAAGGTTCATTTCCGAAAAGAAACGCTTGAAATTCTCGGCAGATTGTAATGGTGTCAGGAGATTGCAATTAAAATCGCCCATCAATATTATGTTTTCATATTTGTCTGCGCAAGATGCCATTACATTGCCCATGACCTCAATATTTCCAGTTTTAGGTGGACAGTACACTACCGCTAAGGCACATTTTTTGCCAAAAATCGAGACTTCAATGAAGAGGTATTCATTAAATTGATTGACTTCGTCTACTGAAGATACGATATACTTGTAAGCAAGATCATCTCGAATATAGATACCGACACCTCCTCCTCGTGATGCGACACTTGGATTCCTGTCGGTTCTTAGAAAACGGTAACCCGGAAGTGAAACAAGAGACGTATTAAGAGACGCCTTCAACCACGTTTCGCTAACAAGGAGTGCATTAAAATGGTGTAGTGAAACTAGCTCTCTAACTTCATCGATATGGCAATAGAGGGACTGTGCATTTATGTGTCCTACATAAAATGATCGCGAAGGGGGTATTGATATATTTTTATAGGGACTAGTGGCGTCTAGCAATGGCTGCGTATCTAGTTCTGGTACTGAAGCATAAGGTTGGTTTGAATTATGGTTACCTGTTAGTGACGTCATGCCTTGAGAAAGGGGGCGTTAAGAAAGAGTATAAATAGTCTTGGAAGAATAGAAAGAATCTTGGAAATACCAAGAATGCGTTTAGCTGTGGTTAGAAAGGGTGGGGTTGTAGGGGAGGGCGCTCCTACGCTAAGCGGCTACAGCTTGCAGATCGGCCTTTGTCTGCACGCGGGCCCGGCCACTACCTGTTTTTATGACAATTGTTCCGTCTTCTTTCCACACGTTCCTCAGGTCGAAGCGAGCAATAGCTTCATTCAGCAGGTCCAGGCGGGCTTTTGTGAGGTCTTCCCGAATGGTCACGCCGGAACCTTTCAAATTTCTCTTTGCGCGGAAGACCTCCCGGCGCCTCCTGTAACTAACAAATTTTACGATGAGTGGACGAGAATTCCCAGGGATCTTTGGGCCTACTCTGTGGCAGATATCATTGCGATCAAGTTCAATACTTATCTTTTTTGCTACGTCGATCTACAGCTGGTCTGGATCTTCTTTATCATGTTCCTTTATCCCGAAGATCCGAAGGGAGTTTCGCCGCGTGTACATTTCTAGTTGATCGGTTTTCGCTTCCAGCTCGGCCTTAAGATTTTTTATTTCGCGGTCACGTTCTGCAAGTTCCCTGCGCAGATCATTAATTAAATTTGTGTTGAAGCGCATGCTCTCCTCTAACTTCGTAGCGACCATTCCGGTGAGAACGGACGCTAAGGACTCGAGGAAAGCAGGACACTTCACCACCTCATGCAATGCCGTATTCAACTCTACATTGATACTGGCCGAGCTAGAGTTGGATCTGTTAGTCCTTGCCATGATGATACGAAAGTGGAAAGTAAAGTAATAAATTGAAACAGGCGAATATAATTAACAATGAGAGAATTGACGAAAGAAAAATTCAGAGGAGAAAACTGAGACACTGGTAAATTTGATAGAGAAGAAATAAGTCAAAGATAGAATACTATGTAAAAACCAAGATAAAATAGAAAAGTAGCAAAAAAAGAATAAAGAAAAAACACCAATAAAAGAAACGTGCAACACTTATCTTTCTATCCTTGCGCTGCGACGATACCGCCGGTGCAGTACACTAAGCCTTTGACCACCTGCGGGAAAACTACCTGCGCCTAAGCTCGGAGCGCTCCGGGACGGTGTTCACTCGACGAGAGACATCCACAGACAATTAGACCAATGTATGGTGATTACAGAGTGTTGAGTAGTTGACAGGGGCAGAACTGCGTTCCTGTTTTCCATCATGCGGTGAAGAAAGTTACATTTGGGTGTATTTTGTTCATATTTAAGATATCTAATAGACAGAAATGTGGAATGGAGTCACATGCTTTTCTATAGAAAAGTATGTCATGCTAATATTACGTGTTTTTTTTTGTTGTTGCTTGCAACTCAGTCATCATATCAATGTTCACTTGATCTTTGCAACCTTTTGATACCTTTAGCATCCTTTCTATTCTTCTGTCATAATGTTATTTTCCTCCTGATGTGCATAGATCTTATTTGTGACAATGGATGTTATATACCGGTATATACTGGGGAAGGCAAGTAATTGAACGATAATTGGCCGGGTCTTCTGTTTGATGATCTTTAAGCAGTATAACCGTTTTTTCTTGAGCAAAAAAACGTGTTTTCTCAGAGTGGATGATGATGTCATTGTAGCATTCTGCGAATGCATTTGAATTTAGTGAATGCATCGGAATTGTTTGTACCAAACGTTTTGTACATGATCAGGCCCGGAAGCTTTCCAATTCTATGTGTTTTCATGATTACTTCACACACATCGTTCTCGCTAATATGTGACAAGAGCATTACTTCAAGATTTTTCATTCTCATCATTTAATATTGTGCCATTTTGTTCATGTTGCTTAGATACATCCCAAATATTGGACCAGAAATTAGAAATTTGTTGTTCAGTTGGGGCGACACTTTCATTTATGTTATTTTCATTGATCTTATTACTGATGGTTTTGAGTCTTCCGTAGAATTGTCTTTGGTCTTGAAACTCTGCAGTTTGTTTCTTACGAATGATAGCATTTTTGAACTTTCGAAGCCTTTTAGAATACACAGTTAGTTGTTGAGTGTTTGTCAAGGACCTCTGTAAACATATAATGTGACACCTGTTTCAACTTTCCAGAACTGATGATCTCTTGCACCCATTTCTTGGTCCATCTCCCAGTTTCCTGGTGTTAACACCATTTTGATATTGTATAAGTTTTCCAATATTCGGTCTCAATTATAAATAAATATTTAACGTAGAATCGTCATTGAGGGCATTAAAGACTAAACATATAGATACATTTTACAATTACAATATACAATTTCGAACCATATTCATTATAAAAACAGTAAGTAAGCGAAAAGAGTAGTGTGGAAGTTAACATTTCCCTTCACCGCCAACGCCCTAGGTCCAGAGTGAGGAGACGCTACAGATGCTGATAATAACATTGTGCGATGGGGAGTTGATAATTGCTTACGCTGGCGATCTCCTTGTCGGCATCGGCCTTGAAGGATTCGGAGAGGAATACCAATTTGCTGTCTTCCTCTGAACCACGCACCTTAATTTTATGAATACGGGCTGTATTGAAAAGACACATGTTCAATTAATTTTTGACAGTTTTGAATGAATTATTTAGGATGTTTGATGCATATATTTTCATTTTATATTAGGTTCGTTGGTTCAAAATGTACATTTAATGAGTGAAGATTCTTTTGTGAAAAAGGTGACCTCCTTGAAAGAGTCCCTCTTGTCGTTTTTTTAATCTTTGCGTCTTTCACGCAAAATCCTTTTTCCTCTTCAGCCCTTTTCTTTACTATTGAGCGCCTATACATTGGAGTAAACTCGATGCATTTCACTCTTTAGGCGAGGGGCTCGGCGCCGTTGTTACCAGGATTCCCAGACAGTCACTTATCCGGGAATCCGTGGTGTATAGAATCACTTAACTTTCGTGGCTTCACGGAGAGTAGTTCAGCATTTCGGATATCGCCGCTGACCGCTAAGGGCAGTGGAGCCCTGGTTCAAGCGACCTACCACAGTTAAACTTCTCTAAATCGGAATCGGCTTAGACTGTTCCAGATATTTTCAAAACAGCTACGATTAAGCCGCTTTTCAAAAAGGCAATTCAAAATTATCGTCCAATTTCTCTTTTGACGGTTTTTGTAAATATTAGAGAGACGTTTTACGTACCATTCATAACCTTTCTCAGTAAACACGAAGCGTTTCCAGATTGCCAACAAGGATTAAGAAAATTACAATATACTAAAACAGCCATATTTTCTTTTCTTAAAGATGTTGCTTTATCCATGGATCAAACTGAAGCACCTCTTGGAATATATTTCGACTTATTAAATGCTTTTGACGTCATTGATCAACACATTTCACTTCTAAATTACCTTAGTATGGAATTTGTGGTATTGTTCTAGATTCGTTGTGTTCGCGTAACAACGGTCTCAGTAGATAGAAATACCGTTCTGGAATGATGGAACATTATATACCACCCTTCCTATACATTGCCAATTGCACATTGAGTCCCGTGTGAATCGATTTTAGGTCCTATTCTCTTCCTACTATACGTAAACGAAATGCCCTCGACGATTCGAAATGGAAAAACAGTTATCTTTGCGGATGATACAAATATTCTTTGCAATAAAGAAACCGTAAATAGTACACTATCAAATTTTCAAATTGGTTCCGTAATAACGTTCCGTAATAACAAATTAATAGTAAATGAAAAGAAAACGGTTTCAATGCAGTGTTCCATTTCAAATAAACAATTCTGGACTCCATTGAAAATGAACGCTGTGCCATTGACTGATGTTAAGGTAACAAAATGTTTTGGTCTCTCAATTCAGTGAAACCTCAAATGGAAGATCAATGTAAATTAATTGAACATAAAATTAAGTTTATTATATTACGCGTTCAGAATTCTTTCAGATTCAGTCAGTCTTCATACTGCTCTTTGAGTACATTTCACAAATGTTTATTCTCGCCTGGAATATGACATAATATTCTGGGGAAATACATCTTTTGGCTCCCAGACTTTTAGATTACAAAAAAGAATTGTACGAATAATACGTAAATGCAACCATGTGGTTCTTGTAAGCCTCTCTTTATTAATCAAGGAATTTTACCTTATCTCTTGATTTACGAATGTCTGTTTTTTTGTCAAAAAATACTTCCTCAAGGGTGGGAATGTATTTCCAGTAAAAAGCCGATGTCTATAACTATACCAATTGAGTAGTAATCATTTTCATCAGGTGTCAGTATCAGCTCACTACAAAAAATCCACATACAATACATGAACATTATTTTACAACACATTGCCAGATGACATTAAACGATTAAAATCGATAGACAAGTTTAAGACCCAAGTTAAATATATTCTGCTTTTGTTTCTGCCTACTTTACCTCAGGCTGTTCAGTTTCCCTGATCCTTTGAGCGAATACTGAGACGTCCCCTTGTTAGGCTTCTGGACATAAATCTTTGATCCCGGCGAGTAAGCTGATAAGTCATAAACTCTTAATTTTACATGATAGCAAAAAACAAAGTTTAAATGAATTAAATAAAGGATTAATGATATTTAAAAGAAGGTGATGTTCAAACAAAACTATTGTTGTCTAAGTTTTGGTTGAATATCATTAATCCATTATTTATAGTATTAGTTTCAAGTCTTTTTTGCTCCCGTGTAAAATTAGGTTGTTTTGACTAAGCTTTGACTAAGCTACTTTGGTTGAGCTTATTCACCGGAGTCAAAGAAATGTAACTTCACTATCTGTGCACGTCTTCTAGAATTCAGTGGGAAATACAGTTATTCAAATTATCGATCTCTATGTTTTCGCGGCAGGAAGTATTACTCCTTCACGAAGGACATAATGAGGGATAAGAGCCCAAATCTATAGCTGATTTACCCTTGAAAATATATTTTATTACATAGAAGCGAATATTTTGTTAACAATCCTTGTAAAAAACGCTCATTTATTTCTGCATTCAAAACTCAACTTTTATTGTGGCGTCATAACATTCGCCATATAAGGTAAATACTGGCTACGAGCACTTCAGGCACAAGGAAGTAGGCTACGACAGCGGGCAGCATGCAAGGGACGCCTCCCTGAACAAAGGGAGGCTATATTAGGGCGGAAAACCCCAGGGAGCTTCCGTGACGTGCGTTGCCACGGGGCCAGATTTGTGAACCCCATAGTTCGGCTCTCTGGTAAACGCGGCTGGCGGAAGCGGCGAGATGACGCAGTTCCGTCAGCCGGGCCAGAGGGTATAAATGCGCACCCGCACACGACTCGTTCTTCTGATTCTCGAGCTCTTCGTGGGATGTCGTGTGAGGGAGCGCGGCACGTGGCACGTCGGGTAGGCTACGGGGGCAAAGGGGTCTGGAGCCGGCGTGAATTCGTCGAGATTTAGAGCAAGGTGCATCACACCGCGGGAGTGAATCTTATCAGGCAAGCGGTTGTGGTGACCAGGTGAAGTTCCTCTTAGAAACAGGCTGTAGATATTGTAACTAGTAGATTCGGGTGTCGGAGAATATCTTTAATAAATATCAATATTACACTGTTCACGTCTGTTATTCATTGCTGGGGAAATGACGCCACAGTCTATGGCTTAAGGTAGGGATGCCAGAATGAAGAAAACATGCACAGAATACACTTCTCCCCAAAGCACGTCACACACGGTTTTAACTGTTTTGACGTTAAACAAATAAATCGTTAGGATCCAATATTTTCTTCCGTCTTGTACAGGTTTCCGGCTTATTCAGATTTGCAATAAAATCTGTCAATTCAGAAAACACAATCGTTCGAAGATGAAATTGGTGGAATGAGTAGACAGAATACAATATCACAGCAACAGTACGCTGTAAATATTGTTTATGTCACCTAAAAACTACATTTCAAAGAAAGTAAGACAAAGAAAATTGCATACAGAAACACATCACGAAGTCTAATGTAACAAAGAATTTTATAAAAATAAAAGAAATATTATTTTCTTCAATATTTGTAGGAACAGATGAATTCTTTGACGATTTAGTCTTCAACTATTTGCGTAGGTTCTCGAGATTATTGTGGCAACCACCAATATTTCGCGTGTAATCAGCAAAGTATCGAAAATATTGGTGCCCAAATGATTCCAAAATTTGTGTTTTAAATTTGAATGAACCAATAACAGGAAATAAAGAATTGTAAAGATAACTTACGTTTTAATTTATGCTGGTTTAAACTCTAGAACGGCAGAGGGATCAAAATGACACCTACATCAGTTGTTTCTTCAATACTAAATTCAGTTTTTAAGTGTTTTCTTTCAAACATTGTGACTTTTTCTATTTTTTTATTACCTGTATGATGAAATAGTTGGAATATATAAAATATTGTTTTTTATTGTTTTATTATGTGATATCCCTAGAACAGTGGGAGGAATCGTTTTGGCACCCGTAATATTTCATTTGTAAAACTACCATATTCTGAACTTGGTTGGTATTGGTTCGGTCTAATCGTTTCATTATCATGAATATACTAGAGTATCGCAATCTTAGAAGATATCCCTTTTCTCCAGGAATGGTGCGATATCTATTCAGTCGAAAACTATGACGTCCTATAATGCTACAAAATATGGTGAAGTCGTAGTAGACCAAATGTCTCGTAAATATAGCCCCAAATCAGCATGCAAGAGATGACCGTTGCATGTTTTCTCTAATATAGTGAACATAGCGGCAATCAATGTTTGGATTATGTAACTAATGAAACATGAAAAGGAAGAAGTTCATTCTTCAACTGTCTAGTGAACTGAAGGGAGGGGATTTTTCAGAAGAAGTACACAAAGGAGAAGGAGAGGCTGTAGTGCCGCGGCCATCCAAAAAGCGAAAGAAGTGCCAGATCAGCTTATGCACAGGTAACGAAACCAGCGATTTGTGTGAGAACTGTCATAAAGCCATTTGTGGAAAATGTGCTAAAAAATTAAAAATCAGATGCAAAAAATGCATTTGGATGTTTAAGATGCTTTTTAAATGTGTAAGATAAATACTCTCACCAAAATTAAGCTTTATTTTGGAAAACAATTCGAATTTCAATACATCGTATTCATGGTGTCAAAATGACCCCTTCCCACTGTTCTAGGTATATAAGATTCGCCGCGGTTCTAGTGTTAAGCAATCTTGAATGCGCATCTGCCGGAAAAATGTTAGGGCTTCCTTATTTGAAACTTCATTTGCATTTTAAATTTTATTCAGAAGATTGGGACAACCTTTTTGTGTGTCAAATGCCTCTATGTCATTCAGGGCAATTAGACCGTCGAGGAACATCTTCATTCTTAACTCTTTGTCACTTACTCACATGACATTGCCGCCGTCAACTGCATGTGCTTTTGCTTCCTGCAGCAGATCAATCGCCTCCCCAACCTCTTCACATAGAGGAATATCACCATAAAATGTCATTAAAATGTATTATCACCATGTATTGTCGCCATCAAAATGTATTAAATGATCTGCACTAACATCAATACTGCACTTTGACAAAAATCAGAAATTTCATCGTTATTTTCTTCCACAAAACTCTGTTTCCTGTTGTAAAAGCCGGCTTTATGGAAACGTCTCACCCCTGTCTCAGGAAGGATATTGTTCTTCTCTTTTTTGTTGTTGAACCTCCAGTAAACGGGCAAAGAGTTCAGATTGAGATTTCTGAATGGCCTAGGACGAGCCGATTTGCCTATGACAATGAGAGTTTCGATTTCCCCTTTCCATATTGGCACACAGAAAAACAGTCTTTCTTCCTCATTTTCCCTCCTACACATTTATCACTCTTTACAACAAGCGATTTCGTAGCTAATATTCTGAAAAGAAGTCCAGTTTCTTGTCCGTTGAAAATGTTTTTGCTTCGTATCCTTTAACGATTTTTGGAATTTTCGCTTTCCATGGTTCTACAGTTTTTACGTCAATATCTTTCGCCTCACTACAAACTTTATTACAAACAATATTGTGGCGCAATCTGAAGCTCTCAAGACAGCCATTCGATGCTTTAAATTCCGTTTTTCCTCATTTCTGTGCGACTTCAATTGCTTCTGCCTTCAATCATCGACCAAAAAATTGGCATCCCTTTAGCTCGTCCAAGGTCGCACAGGGTCACTCAACCAAGTGCTCCGAGGAGTAGCCGCCGCTTGCACCGTGCTCTTCCCAGCAGGTCCATCGGCAGAGGGAGCAAATTGCGTCATCTATCATCAATAAACCCAGAAATAAAAAAGGACCCAATTTACACAATTCGACTGCTTTTTTACTTGTGTTAATTTTTTCTTTTTGAACAAATTCTTTCATTTCTTTTGTAAATAATAAAAAATGTACATGTTCCTGGAGTTTTTCTATGCTTCTGCAATGCAGAAGCATTCTGCCGTGAATTAATTATTTCAAACCAACTTTTGAGTGCTTATTGCGGCTCAGCCATTCAGAATATCCAAATAGATTATTAGACAAAATATGTTTAAAATTGTTTTAAGAGCTTATTTTCGAATATATATATATATATTGTTCCCGAACCGATATATTGTTCACCTTATAACTTCAAAAATATTAATTCTATTACAATAATTGGCTAAAATTAAGATCATTTTTGTAGGAAATTATTTCTACATTAATTTTGTGTATGACAATTTTCTGAAGAGTTGATAGTTACATAATATGCACAAAACTTAGAAACACCACCCTTACTCGTCCCCCACCCCCTCTTACTTCTCTTACCCCATTCTCCAGGATTTTTAGTATACGTGCTGTAGATACCAATGAACAATCGCGCCAGATTTCAAAATTTCGGGATTTATTTTACTCGTTTTGTCTACTTTGACTGGGCTACTAGTTTTACACTATCATCCGCCTCAAAGTTTCACTATGTAACGATTCATGCAACAACTTCCTACGCCGTATCACACAATCATTCACCTTGCCTGACAGCTGCCAATTTGTGATTTGTTCTCTTCCGTTCTCTCACGTCCCGCGGAGACTCCGCTTTCATTATCGTGTATGTTCGTGAAACCCCTTTCCTTTCGCGTTCCGTTTCCGGCGGTAGCGCAACTCCTCTACCGAACGCGCTCGCTCGCCCGCCGATTCAAATGACGTATTTTTTCGCTCATAATCAACCCTGACTAAAACGTATACGTCTTAATATAAACTATGCTGCAAAACTCCATTATAATAATGTTATTTTATTGAAATTGTATTGTATTGACATAATTTGATGTGAGTTTCCGATAACATCTATAGAATTATTGAATATGATAATTGGAAAGAATATATGATCCCGAAAGACGTTAAAATTGCAAACACGCTATATTTTATATAATCATTAGATATCCTTATTTCATCGACAGCCTTTTGCGGCTTATGTACATATATATTCACATTTCAAATTTCCTGCCAGAATTTGTCTCCAAACCTAAAACTTTAATTCAATATGACACAGGAGGAAACTCCGGAGCTACCTTTTTCGTACACAATTGTCTGTCCAATAATATTTAGTAATATAGAAGTGAGCGCTTCCGCTCTCTGCGGTTACCACCCCGTGGCCGCCTCCAATGCCACATGCTTCCGTCCCTATAAGAGAAGTTGATTACTATTGGTGCATAGGGAAGCGAAAAGGACAGGCAACGCTAGAGTTGTGGGGAGATGACTTTGTAAATGACATTGAGCAACCCACTTTTATTTTCCCTGTAACACAATAAAATATAGCTGTCATCTGCTATGCTTTTCCTCTTTTGTGCAGAATTTCGATTTAGTTATTGTCTTTCGAAGTCAATTGTATTAGTTTTGAACTTACGCTCGTGTTTACCTCCACAGAATTTGAACCATCGCATATGATGCATTTCTGCATTGTTATCATTTTTTTTGTGGAATAACTATACATATATAGCTATATATATCATGGCATGTTAAAAGTGTGGCGCGTGAATATTTGATATCGGGTAAAGAATCTTTTATTCTCCGAATACTATGGACACGATAAAATCGCTTAACAGCTTATTGCAATGGTCAGCGCTAGAAACCGATTTTGAGTATTGAACAAGAAAATATCTTCGAGAAAAGAGCAGGCAACGCTCTGTATTCTGTATAACCTACAAATCAAACATTGGTATTTCAGGAATAACATTTAATTGAAAGAACTTCAGATTTTACGTAAATAAGAATTGTTTTATTCCCTATCTTGTCGGTCAATAGAATGACGTCATCGGTCACGTTACGTGCGCAGGTGCGCTGGGTTGCCATAGATTTTCTTCTTGATTGTTATTTTTAATCTCCAACTCACGTAGTCAAACTGTGAAGACGCCACGATTTTAGTATTGATACGTGGTCGCTAGATGGCAGTAGAGCTTTCCAGGATTGCTTGGAGTGATTTCTTTCTACAACGTCGAATGTCGGCGGAAATACACGAGTTGTATCGAAGCTGCAGCAACTAAGCGCTATCTGGTGAGCGTTTGGTTTAACTTCCTGTACAGCGGTATGAGGGGTACTAACGAAGTGTGAAGAATCTATAATGCTCCCATACAGTGTTTTTCTTGCGTCTACGGCTCTGTCGTTGAGGTTTCCAAGTTTGATTATGGTTGTGTGAAGACTACAGAAGGTTCCTATTGTGTATTGTGTTGTTATTGTAAACACAGTACGGGTTTTATTTCTCTGCACTGCCTGATGTGGGGAAAGTACGTAATAGTAGTAGCGTTTCTCGGATACGCTACTTCGGCAAATGTCACATCGGGAGCACCTGCAGATGGTGGTAAGCAAAGCAATTTCTCTACATTTGCTACTGGTTAGACTTGTTATTATATTTTGCTGGAGTTTCTGTAGTTGTCAAATGTCTTATAAGGGAGACTTGTTGACTGTATATTTGAAATAAAGTATTTAATACCGCACACCATTTTCACCTGTCCCGGAAGTTCGATTCTTGTGTTGACACATTGGAGCTTTGTTCCAAGTGTGGATTACCAAAGTTGTATAGCGACGATTGTAAAATACTTGGCTGGCAAACCAGTCTCCCATCTGAGGTAAACAAATTAGTTTGCTATTTCAAATAATTCTTTGCAAAACGTATAATTGATTCTGTAGTTGTATGAAGAAATTCTTGATGACCTTAGTTTGGAAAAAAGAAAGGTCTTGGCCTACCATTCCGATTGATCTTGCGTACTTTTCAAAATGAGTAGGTTAGTTTTAGTTAACACCAATATTTTCTTAATTTAGGGATCCAGCAATCAGGAACATTTTTTTTTTTTTTTCTTTTTTTGTTAATTTGAATCATCAATTAGAGATGCATTTCTTTAAAATTTTGTAATGCTATAAATTTTAAATTATAATGCATTTTGTTTTCTGTTTATGTTAACATCAAAATAAAAATTAATGTAATTAGACATATGCAGAAGGTTAGCATATATTCCAGATAGAGATTTTGTAAATTTGCAGTAAAATGCGTTGCTTGTGTTTGATGAATAATTGTATTCATTGAATAATTCTTATCATACTTCACCAATTGCTAGTAATATTAGTGTACAGATAAAGATAAAGTGTAAGCATGTAAGAGCTAGTTGTTTTTTAACTCTGTAATGATAAAATATTAATAATAAAGGTAATTTGCTATTTATAATTGTGCAACGAATGAAAATGATTTACATATTAATGAAAAAATGATCGTCATTGATTAACAGATAAGCAAAAGGACATAATTGTGTCTCCAGGTGAATTAGTTCAGTTAACATTTTAAAAAATGTATAAATTTTTCACAAGCTCTTTGTATTGTAGAGTTCAAATCTCTGAGATATTGTGATAGTAAAAGCAAGAGTAATTCACCAAATTTGAAAGTGCTTTATGCAGTCAATGAATCTTGAAGGCATTGGATTCCCTTATGATATAAAGATGATCTGTTGTCCGACTTTGAATAAACGAGAGCAAGTTGTTTTTAAAGATACTTCCACTATAATAGAGAAAATTGTTAACAATAGACTTTTGTGCCCCCAAGAATGTATTACGTGTTGAATTTTTCACTTCAATGTAAGTGTTTTCCAATTTGCCTTTAAATGTTTTTGTGTGTGTTAAATGAGTTTTGAGAATTGAATAAATGTGTTTTTAGATGTAAGAAGGAAATGAGTGAATGTGCCCTGGGTGCTGATTTTTAAAAGATGCAAGATTTGTTTTAATTTTCATTCTTCTGTATTCAATCTTTCTACATGCACACACTTGTCTGTGAATGTTGATTTGAAGTTGAAGTTTCAAAAATTATATGAAGAAAGAGAATAATGAAATTAAAGTCTTATGTTGGCAGAAGTAGTATAATACTGAAATAATTTCTCATAATTTTGTTGTTGTTTTTGTTTCTATTTGTAGTACTTTGATTTATAAAATTGTAGTGATTTCTTGTAGTTGTCTTGTGTTCAAAATTCATGAAATTAATTGGCATGTTTTTTTTAAATATGTGTTTTTTAATTACTTCCTTCTCATATATAGAGAGTTGAGTAAATGAAAATATTTCTCATTAGCCTTATTGATAAGAAAATTTGACATATTGCATCCTTAGAATGACTTGATTCTGTTTGGACATTTTTAGAGAAAATTATGTTTTGACTTGCTTGAACTTTCTCCTGTCAGATATTCAACATATTTAAAAAAAAAGCTTTCATACCCAACTTGCACAAAACTTTGTAAGAACAAAATGACATAGCATTTTTTGAATCGTTATTAGCTGCCTCAAACTTTTGAATTTAGTTCAGAGGAATTTGTTGATTCTACTATTTTATGAATTTCACTATCTTGATCTTATTTTGACTGGTTGTTAAATAATTCATATAGTACATACGAGAATAAATTGTTGTATCATATCTTACAAAAAATGCACTTTTCATGGCATTTTTGTTATTTTCCATTATTGATATTGGATAGGTCTGATGCATGTGTGTAATTGTTTCTCTTAATTCCTCAGTAAAAAATTTTTGGAAATTCAACTTTAATATTAATTTTTTAAATAATGTATGTGAGGTTCAAGTGTGTTGTAAAAATGTGAATTAATAAAGATGTAGCAAGGATGACTTCCCAAAAGTAAAATGGAATTTCATGAAACTCTTTAAATTTTATTTTCTCTAGAAATTGAATTTTTGTAGTCTTCATTACCATATCGGAAAGTAATAAAAATTGTTTTGGAATTTGTCCAAAGATACTTATTTTTTAAAATGGTATGTGTATGACAATTCAAATAAAGAATATATCAATGCAGGTTTTTTGTTTTTTTTTAATGTCAGTTCAATTTAATATTCTTATTGTGAAATAGTAGCCTGGCACATCGTGAATGGTCTGCCATGATTTTCCAGTAATTAGAAGTAGTGTCAAATTTTACTCAAATCCTCAAACTTTTTATACTATCTTATCCTAATGTGAAAGTGTTAAAGAGGAAGGAAAGTATTTACATCGGTTTGTGATAAGATAAAATGTCAATTATTAAATTTCTCCTATTAAAGCGGGAATAGTCCCTTTGAATTTTTAAAAATTTAATTTTCTCAATCCTTTGATATGCATTTTCTTATTCAAATTCTTAATAATTTGGCACACCCTTCATTTAAACATTGTACAAATTTGTGATAATTTTTTTTTATTTTATTCCATTCTTTTTGGTGCGCTAATAAAATGCTAATTACTTGGCTGTTTTTTGTTTTTTTTTTGTGTGTTCTTTTAGGAATTGTTAAATTTGTTCGAGTTTTAACAATAATGTTTTTCAGTTCCACGCCTTGCCTGCCCAATTGGAAAGCGGCTACCATGGTTTAGTTAAAGAAAATGAAACCATTGTAGAAGTGAGACCAAAAATTAGGGCTGTTGGTGCGGAGATTTGCAGCTTTAGAATTGTTAATAAACATCATGGTGAAGCTCCATTTGAAGTATGTACTCTTTCAACATTTCAGTAGGTTTTTTATAATTTATATAAAAATGGGATTAATACTTCTGCAAATCACCATTTATTTTATTTTATTATTTATTATTATATATTTTATTTGAACAATTATTTCACTCTACCTTAGTTCTAGAGATAGTGATTTCCATCGAAATTTATTGTTTATAGTTATTATTATTATTATTATTATTATTATTATTATTATTATTAGTTACAAATGTATAAAATAATTTCAATTGAACATTCCTAACTGATTGATTCCCCTTTTTTTTTTTGGAAAACTGAAAATAAAATGTTAATTTTTACTTTTTATAGATAATACTAAAAGATAAAGATGAAACAAAAACTGAAGCAGAAGCAATACTCAGGGCACGAAAAGCTCTTAATTGTGAAAAACGTAAAAATTACAAATTTGATATTGCTGCAGTTAGCTGTGCTGGTGATGTGTCTGATAAGTAAGTTACCTTTTACATGTTAGTGTTCTGAAACTTTGGGACTTTAAGTGAGACAATATCACATTAATTTTCATTCAGGGTATTTGTAATATGTACAAAGGTGTGCAAATAATTACACTAAAGGTAGTGATTTTTAAAAGTTATTTTTTTCATTTACAAAAAATTTACGAAATGCTACTAATATTTTTAAATTATTTGTATACATTACTCCCTTGTTTACTAATGTTCTGAGTGTCATAATTCTAATTAGCATCATACACTGCTTTCTTATTTCAGCAGTTTTGCTGCCAAGGATCATTCACACCATATTTTAGCATGTCTTTTTTTCTTTTTTTATTCCCCTCGAGTTTCTTGCTTACTAACAGCTCAAATTATACCCATTGGGTTCGGTTTTGGACTAATAGCAGGACATGACAATCCTCCAAATAATTTGAAGTTTTTGTCTCTGTAGGGTATGATGAGTGGTCGTTTGGAAAGAGAAATTTTCCGACCTACTCAGTTAATAGGCACTAATTTATCTTTTATGACTTACAAATACTGGTCTTGGTATTAAGAGTATATATCTGATCAGCACCACACACAGCAGTGCAACTCCATTCTATAGTTTTTAGAAGATGCTTGTGTCACTCTGAGAATAAAATTTTTAATCAGACCTTCCAGATACTCATTTTCTTGTTTGTAGCGGTACTTCAAATGCCAATTCATTGCTGATGCATACTTGATGACACTTATACCACAGTATACGTATTTATACAGTAGCGCAGCTCCATGTTAAATGCCCTTTGTCGGCATGTTGGTCAGTGACTCGCAATCTACGCGGGGATCAAGAAATGCCTTACAATTCATAATACAGGATCATTCTGCTAACTCTAACCAAAAAGTAAATATATATATATATATATATATATATATATATATATATATATATATATATATATATATATATATATATATATATATATATATATATATATATATATATTAATTTCCTTGTGCATATAACTAAAACAACATGCGGAAAAGAAGTTTTGAACAATTTTTAAGGAAAGAAATGATTTAAATTTAATGAATGATGACCACGAAAATATCCAGAAATGCAATAAAATAATGTAAAATATCCAAATAAGTAATCTTAAGTAGTAAATAAGGGTATCTAGGAGGTAATAACATTTCTGTTAAGAGGTAATAACAAATTTCAATCTTTCTTTTGGCTATTGGGCAAGCAAAAAACAAAATAACTCTGGTTTCTTTCCTTCATTATTGTTGCATTTAATTGTAGAACAGTGTGCTCCTTTCGACACACACATTTTTATTAATATGATAACTGCAAATGTATAAGAATTCAGTTGTATCAGAACATATTTGATATGCACCCTATCAAATGGGAAGTTAAAATATTGGTTTGATGTAATTTTGTGTGTTATTTAATGACTTGCCTTTGAAATCGTGGGAATGTAATCTTTATCCTAGGAATTATCTTTGAAGTTTTTAACCAGCTCTTAATAAACACAATTTCACAGATATATCCATGTACTTCAATAGCAGCTAGCCATACTTTTCCTTGGTCTTCACCAGGATTACTAGTATGCGCATGCATTCCTAACTAGTCAATAAACAGGCTGAGCTACAGTATAAATACTGTGGTTAGACTTTCATGAATATTTACATCAATGTGGAAGAGGAATGAAGTGGTTAACAGTTCACAGGTTACCTCCTTTTTTACCTTCAGATGTCATAATGAGTTGTGACATCCATAGTTACCAATATGGTGTAGGGTTCTAGAAGTATGTTCTTTTCTCTCGTTCTCTTGAGGACTGGAGAAGAATTCTAGAACTTTAGAAATGGAGACACATTTCTATATTTCAAATCCCTTTATTCATACTAATCTCCTCTGCTTTGAGAAGAATGGATTGTTGTTGGTGCGATGCTAGTTATACACGGCAAGTAGTAGTCACACATAGGTGTTTTAAAAAAAAGTTATGTGCATTTATTCACAAGCACAATATAGAGATGCCAATTATTACAGATTGCCTTATGAAATTCACCTCCTTGTTCTGGTTTTATGGTAAAAGATTAAGCTATTATAGAGTTATCTTTTAATTTAAAGTCATGTTTTATAGTTGAACATGTTCTCAATCTTTACTTGTATACCAATGTATGTAGTAAAAGGTGAAAATTACAGAGGAAAAAATGTGGGTGATATCACAGTGACCTTTGATAATAAATACAAGAGTGTAGGAGCTGGCATTTTCATTATCAACATAAAAAATTAAAATTATGATGATCCAGTAGCTGCATAATCCTCCACAGGCATTGAATTCATTTGCTGGCGTATAGTCTTGAAACACTGATCAACATCCGAAAACATGTGCATTTTCTCTTATTCTTAATCTCTCATACATTGCACACCAACACATCACTGTATTTGATCAAGGAAATATTCCAATATTTACAAAAACTGTTGCTACAATTATCTTTAAGAATACTGTAATTTTATTCGGAATGTTATAGCTCCATCCGAAAAAATGTTCACAAATGTCGTTTTTAATTTAATTTTTGATAAATTATGTAGTTATTTATATGGTTTATAATATTTGAATAACCATCCACTCAAAATATTTTTTACTCTAGATTTTGTTAATAAACATTAATTGATACATCATTGCCATTTAGATAACCTGACCATATAAGTTGATATTTGAACTAAAAAAGCTGTATTCAATGAATCTCATGGGTAACTTGAAATTTTCTTGTAAGTGTATTTGTAGAGATTAGGAATTATTTCAATTTTGAATGATACAAGACAACAGATTCACAGGTTGTGTACTGTGAAATAATACTTTCTTACAGTGCCCAAAAGACTATAGCATAAAATAATGATGTAATGCTGAAATATTGTACAGTTCAAAGAAGTTTGCTATTTTTCTATTCATGACTTTTCTTTGCATTGGATTTAATGGTCAATTATAAAGTGCATAAATTGGTATGAAATTGTGTATGGAATAATAATATGTATTTGTTCAACTCAATTAAATGCAATCCAAAGACAATTAATAACATAATTGACTTGCAGTGTAGTGGTGTAGTTGAAAAATACTGTGTCCATAAGTTATTTTCTCATATTATGTTTATGTGTAGCTTTATTATTTTATAATATTTTTCATCTAAATATCTTGTTTTTCTAGTGCAACAGTACACATCACAGTTGTGGATATTAATGAATATCCACCGACCTTTCTTGATCCATCGTATGTACACCAAGTGGACGAAGGACGTCTTTATGAAGAAATTATTCGTGTGGAAGCCACTGATAGAGATTGCACCCCAAAGTATGGAGATGTTTGTAAATATGAAATCTTGACCAGCGATCAGCCATTTACCATTGATAATGAAGGTAATTTAAAATGTACATATTAGTGTAAATTAGAAAAATGTTAATGTTGAAAATCTCTCTTCTTGAATCTTGAACACTGCTCAGCCACCCATGCTTTAGACCTTCTGTAAGAAATCCCCTTTTCTGTTCTATCATTTGGTATTATATGTTATGTTTTTGATGGTGTTTTTACATCCTTCTAAAATAATGTTTTTAAAATTTGTTTGTTGTGTCAACTTATTAAATCCACTGCTAATGCTTGTGAATACTTCCATTGTAGGGTAATCCCATTTTTAATTTGTTACATTTTGCTGTAACTTACCCTGTTTGAAAAGGGTATATATGAATCAACATATTTTTTTAAAAAATCTGCTGCATTTTTTAAGGCTGTTTCCCACATTTTTATTGAAATAAAGTTTTCTAACTTGCTCCGACTTTGTTGCTTGAATGGATGTATGTGTTATGGTGACTGAAAAATATGTATTTTTTTTTATTATTCTTCACTATCTTGAATTTTGTTCAAATTCATCTTGAGATATATATTTATATTCCATTTAAAAAATTGGAATTGTTAAATAAATTACAAAATATTAGTTAATTAACTGAATTTATTTTGTTCCCTTCAAAATATGCTTTATTTGGGGATAAAGATCCATCCAAATCTTTGAAGCACTATATAAAAACTCAAATTCTTCTTTAGTCTCATTGGACCTAATACACAGTTGATATTTTGGGGTTCAGAGAAAAGCTGCATGAAGCTATGTCTGGTGAATATGGTGCTTGATCAATTAATTTTTTGTTTAAAATTCACTTCCAGTGGTTGCTCTGTGAGCAAGTGCATTATGAAGATGCAGAATGAAATGCAGAAACTGTCCAAGAACAGTAGTTACTTAAGATAATTAACTTAGCCTGTTAGTTAATTTAGCCTTTTCTGCTAAATGTTCTTAATCATTCTGAGCCATTTTCCTGAAGGGTCAATAATGATTTGCCAATGCATACCTGTGTCAGTTTTCATCAGTTGATTGAAAAGAGACTAGTCTTCAACCACCACTTGGACTTGTTTGAATGCTTAGTACCTCATAGTTTTAATACAGCTGTCTTTCTACAGTCAACACAACTTTTGTTCTGGGCACTAGAGCACTAAGCAAACCAATAATTGTAAACAAACTGGGTGGCAGAACATGCCAAAACTTAGTGTAGCAGTATTTTTTTTTTGTAATGGGTTTTATAATAAAAAAATCAGCATACGTATTTGATTGGATGTATTTTTGTTGTAGATACAGCAAAATGTGATGAATATTAAGGTTGTTAAAGTTCTTGCAAGGCCAAACATTTCATGGTTTTGATCAATTAATAAAACTGGAAGCTGACTTTCCAA
>CAXIVR010000001.1:156481980-156499480 GCA_964035755.1 Teleogryllus oceanicus
GTCCAGAATATGTGGGAGAAGTATCCCGAACGATGCGAATGGCAATTTCAAGTTCATTTACTGCGCATGTTATTGAATTCATTGAAAGAGGCTATACCTTGTTCAATTTTACTTAAATAATTCATGATTTTCACATGTTGTACAGTTGATGTTATCTGGAAAAGTCATAGTTTATTGTATTGTGTTAAAAGTAATTGCTTTCTGTGACATGTAAAGTGGTCAGATTTAAGTAACGTGTAGGCTACGTTTTATTGTTTTCTTCTCTTTAAAGTTCACAGTAGTGAGTGCGAAGCCCAAGGCTAGCACCTGTGAACGGGATACCTTAGAACAAGTGCAAAACTCATTTTAAAAGCCGTGCACGGAAAAACTTGAGAGTAGAAAGAGTAAAATAATGTGGTAGATAAAATTCAGAAAGAGGAATGAGCAAATTATGAATTGTAATTGGTGAAAGCTTGTTCAGGCAGTCGAGGTGACGCCAATTTTGTTTTTGCTTTGCCTTGTTTTCTGTTTTTTTCAGCGACCAGCTACTTAAAGTGCATTATCCTGTTATATAATTGTGTCACTATTTTTTTCATTGAATATATGCTCATTTTATTCGTATTTTATCTGATTCATTCTGTTAAGGGTTCAGACCTTTCTCATACCCAAATGATCCTGCTTTCTGAGAATTTTAAGCTCGCTTCACGAGCATTCATACTATCACGCCCACACCACGTGTGGAAGGTAGTAGGTGGGTGTGTTAGTATATACATGTATATATATATATATATATATACATACACACACATACACACACACACACACACACAAGATGAGTCACGTAACTTTAGCACCTTCTGGAACTTTTGAACGGTTCATGTTATTGCAATGCAGTTTTCACGAAAGTGCATAAAGGAATGGGGCCAATTGACGCGTGTATTTATTTTTATTTTATAACTTGTATTTTACGAGATATTTGAGGTAACTTTGTTTTTTCAAATGGAGTTATACGTAGTTTTTAGTCTATCATGACGAGCGTAAAAAGAGGAATTCAATGATATACATATCGTCATATGTCAGATTAGCATTTTTTGAGTAATTGTAATTTTTTTGCGTCTCCTGTTTAACGGATATTTTGAATGTAACTGCCCGCCACGCAAGCCCACGCAGCGCTCCACCAGCAAAAGTGCGCTCGGGGAAGAGAAGCTGATTGGTATTTCAGAATAGGAAACATATTCCAAATATTCACAAAAATGTTGCAATTTTTTTCCTGAAATTTGCTTTCCATACCTCCGCGTTTTCTGATTTTTGGTCTTTCGTTGATTGAAGGATTGAAAATTCAGGTTTGTCATAAGTATGTATCGTAATAAAATTGTTTATTACTTCAACTTCATTAAAGGGGTTTTATATCGCCGGATGTTAATGGGATCTTGAAACAAAACACAATAATTTTATTCCATAATTTCATTTCTGATTACTGTGAAATTTTATTTCAATACTTTCATTCAAATCAATATTGTGAAATTATTTCTTCTCTCAGGCTCCGCTTCCGGTTAGCTATTTGTAAAATACTTTTGATTTCTCCTATTATTTATACAATAATGGATACTATTTTAACAAATATCTAATACAATGACGGGGATTACTTCTGCTGCCATTGTTAATATTGTTATTCTGCGGTTGCCTTTCTAGGTTCATAAGTTCTCTCGATGTTAACACTAATTTATTAAATTTACTTCCAATTTAATCATGGGTTCGTCGTACAAGATATTACTCCTTACCTGTTGTATGTGGACGAGTAATTCTAAACAAAATCACGATTCCTGGAAGTTCTATTGTTTGAAACCAATTATTAGATTAAAGGGAATTAACATAATTTATCAGCTTTTTCAACAATAAAAAAATTAACATTATTACATACAGAGATATACCAAAATTTTCCTCTCTCTACATTTATATCTGCTAAAGATCTTAGCGTCCGGCTTGCTGGGTCAATGGGTCACGATATATTATAATCCTTATTACCTCTATAATGGATTATAGGATCCGCCGACTATACAGCGCAGCTGGGAATCTGAAATAGAATGATTCTATTCCTAGTTCATTTCTGTTTGGATTGACTAAATGAAAGATCACTTTATTTTCTAAAGAACAAAATTCAACAAAGTTTATTTCTACGCTTTTAGCAAACAATTGAGTGAATTTACAATTTTTAGGCCTTTGATCAAGATCTCTTTCAATTTACAATTTATACCGCGGTTAACTTATCTTTTCTTCGTTGATGTCCCTCGTAGACTTCTCAGTCGAAATATCTTGCGAGCTTGCCGTAGTCCAAAGTTCCACGAAATCCTCTTCTGCCCTATCCAAGCTGGTCTCAAACTATCAACATTATCAGTCCCGATTACGTCCTATGACATAGTCCCGAACTCGATTACCACTCCCGACAAAGTTCCAATTTATACTTCAATATTGCTTCCACATGAAAATATCTACGATCAGTTCAGAAGCGCGTTTCCGAGCAGAATGAAATCTTTCTGCATGATTCATCCCTCGAAGACTTCGTATTAAAACTACCTTCATTTTTTTCATAACATTTGACCGTCCTTCTCTCACCCAGCCAATCCATACGTTCGTTATATTTTGGTGTAGCTGACCTTTTGATCGTCTTTTGAACTTCTTCGCCCAATCCCAAATTTTCTACTTTCGGCATCCAGAAAACTCTTAATGCATTTAGAAAACAAAAACTACATTGTTTATTCACGGTCGTTGCTAAGCTCTAGCTCTCGTGATATTTCGTAATGCATGTTCCACCATATTGTCTACAAATAAATGTTAGTTTATTTTAACGTGACATATCGGTATGTCACAATACGTTACGAATTCTTTCGATATCATGAGAATTGCTTTTACAATGTAGAACATAAAATACACCGTACGGGTTTGAATATAGTTTATTTTAATTATTTTTATTTATTTAGTCAAAAACAGTCAAAAACTGTATATGGCGTATGGGGAGAACAATTTTGACTAAATAAATAAAATATAGTTCGTAAGCGTACTATAATATTTTCATAGTCGGCTTCTTGGCTGACTAGGAGAATGTTGCCCATGGAATCATTGTTATACCAAATCTCGCGTTCTTGCCTAAATTAAAAATGTTCCAGAATGTCCACAACGATTTGCTATTAATAGGACTTAATTTTCCCACAAATTTAATACACGGTCGCGACTTTCCCTATCTGCGTTTTGTATGAAACACCTACTGGCGACTGACTATATTCAGCTACTTAATAAAAAATCCTTCTATCTACGGTGCTACCTTAATATACAACCCCTCGAAACGCAGAGTCTATTTTAATTCGAAATTCAATGTCTTCAAAAATTTTAGACCTGCATCACTCTCTTAAGCGTCCTTCACGCTATTCGATCACAAATTTTAATCAAAATATTTGGAGAGAAAATTGCAAAAAGAAAACATGTCAAAACTACACATTTGAAGGAGAGATTTTTGCCTCAAACAAAATCTGTTTTAAGGAATCAAATCTTAAAAAAATGTCATTGTAATTTTTTTTTAAAAAAGTAGTTTTCGTGGAATTTCTGCTTCACGTTAATGCAAATTATTAAAAGAATTAACGGGAGCGGTAATTATTTTAATAATTTGCATTATTATTATGTCATGCAGTACCTCTGACCTGGAGGTCCTACGTTCGAGTCCCGACGGCGGTGGGATTTCGACTGTTGCGTTTTAGCTAGGTCGAATTCAGTCGGTCTGGAGGAGAATTCTAGTGGCCGGCTGCTCTGATCGGTAGTTTTCCGTGGTTTCTCCGATCAACACCAGGCGAATGTCAGAGCAGTACCCTAACAAACGGGTCACGGACCGCGCGCCATCTTTCCTAACCTTCCTTGTCCTATCCTCACCCCGTACACTCACACTTACTCTAACATGCACTACACTACCACACATGCCGAGAGACCGGTCGGGGACTTAGAACTTGTTCCGGCTGGGGTGGTGCCCCACTAGTTGGGAAATAACCCGCTAGTGGACGGTAGGTTGGCGCTGGATCACGTCATGCAGCGAGGGAAAACACCACCTTCCGGTGAAAAACATGCACTACACTTACGGGAATAATTACCTCAGTAGTTGATGCTCCAGGAATAATTAACAATCAATCAATCACAAGAATTCTAATAAACCGCTCCAATTTTTTAAAGATAGATCAAAGGACGCTTAAAAGGCAGATTTTCTTTTTGTTGAACTCTGTGAATTTTTGACATTTGGGAAAGTTACAAATAATGCGACGTTTGTGTTGTAGTATGATTAGTAATTATAACCAGCTAACGACACCTTCGTAGACTGACAGCATTGGCACATGTTTGGATGATAAGTTATACCTCAATTTCTATAACACTGTTTAGAAATGAAGGACTGCTTAGGACATCATTACTCATACAATTTTGAATTAATTGCCATGTACGTTCGTGGAGAAAATGGGTGTGTGCTAGCTTGCCGTCAAGCCAGCACACACATAAGTTACACTCGAGTCGGAGATCAACGGAAACACTCAAATCATTTATTGCTAATTAATTTCCAATTAATTAGCAATAAATTAGCCTCAAATTGGAATTAATTATCACGTATTTTCAGTCGAAAATAATCAATGTCAATGTCAGCAGGCATGACGCAACACCGAACATAATAAAAAATAATGAGAACAAACGAGCACAATCAATAAAACAAATATCATAATTAAAAAAAACGCTTGACTTTTTCGAAAACATTTAAAAATAAATAATGTAAAAAAAAATTGAATCCAATGGAACTAAAAATTAAAACCTCAATATATATTTCAATAATCATTCCATTTTAATATATAACACCAAAGAAAAAATTATAAACGTTGCAATGTAAATACACAAATAAATATTGTTAAAAATTGAACTAGAGTTATCCAACCATGATAGATATTAAAATTCGAAAATAGAGAAAACCAACGAGGACCATCAAATAAAAATAACAACATAGTTTATAGACATTTGATACTATTTTTCTATTTTATACGCTAATTAATTGCTTCTGCCCTTTATGAAATAAATAATTTTTGAAACTTCGTAGATATGAAATATGTACAACTTTCGAATAGGAAATGCGAAACTACCAACGAGCAAGAATCAATCAAATCTATCAAACAATTAAATACACATTCAATACTAGTTAATTACACTAAACATTAAATAATAAATGTTGCCGTGTACTATATAAACATTGTTGAACCTGCATTATAATTATCGAACCAAGGAAGATATTCAAATTCGGTAATAGAGAGGACCAACGAGCACAATCAAATGAAACCAAAAATATAGTTTATAGATATTTATTTTAATTTTTCACTCTATACACGGTTTAATTGCTCTTGCCATTACGAAATAAATAATTTGTAAAACTACGTAGTTATGCAACCACGTACGACATTTGACTAGGAAATTCGAGATAACAAACGAGCACAAATGACAAAAATCTATTAAATATTTAAATACATATTTTTTATTACCACAAACATAAATAACGAAACGTTGCCCTGATTTATATAAATATTGTTGAAACTGCCTCAGATTTATCCACCCAAGCCAGATATTAAATTTTGAATATACACAGAATCAACAAGCACAATCACATTAAACTAAGAACATCGTGTATAAATATTTAATACTAATTTTCTACTCTATACACGATGTAATTGCTCTTGTCATTTATGAAATAATATTTTTTTAAAACTTCGTAGTGTGGTGGTTCTGTATTTCCTCCTGTTCTCACTCTAACCTATTCTTTCTTTACTCTATCCATTAAATAAGTTTTATCTTAAATGTTAGCCCTGATATGTGCGTTACGGAGTACCACTATAGAAAAGTTTATTATTAGGTCGTGAGGGCGCGGACTGATCCTCTACAGGAAATTAAAACAATAATTATTATTATATGAAAAAGGAGAGGAAATCATCAATGACCGAGTTTTCATGTAAATATCAGTGTTCTGTCATTTATTGCCGTTTTCCTCAGTGATCGCCTTGCTAATAAAGCAGAACACAATGCAACACAAGATAAAATGTAACAATATTCCTTACGTACTATTGCAATTATATCTTCATTCACGCATCATACTTTTCCTCCATTTTCATCCTTACTTCATTAATTAATTATTTACTTAACGATTACGAAATTCAATAAACAAAAATTATTCTACATACTCATTATTTAACAAAATCGTAACATTCTATCTCCACTAACTTACTATATATTAATTCCTCGCGTGAATCAAATTTATAATATTTTATTGCATTAATATTTCATTTGCTCAAAAACGCTTTGCGTGAATAAAATTTATAATACTTTATCTGTTAAATTTCTTTTACTTAAAGAAAATGTTTGTGTGAATAATTTCCATAATATTCTATTTGTTAATATTTCTTTTACTCAACAAAATATTTTGCGTGGGCCACGTCTTTTAAAAATTAAACTAAAACACATATCTTGGCCTTCCCATATTAGCTCCAATGTAGAATCAATTATAATGTTTATAAGTACTTCCCTTTCGATGCACTCAGCGATCTTGCTCTGCACAATTCCATTTTCTCCTTTCACCAAAGTTTTTGTTCATCTACCATTAATTAATTAAATTTGCGTAGTCAACATATTCCAAAAAACAAAGTTTTACTACACTGCATTTTACATTAACATTACAAAAAAAGAACAAATCGACTCTCATGAGAATCAACGTCGCGACCCGCTATACACGACATTCACTAGCATTCTGACCAATTTACATCTCCCGTTTCACTAAAACAAATGACGGCTTTTCTTTTTTTATTCTTGCTAATTAAAATTCACTAATTCCTTGTAATTGTCTTTATACAATGCCTAGTGGTTTTTGTTGTCATCTACCCGTTTCACAATTAATTTCACTGTTTTTACTTTGTCCCTTTAACATTTTTTTTTAATTCAACACGTTTTACACTGATTCTCTATACACCATTTTAAACAGATGGCCGTCTGTTCTTCTTCGTCAATATTTCTACACTTTTTAAATTTATTAAGATTTCGAATTTCTAATTCGTGACACGCCAACCGTCACGAAAACACCCATTAATTTGTCCACAAACATTTGAAAGTCCGTTTTGGATCTTCCGCTTCCGAATATTATTAAAATTTTACCAAAATATGCTATGGTGGAACTTAATTCATCAGTTTTATTTCCACTTTTTTTTATCAAAATCCCATGTTATTTTCTAAGAAACTATAAACAATGTGACGCGTCTGATCAGACCGTCACAGTAGTTATGCAACCAAGTGCGCCTTTCGAATAGCAAATGCGAGAGTACCAACGAGCACGAATAACTAAAATGTATTAAATAATTAAAAACACATTCAATACAAGTTTATTACATTAAAGATAAATTATTAAATGTTGCCGAGTATTATATAAATTGTTGAAACATCATAACTATCGAACAAAGCCATATATTCAAATTCGAAAATACAGAGAACCAACGAGCACAATCAAATTAATCCAAACATATAGTTTATAGATATTTAATACTAATTTTTTACTCTACTCACGATTTAATTGCTCTTGCCATTACGAAATAAATAATTTTTAAAACTTCGTCCTTATTCAACCACTTACAACATTCAAATAGGAAATTCGAGAGTACTAACGCGCACAAATCAGTAAAATCTATTTAATAATTGAATGCAGATTCAATACTTGTTTATTACACTAAAGATAAATTTATAAAGGTTGCCGTGAATTATATAAACATTATTGAAACTGCATTAGAGTTATCGAACCAAGCCTGATATTCAAATTCGAAAAAAAAAGAGAATCAACGAGTGCAATCAAATAAAGTCAACTACATAGTTTTTTTGATATTTAATAATAATTGTTTACTCTATACATGATTTAATTAGCTCCTGTCATTTATGAAATAAATAATTTTAGAAACTTAATAATAATGCAAGCACGCACGACATTCGAATAGGAATTGCGAGAGTGCCAACGAACATAAATAACTAAAATCTTTTAAATAAAATTATACACTTTCAATACTAATTTATTGCACCACAGATAAATTAATACCTGTTGCCGTGTATTATATAAATATTGTTAAAGCTGCTTCAGGGTGTTTGAACAAAGCCAAAAAATTCAAATTAAAAAAAATACGCAGAACAAACGAGCACAATGATATAAAAATTAAGTACATAGTTTATAGATATTTGATACTATTATTTTTATTTTATGGACAAATTAATAGCTTTTGCTATTTATGAAATATATTTTTTAATACATTCTACGGCAAGTTTTTAAAATTCTTTAATTTCATAAATAGCACCAGCAATTAATTAGTGTATAGAATAAACAATTAGTATTAAACATCGAAAAACTATGTAGTTGGTTTTATTTGATTGTGCTCATTCGTTGTCCTTTTTTTTTTTAATTTGAATATCTGGCTCGGTTTCATAACTCATATGCAGTTTAGCAGTGTTGATATAATACACGGACAAATTTATTAATTTATCTTTCGAGTAATAAACTTGATTGTGTATTTATTTATTTAATAAATTTTGGTGATTCGTGCATGATGGTACTCAGGATTTCCTACTCGAAAGTCGTACGAGGTTGCATAAATACGATATTTTAATAATTATTTATTTCATAAATGGAAGCAGCAATTAGTTCGTGTATAGAGTAAAATATTAGAATTAAATATCGAAAAACTATGTTGTTGGTTTTATTTCATTGTGCTCCCTGGTTCTCTGTATTTTCGAATTTGAATATCTGGCTTGGTTCGATAACTCTAATGCGAATTAATAATATTTATATAAAAATCAGGGCAACGTTTATATATTCATCTTTGTTGTAATAAACTATTATGGAATATGTATTTAAATATTTGTTAGATGTTATTCATTTGTGCTCGTTTGTTATCTCGAATTTCCTAGTCAAATGTCGTAGGTGGTTGCATAACTACAAAGCTTTAAAAATTATTTGTTTCGTAATGGCAAGAGCAATTAAATCGTGTATAGAGTAAAAAATAGTATTAAACATCTATAAACTATATTTTTGGTTTCATTTGATTGTGCTCGTTGGGTCTCTGTATTATCGAATTTGATATCTTGCTTGGTTCTATAATTATGATGCAGTTTCAACCATGTTTATAGAGTACACGGCAACATTTATTAATTTATCTTTAGCGTAATTAACTAGTATTGAAGGTGTATTAATATATTTAATAGACTTTAGATATTCGTGATCGTTGGTACTCACGATTTCCTATTCGAGTGTTGTATGTTTGTATGGTTGCAGTTGGAGTACATGGTTGCATAACGACAATGTTTTAAAAATTATTTATTTCGTAATGGCAAGAGCAATTAAATCGTGCACAGAGTAAAAAATTAATATTAAATATCTATAAACGATTATCTTTAACTTGTTTTGATATCTCTAATGCAGTTTTATTAATGTTTATATAATACACGGGCTCATTTATCATTTTATCTTTAGTGTAGTAAACTAGTACTGAATGTATATTTAATTGTTTAATAGATTTTGGTGATTCGTGCATGTTGCTACTCACGATTTCCTATTCGATCGTTGTACGTGCTTGCATAACGACAAAGTTTTCAAAATTATTTATATTATAAATGGCAGGAGCAGTTAATTCGTGTATACAATGAAAATTTAGTATCAAATATCTATAAACTATGTTCTTGGTTTAATTTGATTGTGATCGTTGGTTCTCTGTATTTGCGAATTAGAATATCTAACTTGGTTCGATACCTCTGATGCAGTTTTAACAATATTTATTTATTACATTGGCACGTTTAGAATTTTTTCTTTGGTGTAATATATTCAGATGGAATGATTATTGAAATATATATGAGGTTTTAGTTTTTAGTGTCCCTTGGTATTCTCCCATTTCTTATTCGATTGTCGTACGTGGTTGCATAACTATGACGTTTTTTAACATTTTTATTGCGTAAATGGCTGGACTAATTAACTTGTTTTGAGTAATAAATTAGTGTCAAACGTTTTTTTAATTACGATATTTGTTTTATTTGATTGTGCTTGTTTGTTCTCTCTATATTCCACAATTTTTTATTATGTTCGGTGTTGCGTCATGCCTGCTGACCTTGACATTGATTATTTTCGACCGAAAATACGTGATAGTTAAGCAACTAGTGTTTAACAGCGAGTTTTTGATCTATCAGTTTTGCGAGTTGGTTGTGTCTTCCAAGATAGACGTTGATTGATAATGCCGCGCAGCCCGCCATAATGTGCTCAATTGTTTCTTCTTTTGTATATGTTTAGGAATGGCCGTATTGAAGAATTTGGCGAAAACGCGGAAATTATGAATAAATGGCAAGACGCATCGTTTGACGAAGTAGTAGATGCAAATGGAATGTGTGTAATTCCTGGTCTTATTGATGCGCATACTCATCCGATATGGAGTGGAGATCGAATAAATGAATTCATCATGAAGGTAAGGTGATTTCCCACAAAATTGCATGTGATGTACGAGTATAAACAACAAAGAAGAATGATTGAATCATAAAACAACCAATTAAAGAAATATTTCTCATACGCATTAAAACCAATTATTTTGCTTTTATTGTTCTCACGTGATTTTACCCCATAAATCATGTACAAACAGACACAAATAAGATATTCCCTCCATAAATGCGGTAACTTTAAGCGAAGCAGAGATCATATTTCATTGGTCATTATACTTTTTGATAAATGTAATCCATGTTAGTAATATATTTAAGAAATCATGGAAAAGGATGTATTGTATGACTAACTTTGTCCTAATCATAGTAATACAGTTAACCCTCTTTGGAACAAACTTCCTTAACATGAATTTTGCGGTAGCAGGAACAAAATTTGGGTACTGTCAAGGAAGTATATAGCACATTGTGTGTGTGTGTGTGTGTGTGTGTGTGTATGTGTGTGTGTGTTGTGATGGAACATATTTTGGCTCACTACAACAAATATTGGATTAAAAGGGGGACGGGTGTTCTTTTTTCGCGAATGGACTCATGGGATTGCACAGACATGAAAAAACACATTATGAAACTGTAACACTTTATTGTGGCTTATTTGAATGACACAAAATTAACAAAAAAGAAATGAGATATCTAAATATCTTCGTAGTAGTTCGCATTTGGAATATCATAAACATCGATAAGCTAAATATTAATTCTCACCAATATTCTTATACATTATTTGTTTACTTCTATACCTTATTGGAGCTTCCTTTCCCTACTGATTGAATCCTGGATTCATAGCATGATTGAATTATATAACGAACTACAAATATGTGCCACATAGCATTGACAAAATTATTCACTCTGGTAATTGTTTATTTCCGAATACAACTCCTAAAATAAAATATAACACAATTATTATTTCTCCTGCGTTCTCTTGCCATTTCTTCCGGTCGCATTATCATGGCAAATCTGGGGAAATGAATTTCGCTCGGAGGCGATCTTACGGTTCGTCCTGGGCCTCGGCGCCGGCCTCCCCTCTGCTGCAGTAGCCCACACAGTGGATGAAGGGGGGAAGCGCGGTGACCTTCAGCCGCCCTGTCCGCCATCGTTCTCTGCCTTGCAACATGCGGGAAAACGACCAGTTTCCGTCGAGTTTCCGCACTTCGCAGCATACAATTTCAGTTTATCTTCGACACGTAGTAATGGCTTAAAACAAATCCACACTCCATTTCCTCTTATTTTAATTGTTTTTGAACTTTTTACCGTTGCTTAATTGCACGTGTTATTACTAGCCAACTATTCACACACAACTCAACATTCACTGCCCATGTAACTAACAGTTTGTTCTTTCACAAAGGCTTCGGTTTTTCGATTCACTCTAGATTCCATTCAATATCCATGGCGCACCTTGTTCGTTCTCATAGTACATGCATCACCCAATGACGTGTTCACGTATTTAACCGTTTCTAGTTGTCACTGTTTAACCGGTTATTTCTTTATTGTATATCTTGAATATCACTTCATCACTATTCTGTAACTTTTATGCACAAAAGTTGTTATCACATTCGATGGATTCGGATTTGCGCCCCTGCTGTCTCCTTACTCGCCCCTTCGCCGCCGAACGTGGCGTCCCCTCTCTACTCTGCCTGGCTGACCGTTCTGGTTCTCACGTTTTTCCCTGTTCTAATGACCCGCTCAGAACGATTCGCCGGGCACTATATATATAGTCATTACCTCTGAATTTGTTTATCAGACGCCCCGATAATATATCGCAGTGTTTCTTTCACCCGCGGATACGCTGTCATGTATTTCCGCTTCTCTCCGATTCACACAGTTGCAGTTTGTCCATTCAATATTGTTTTTCATTTCACTCAATTACACTTATTAACTAGCTTTGCTTTTCACCGTTTTTGTCCCGATGTAAAGATCGATGCGGCTGGATTCTTTTTCACTCCGGTTTTCACTCGTTCCGAACAAGTCATCGGGCTACGGTCATGGCGACCGCGCAATATTAAGTACAAACGTATATTCAAACGCAATACGATTATGTGTATATATATATATATATATATATATATATATATATATATATATATATATAATGTTTTTGGTCTTTGACTTTTAAAAACAGAAAATTTTTGATAATAATATTTAAAACAATACAAAGCGCTCGTTTCGGAAATTATTTGTTTCCATCATCAGGCATAATTTAAATAAATATATTTAAACAGTGGTCAGTTTTATACATAAGAATATGTTGTTCATGTACAAAAGTCACACTAAACCGCATCTTGATAAAAAACTCTATGAAAGGAAGTAGTCAGAAAGAGATTGAGAGAGTCATTACAAAATTACAATATTTTAATTTTGTTATTTATAATAATAATTAATAGTTATAAATAAACTACTTGGATATACCGAATACCCGAGCCGTAATAAGCACTGAAAACTTGTTTTGAAAAAAATAATTTCTAGACAAAAATTTGTATTGCAGAAGCATCGAAACACTCCAGAAACTTGTAAATTGTTTATTACCTCACCCAATTGTATTTTATCATGAACATTCAATATTTTTTAATTCTTAAAATTAAATGTTTATTTATTTATTTATTTATTTATTTTACGTCAAAAACAGATAAAACTTTGTTTCTTTAAAAACTATAATTCTGTGAACCCTACCCCAAGCCATATACTTTTGAATTTTGAATACAGAAATAAAATGAGCGTTTTTTGTAAGGATTCTTGACAAACCATTTGCTCCGATGTAATAAAATCTATTTTCGAGGGTAAATCAGCAATAAATTGGGGCTCTTATCCGTCATCATGATCTTCGTCAAGGAATAATACTTCCTGCTGCGACAACATGGAGAACGATAATTTGAATAACTACATTTCCTTCTGAATTGTAGAAGACGTGCACAGATAATGAAGTTACATTTACGAACAGAAGAAAAACAATGGACCATCTTAGCATTTGCTCAAAGGATCAGGGAACTGGACGAAAAACCGGATCGTGATGGGAGTCATTGACCCAGAAGCTGCGGTACACTACTTGTTACAGGCTGTTTAGAATTATACAGTCCAAATGGTAAAGAATACATTAAATATCACTGTTAAAATTAATGTTACTTTCCTTTTAATGCTCGGTATAGTCACTAATTGTGTAAAAAACGTTATACAGCAAAAACGATTTTATTTAGGATTTAAACTTTTCTATCAAATTTAATCGTGTAATGTCATCTGGCAAAGTGTTGTAAAGTAATGTTCATGTATTATATGTGAATTTTTTGTAGTGTGTTGTTGATAATGTCACCTGCTGAATATGATTACTTCGTCAAATGTTACAGTTATACAGTTCGGAGTTATCTGAAAATATATTTCCACCCTAAACCAAGTCATCTTTGACAAAAACCACTGATTCGTATATCAACAGACAATGTAATGGTAAAATTGTTAACAGAATAGGTAATTTTATTATTATTTTTTTTTTGCAGGCAGGTTAACGGGGCTTGGTCAGAAAAAATTTACTAGTTTCCCAACGTTTCGGAAACTTTTATTTCCATCATCAGGGCTAATATGAAAGAAAATGAAAACAACACTGTTCATGAATAACGTTACCAAAAAACACTCGTATGAGACACAATTTTCTAGCTAAGTTTCAAAAATTATTTACAAATTTCCTTTATATCTATTACATAAACATTACATACCTTGCAACATCGTGAACAACTCACACCATTCACTGCACCATCCTCCATCTCCGGCACTTCACACGAAATGAGGAACACGACATCACCCTCACAACACCAACACACAGCATGATTGATACTAGCAAGATGTTGGGGTACACGCTAGGTACACGCTAGCTTCCGGTGCGAGTTTACAATTAATTAAAAATTAAAAATAGAAAATGTGCTATTTTGGTTACTTGAAAACAATTCTTACATTGAAGTGATATATAGATAACACATTTGTAAACTCGCACCGGTGCTTCCTGTGCCGAGTGCACCGGAAGCTAGCGTGTACCTCACTCAGGCATGATATATATTCTCGTCTCGCCACCCAACATCTTGCTAGTATCAATCATGCTGTGTGTTGGTGTTGTGAGGGTGATGTCGTGTTCCTCATTTCGTGTGAAGTGCCGGCGATGGAGGATGGTGCAGTGAATGGTGTGAGTTGTTCACGATGTTGCAAGGTATGTAATGTTTATGTAATAGATATAAAGGAAATTTGTAAATAATTTTTGAAACTTAGCTAGAAAATTGTGTCTCATACGAGTGTTTTTTGGTAACGTTATTCATGAACAGTGTTGTTTTCATTTTCTTTCATATTAGCCCTGATGATGGAAATAAAAGTTTCCGAAACGTTGGCAAACTAGCAAATTTTTTCTGACCAAGCCCCGTTAACCTGCCTGCAAAAAAATCATTTATGGTCGTTAAGCACTCTTCAGAATATGTAATACTAAAAACGGTTTTTGTCAATCATTTTTTAACGGGGATGGTAAAAATTTTCTAAAGTATGAGAAAACGTGGGCAAACGATGGACAAATGAATCCCCCCAAAAAATTGCAATTTTGATTTTGATTCGGGCCAAGTGCATGGTTTCTGGGTGCCGTGAAATACGTTTTTCGACCATATCGGCTAAAGGAAACGTGGTAAAAATAATGTAGTTCGTGACTAACTGTGGTCAAACGATGGACAAACGATAGCGCACCTCAAAGTTTGATATTTTTAATACTTGAGGTCAAATTTTGAAATTTCGAATTTATTTTCCTCTAATTTGTGAAAGCAGGTTGGTAAAAAGTTTCTGAAGGGTGGCCAAACGTGGGAAAACAATGGACAAATGAATCCATCCCCAAAAAATTGCATTTTTTAATTTGATTCGGGCCATCTTCCCGCATTCTAGGTGCCGTGAAATACGTTTTTCGCCAATATTTGCTGAAGGAAACATGGTAAAAATATTCTACGTCGTGATTAAAGATGGTCAGACGATGGAGAAACGAAAGCACACCTCAAATTTTGGTATTTTTTTTATCATTTTTGGCAAAATTTGAAAATTTCGTAAAAGTGTGAAGTTGGCCCGAAAAAAGTGTTTGTGCTCTAATTTTTGAACGGAGGCTGGTAAAAATTTTCTGGAAGGCGGGCAAACGTGGTCAAACGCTGGACAAACGTATGCATATGAAAATTGGAAATTTTTAGCTTTTTTCGTACCGACTTCACGGGGGTCTTTTCACCGCCTTATTCGGCTATGAGCACTCCGGTCTGATATAGAGACGGCCATTGGTTTGACGGTTTTCTTCTGTCTGTAGTGCCCAGAAGATTGTGCTTATAATGGGCCGAAGTTCTGAGTGTAGTTTTAAGTACTTCCGTAGAAAAGCTAATTTTTCGTGAAACGCAAAATTGTGAATTGCCGAAATTGCTGTAGGATGAATGAGGACAGACATATATCGCGTGCTGCCTGTGCTCGCACCGCATTTTAGGCTACGACCGCCGGAACTTTTTCTCGCCAGCAGGCCATTGAATTGCAGTGCGCTCGCTGTTCGCGAATGAAACCAATTACCTCCCGAGTCTTCATCAGCAGTCGAAGTCTTGAAAATGAGCAGAAAGTTCCGGTTTCATATAGGCCACGACGAAATTGCAAAATTACATAAGACACTTTCTGCGAGAATTTATTATTCTAAGGTTAAAACTGTAGAGGGATTATTTATTACTAATATTATGAGAATCACACTGGTGTGAATTTTACCCCTTAAATGACTCTCCCGATATATTCATCGGATAAAACGATTTGTTATACCACGAACACTATTTCCCTGGTTAATACTTTCTCGTTACCGTTTACCTAATGGAAAGTTATGTAATGCTACGCGAAAAACGGCGAATTTTCGGGAGAAAAACTCTTATTGCCGATTTCCAGTCAGCAAAAATTGGATAAATCAAGTTAGTAAATTTTAAAAAAATCTTCTAACACGTGGTGTAGCCAGAATTCATGTTTTGTGGATCCTTGATACCGCAAAATCGAATGATGACCAAACGCCTGTACACCCGCCTGTCCGCCTGTCCGCCTGTCCGTCTGTCCCCCTGTCTGCCTGTCTGCCTGTCTGCCTGTCTGTCTGTCCGCCTGCCGCCTGTCCGCCTGTCCGCATGTCCGTATGTCCGCCTGCCCGCCTGTCCGCCTGTTCGTCTCTCCGTCTGTCCTCCTGTCCGCCTGTCCGCCTGTCCGCCTGTCCGCCTGTCCGCCTGTCCGCCTGTCCGCCTGTCCGCCTGTCCGCCTGTCCGCCTGTCCGCCTGTCCGCCTGTCCGCTTGTCCGCTTGTCCGCCTGTCCGTCTGTGAACAACGCTAGGGGCTAAACCGTTCAGCCAATTTTCTCCCAAAATTGATATATGTGTTTGAAAAGTTTCAAAAAACTGGTGCCATCGTTTTTATTAAATTTCATTGTTGGATAATGTGAAGGACGGTTAAGAGAGTGGTGTAGGACTAATTTCCGTCGCAAACTCTGATTTTTCGACAATTGCAAAAATTCAAACATTTTTCGTCGTCTTCGTACAATTACAATAATGAAGATAGACATAATTTCTCTCATGAAATCTGCTCCTTAAAGATAGATTTTGAAATAAGTTCTTGTAAAATTTTTCGAAAATTTGAATATGTTTCCCGTTGTTTTGCGTGAAAGTACGAGCTGTTGTAGCACCACTAGTTCCCTTGAAATTTTTGTTAAGGATGGTTCACTGTAATTACGAAATTTCAATTGAAGGTTGATATAGAATTATAATGAACAACAAAATAATTTTATTCCTTTTCGTTCTAGCTGGAGGGAGCGACATACATGGATATTCATAAAAAGGGAGGGGGCATATATTCCACTGTCAGGAATACCAAAAATGCCTCTGATGAAGAACTGTATGTAAGTCTGAAATCTAGACTTACAAGAATGTTGCATGCAGGTAAGTAAATTGTAGAAAGTAGAAGAAAGCAAGTA